>JALGPY010000030.1:3000000-3517500 GCA_023055425.1 Linanthus parryae
TTATGTGGTCAACACAGAATACCAAGGCTCGGAAACCCAGTCAGACACACAGTTTGAAGAACAATCTGAAAAGGCGGAGACCGGGGTCCGGTCCGCCTCTCCCAAATGAGCATGATCAGTTGGAACATACGGGGGCTGGGAAACTCCCGTAATGTTCTTTCTCTTCACAACCTTGTGAAGATTCACTGCCCTAGTTTAGTTTTCTTAATGGAAACTAAACTATCGGGAAAAGAGATGGATAAGGTCAGAAGTAAATTTTCTTGTTTTACAGGTATCAGTGTCAGTAGTAGAGGTAGAAGCGGGGGTTTGGCTCTGATGTGGAAGGATAATCTTAATGTTACAGTCAATTCAAGTTCTTTTTGGTATATTGATTGTCTAGTAGTGGATGAAGTTTCAAATACACCTTGGCAGCTCACTTGTTTCTACGGCAATCCAGACTCTACGGAACGCCATCACTCGTGGGAATTTCTAAGACGTATTAGAGGCTCAAAAACCTACCCGTGGTGTGTACTCAGTGACTTTAACTCCATGACTAGCGCTAAGGAGAATGAAGGCGGACAGAGTTTCGACGAACAGGGTGCTAGCCTATTTCGTCAAGTTCTCCAAGAGCTTCATCTCTTCGATTTCGGCTTTGTTGGTAAAGAGTTCACTTGGGAAAGTAACCCCAGGAATGGTGTAATTATTTACGAGAGACTTGATCGTGTAGTAGTTACGGGGGAGTGGATGAATATTTTCCAAAACAGACAGGTTAATCATCTGACAGCTACTGTCTCAGATCATTTCCCGATACAGCTGCTCTGGGAAATCCCGAAAAATAAACGAAAAGACCCTAAGAGATTTCAGTACGATGCATTTTGGCATCAATATCCAAATTGCACTGATGTAGTGGCAGAGTGTTGGAAGCATATGCCAAGCCAACTACCCTTGCAGAAAAAATTAGCAAATCTCGCCGGTTTTTTGAAGGACTGGGAAAAAGCTGAAGTCGGGAATATAACGCAGCAGGTGGCCAAATTGCGTAGCAAACTGCGCCACTTAGACCAATCCAAGGACAGGAGCTCCTTTCGGTCAGAGATTGCGAAAATCAAATCTGAAATCAATACTCTACTGCTAAAAGAGGAAGAGTTATGGTTACAACAGAGCAGAGTCCAATGGCTTGAAAAGGGGGATCGGAATAAAACTTAATTCCATAGGAAAGCTACCATTAGGAAAGCAAGAAATGCTCTTAAAGGGCTAGAAGACGCTTCAGGGAGTTGGTGCACAAGTGAAGAAGAGGTTGTCACAATTCTTTCTGAATATTTTAATAATATTTTTACTTCGTCTAACCCCTCTAGAGCAGATATGGAATCATTATTACAAGAAGTTCCTAATATTATCGAGGGCGAGAACAGAAGAATGCTAGAGAGCATCTATACTAGTACGGAGGTTAAAGAAGCCCTAGATCAAATGGGTCCTATAAAAGCTCCAGGTTTTGACGGCTTCCCAGCCACTTTTTACCAATCCCACTGGAATATAGTTGGTGAATATGTGATTAAAGTCTGTCTCAGTGTTCTGAATGGCCATTCGAGTATCTCGGAGTTTAACAGGACGCTTATTGCCCTTTTACCGAAGGTTAAACAAGTGAGGCACCCTTCAGACCTCCGTCCCATCAGTTTATGCTCCGTTGTTTATAAAATGGTCACCAAGACAATGGCGAACCGGTTAAAAAAGGTAATCCCTAGTATGATTTCAGTTTTCCAAAGTGCTTTCGTTCCGGGTCGATTAATTTCCGATAACATTATTCTTGCATATGAGTTATTGCATACGATGAAATACCGCAAGAAAGATAAAGTTGGCAGTTATGCGCTCAAAATAGATATGTAAAAGGCCTATGGTCGGGTAGAGTGGGACTTTCTTCGCGCTAGTATGGAACGCTTTGGTTTTGGCAATAACAGGATTAGCCTTGTGATGGATTGCATTACTACAGTCAAGTTCAGTTTGTTGATAGAAGGAAGAAGTGTAGGCGAAATCATACCTCAGAGGGGAATCCGGCAGGGATGCCCTTTATGTCCGTACTTATTTCTGCTATGTGGAGAAGTTCTTTCCAGGAAGCTCACGGCAGCTACCAGGGACGGCTACCTCTCGGGTCTAAAAACTTCAAGAAACGGACCGACTATTAGTCACCTTTTCTTCGCGGACTACAGTATCCTATTTTCTAAAGCTTCTGAGGAAGAGATTGACTACACTTTACAACTGTTACAGACTTACGAAGTGGCTTCAGGCCAAAAAATAAATTTACAGAAAAGTTCTATTGTTTTTCTTCCAATATCGAGCAGCAAAGAAAGGAGTTCCTCAGCAACCGTTGTGGCGTAACTCTGGTGGAATCGCACGATCGTTATCTAGGTCTTCTGACTTACCCGGGAAAAAACAAGACTCTAGATTTCAATTTCGTGACTGAAAAAGTGGAATCAAATGTCAAAGCATGGAAGCACAATTCTCTATCTTTCCCAGGTCGAGAGATAATGATAAAATCTGTAGCTCAATCCGTCCCTGTCTACACTATGAGTGTGTTTAAACTTCCTCAGTCTATTTGCAAAGAGATTGAGAGTATTTTCAGGAAATTCTTTTGGGGACATGATGATGATTCGCAAAAGTGGAGTTGGATTGCGTGGGAGAAACTCAAAGAAACAAAAGAAAACGGTGGTGTGGGTTTTGCTGATCTACAAGCGTTTAACTTAGCTATGTTGGGAAAATAGTTATGGAGGATTATCTCGAAACCTGAGTCTCCGCTGAGTCAAGTGCTGGTTAAAAAGTATTGTCCACTTTCAAATATTTTTTCTACACCATCTACTTCCCAGTGCTCCTATGTCTGGCGAAGCATAATTGCCATTAAAGAGATCATTTTAGAAGGCCTTCGTTGGGGTATCTTCTCCGGATCAAAGGTGAATGCTTTCTTAGACCCATGGATCCCAAAGGGCTACCCGTATCGTCCTATTACTACGGTCCCTAATCATAATTTCAAATTTGAAGATTTTATCATCCCAGGGGAAGCACAGTGGGATCTAGAGAAACTAAATCAAGTATTTTGGCCTATAGATGTGGTGGATATTATCAAAATCACTCTCGCAACCTCATTGGAAGATGATTTCCTACTTTGGAATCATACAGAATCAGGAGATTATAGTGTGAAAACGGGCTATCAAGTTGCTAGGAAAATTTTGCAAGAATCTCAGTCAAATCAGCAGGGGAGAATCTTTGGAATCTGAAAATCCCTAAACGGAGTATTTACCCCATTTGGAGAGGTTGGAGAAGAGCACTGCCCACAAAAGTGAGTCTAGCAAACCGGAGAATCGAAATCGACACCGCCTGCAAGCTGTGTGGACGGCATCAAGAAGATGAAACGCACATCTTTCTTCGCTGTAAAATTGCAAAGGAGGTCTGGTCAAGAGCCTTCCCGGGAGTGGATCTGAAGATTAGGAACTCGGAGTTTAGCACTTGGATCAAAGAAATAATGGAGACTAGTTTGAAGGAAAGGGAGAAGAAACTTATCTGTTTGTGTGTCTCCAAACTGTGGAGTAACAGAAATCAAGCAATCTTCAACGACAAACAAACGAATGCATCCGCCATCGTCAAAATCGCCAACGACAAACTCAAAGCGTTTGATAAGGCACAAACCCGTCCGATTCCTTCTAACATCCCTCTGTCACAGGGATGGAGACCTCCAGATCCAAATGAATTGAAGATGAACGTCGACGGAGCTTGGGACAAGAACGGTAGACTCGCCGGAGCTGGAGGAGTTTTACAGGACAAATCAGGAAGATATTTGGCCGGTTTTACCAAAAGGATCCCCTTTGGCACCAGAGCTAGCTCATCCGAAGGGAAAGCTATCCATGAGGGCTTAAAGTTTGCCTTAGACTACGGAGTTAGTGCGCACAAGAGATTCCGGCGGGGAGACCTCCGTGTACACCGTATGTAGTGGATCAAGGATTGCACAGGAAGAGCGGGGTTGTGTGTAGGGAGAGAGTAAGTCGGTAGCAATGTCTGAGAGAGAGACAGAGGTTTGGCAGAGCTTCCGCGTATGGCAAGTGTGTTCTCCTTTGTATGGAAAGGTTAACGATATATATATACTGGAGAACATGACCGTTGTAGTGTGGTTAATGCGCCCATTAATGGCGGCTTAATTAGCTTAACCATAACGGCACGTTCGTCCGAGTATATAGGGACCGTTACAGCACGTGGTGCGCGAATACCGGAACCGTTACGAGGTTGACCGGGTTTGACCGGATTGACCGGGTTTATGGAGCTCGTGCCATAAATCTCTCGAAACAGTTACTAAAGGTCGCGTGCGGTCTTGGCTCGCACGCGACAGGGCTTACTCTAGCCTCCAAACCACTAAGTCCCTACAAGTCCCGTGCAGTGGTATGCGAGGGCTCTGTGTCGCAGCCCCCACATGGATCAGCTCGGCTGGTGATCCAGTGTGTGTGGAGCACAATATGGTGTGCTGGATGGTCGCCACGTGGCCAAGATCTGTCAGCTCAGAAAGCACTATCTACATTAGCCCCCTTTATGCGCGTGAAGACTCATAGCTGTATAGACTTCCATGCGCGGAAACCAACACACGCGTCGTTGCCACGCACCAATTCAAATACGGGTAAGTTCAGCCCCCGTGCGTGCCATTATGACCTAAAACCCCTAGAGTCGTGCCGTCTGGCCTTTAGGGTTTTAGGCGTGACGTCAGCTTGTCCTGTGATTGCGCGATTCGACGGTGACGGTTGCGATTCGACTACTGAAAGGACGCAACCCTTCATTGTTTTGGATAAATGATGCGCAAACTAACGTGCTGTCGCAAGTGTACGAATCTTGTAATACCGGGTGCAATTAGACTCGGGTTATCGTTCCCACGAGGACTATTTCGGGTTTACTCACGTTGTCAGTTTCGGTTAACCGAGTGTAGTAACAAGGAGGAGTAGGTTGTGATTGTAGTGACTAAACTAAAAACAGAAATAAAAAACGTAAACGTAAATATTTTTTGTGACGTTTTCTGAAATAAGTTGAATCGGTTGTTACGATAATAGATGAAAACTAGGTTCCAGGATCCCCTAGGGTTTCTACAGATTTTACGTTTTTCGGTTTGATATGAAAACACTCAGCAGTCTTGTTATCTGTGCAACGTAACAGTTGTGCAGTGACCTTTCAGATTCCACACGTAATCCCGATCCTGCAGACGTTCGGATTCCTGTTAAGCTGCCTAAGTCTGCAGTCTCGTTCTAAGCCTGTTAGGGTTTCTAACCTGTCCTAATGGCCCGGGTCAGATTCTCCAACAGTTGGTCTCACGTTTTTCAATGCTAGCCCTATCTCCCTTTCTCTGGTCGGTCTATCAGGGTAAGGTACTAAATCCTGTCTTTTCTTCCTAACCCTAACTTGACGTTTTCACCTACAGGCTCGGGTCTATAGCAATTCTGGTTCGCGACTCCGATCATGCATATTCGATAACAGTCAAAGTCAGGATAACAGATAAAGCTGCTGAATTTAAGATAACAATCATGAATCCATAATCAAACGTCTATAATAAAATCTGGATACGAAACCCTAGGTTCACCGAGAACCTAGGTAAAAGGTTTAGCTACTAAGTGACATAATTAAATAACAACGTTTCTGAATAAGAGAGATAGTGAAATCAAACGCGTGCTGTAGAGTCTGAATTCCTGCTTCCGTGCTCACCGAGAGTGCTCTGCGATCTCCTTCGATTGTGCTGAGAATTGTGTTGTGTGTTTTGATGAGCACTGGACGAGTCTTTATATAGTGCTGAAGACGTTTCTGGAAACTGCCGAAATTACAAAACTGCCACTGGGCCGAAACCGCCTCGGGAAACGGGCCGACTGTCACCGCCTCGGGAAACGGGCCAACTGCGCAAGATAGCTGCGTAGCTACCTGCGTAGTTGGCTGCGTAGCTGGCTGCGTAGGTAACTGCGTAGCTACCTGCGTAGTTAGCTGCGTAGGTAGCTGCGTAGCTACCTGCGTAGCTAGCTGCGGAGGTAGCTGCGTAGCTACCTGCGTAGTTAGCTGCGTAGCTAACTGCGTAGGTAGCTGCATAGCTACCTGCGTAGCTAGCTGCATAGCTAGCAGCGTAGGTAGCTGCCTCCTCGGTTTGCGTGCCAACCTCCTCGGAATGTCTCGGGATGCGTACCAGGCTCCTCGGGATGTCTCGGGATGCCTGCTGATCTTTTCGGAGTGTGTTTCGTCCGTCTCGGGATGCGTGCCAAACTGCTCGGGATGCCTCGGGATGCGTGCCAGGCTCCTCGGGATGCGTGCCAATCTTCCTCGGGAAACGTGCCAATCTTCTCGACTTGCATGCTCGGCTTCTCAGCCTCCTCGGATCCTTCACCCGCATGCCTGCTTCATTTCCGGCTCCTGCACAAGTCCTGTCCCTGCATCAACGACACGAAACAAAACCCGTGATCATATCTCGATATGCGCGAAATAAAGCAGTTTATGCGTCTAGGAGATAAAAACAGCAAACCGTGAATTCCCGAGTCAAACGGGGCAGAAATCGACTAAAATGCTCATTTAGGACGAAAATACCCCTCAAATTGGGTAAACTGATAACTCCTAGTGAGGAGCTATCAAATTACCCCCACACTAACCTTTGCTTGTCCCGAGCAAACATCCTGAATACTGCCCTGAAATGCATACATATCTGTCTTGCAAATACCCCCTGCAAATTCGAATCAAGACCTTTTCCTTTCCATCAGTTTGCATACTCTTCCTACCCGTCCATATAAACCAGACGACTCGATCAGAAACTGACTCAGAAAGAATATACACAGACTCAATACACACGACTCAAAAGTACTAAACAATTTATTTTTGGTGAGATTGGGCAATCTCAAAACATAACCGAGTGTCCTCAAAACCTCATCCTTTTTCCAGAAAATACTTCCCTGCAATCGATCGGTAAGTCTGAACAGATTTCTTTGGTGGGTTTAAGCACTGGACCCGAGTACTATTACTTTTGCTATCAACCTGAGCGAATCCCTAATTAACCGACCATCCAGCTATTTCCGAATCAAGGTTCTAAGTCTAACAGGTGGGATATATATATATGTGCAAAGGTATGGCATGATCCTACTTGTTATGACATTCTCACAATTTCCCCAAACTCACACCCCTCACCAAGTTCCCGAAAAACTGCCTGAAACACCTAAGTTCCTGCCATATCAATTTTCCTGTCCCCCGGTGTGTCTTCGCCGTTCTCGCGGCCACAAATGTGAAGCGGTGTAACTGTCTCGAAAATTGTGCTACTCACTCAGCTTTTTGACTCATAACAAAAACAACATAAATAGCTGAAAAACTGCAAAACTAGATCATTTTTTTTTTAATTTTTATTTTTTTTTTCTTTTTTCCTTTTCTTTTTTTTCTTTTCATTCATTTTTCTGTTTTTTTTTTCTTTTTTTTCTTTTTCTTTTTTTTTTTTTTTTTACGACTCTATATACACATAAATACACGAATAACAACAAATAAACTGACTAAAGCTGAGTGAGTAAAAATAAACTGTCGTCGTGGGGTATGAAAGATGTCCTCATATGGAATACCCCCACACTAATCCTGAAGTGCTAATCCTGTAGTCGAAATAATACTGTGCAGTCCCACCGAACCTCCTCATCACCAAAGATGTAGAAACCCGGCACAACCACCAATTAATCTCACAACCCCCGGACCCCATTGTGTGCGGAAAGATGTCTCGCACGCGACTAACTCCTCCTGTGGTCACTATGTAATGCAGTGATCCACCTCCGCAAATTAATGCACTGTCGCCTCTCACTCACCCTGTCCTTCCCTCGAAAAACGTGTCAATATCAAAACTGTCCAAAACCGATATCTCATGAAGCTCTCCCATCCAAAGACCCACTCTACTCACTCCCTCCGTCATAACACGTAGAATAGCCAACTATCTACTGATGAGGTTTCAAAGAAGGCTGCCTAGGCTAAAGTGGCTACGAAGAAAGAGGGTAAATGGCTTCAAACGGTTTGACTAATTGGACCTAGGGGTAAGAAACAGGACGTGAGGTCCCTTGATAGCACGTCACTCCACCGAAAGATGCGATGACCGTGACGGCGCCCGTGGGCGGGTTGTCGACTACCTAGATGACGGCGGTGTGGCAACTAGTCGGATCCTTAGCTCAGATGATAACTACTTGCGGTTTCCAAGGGTCACTGGCTCTCACCTATCTACTATACCTCGGTGCAAGCTTTCTTTTCTGTCAAAAGATTTAATCTCGATTTCTTCCCAGTTTCTGTTCTCTTGATTGCCCGTTCTCAAATTTTCTGACTTTCAATTTTTTTTTTGATTTTCTGAAAATTTTCGATTTTTTTTTTAGATATACACAATGCAAGGCCAGAAATTTGTGGTGGGTAGACTCAAAAATAAACGTGCTGACTCAATAAATAAACTCAAAACTGCAAATGAAGATGAAAAAACGTGCAGACCTGGTTAATGCAGACACGACCACCACCCCCACACTAAAGAGGTGGCATGCCCTCATGGCACTCACTCGGACTCGTCTGGAACATAGGGAGGGTCTGACCCGGTCTCGGAAGTACCGGACATGCTACTGACAGAACTGCTGGTAGATCGATACCTAGGACTGCTAGGCCCAGTGGGTCTCGGTCCACGGCCCCCTCGGCGCGCTGGCGCTGGCGGCGTCTGGTATGACTGAGTGTCCGGGGGTGGGAAGTATGGCCCGGAGTCGGACCAACTATCAGAATGTGCCGGGGCCGAAGCCGGGGCATCGTCATGGTGACTCGACTCCGCCTCTCCAGACCAACTGGTATCGAACTCACTGGAGTAAGTCGATGGAAAGAATAACGGTAGCGGGACCTGTCGGCCCGCGCTCCGGGCTGCCTCTCTCTGCTCCTCACGAATCGCGGTAAACGCAGCAGCCTGATCCTTTCCCCTCTTGTCGTTGGTCCTCTGGTTGTGCTTTATCAGTCTCATCATCTTACCAAACTGCTTCTTGCACATGTCCTTAATGGACTTTCTGCCAGTCTCGGCCCTCTCATCAATCTGGGTCAATTTCTGCTCAAAGGCAGTCCACGGAGGAATGGTAGTGTCAGGAGCTCGGGTCGACCGACTACGGTCAGGGGCAGCAGCCCGGGATGGTCTAGAAGGCTCGGGAGCATCGGCCCGAAATGACCTGCTACGCTCAGGGGCAGCTGCCCTCGATGGCCGGGGAGGCTCGGGAACCGCGGTCCGAGGTGGCCGAGTAGGCCGGCTAGGCTCAGGCTCCGGAACAGGGATCCTGGTCGGGCGCGTGGGCCGGCTAGGCTCAGGCTCGACAGGCCCACTAGACTGACCGTGCTCATAAGTAGACCGTGATCGATGCAATCGGGTCGGAAACTCTCTCATGACAGGACGCTCCTGTTGTAGGGTTTTGATTCATGGATCGCGCAAACGGAAGCATAATCAAACAAACAACCATGCAAAACCCTCCAAGGATCACAAGTCTAGATGCATAACGATAGTAAAGGCAAGAAATCATAAACACACCTTTGGGTTCTCCTTGATGACTTCAAACGCGAATAGTGTCACGTTCTCTATAGTTGATCCATGCCTAGAGTCGTTCCTAGATCTCCAATCACCTTGGTGCTAGCCCGGATTGAAAGGAGGGTGAAGAAATCACGCAAAACGAGGCACCAAAAGGGGCTCGGCCCTTTGTGGCGTCGGGGACAAGGGGCGGCGGCAAAGGGGGCGGCGTCCCTCTTTGTGGCTTGCTCTCTCTCTCCTTTGTTCTCTCCTACTCTTATTATGTTCTCTCTAGAGCATAAAGTGTGTAGGGAAGGAAGGAGGAGGGTCCTTTATATAGTCCAACAACTCCTTGTTAACTACCTAAAGGACTTATTCTAGTCCTACTAGAATTCAATTTAGTCCCTTTCCTTGCAAATTAGTCCCTACTAAGTTTGCAAGGGTTTGCAAAGTGATCCTTCCAATTAATTAATCCAATTAATTAATTCCACAATCTAGTACAACTCTATATAGCGTGTGACCCCATAGGTTCTATCTAGTTGGTAGCAACTCTTTGCTAATATGGAGTGGTTTCTAGCAAAACATCCATTCTAGCCAACTAATAGAATAGTCATCTAGACAACCTTGTACAAGTAATTGTCTCATCCCTTTGCCTCCATATCCGGATTGGACACGAGACATACAAGTCACACTCGTATATCCAATCCCTAGTTTCTCGATCCATGGAATAGCCTTATTCGTGCAAATAACATCAATATCCCATATATTGATTTATTTGAGTCTGGCCAGACATTCTATAAGCACTATCCTCGAGTGGCCTTGGATATTTGCTCCCGTTATGTGGGAGGGGCAAATCCTCTCTACGTCCACTACGATCTCTAAGCTTGCTTCTCATTGTATCCAGTACACGCCTTTATAACTACCCAGTTACGGTGTAGCGTTTAACGCTACCAAGATCACAATGATCCACAACTAGAATATCTAGTGACTTCAAGTCTAAGGATGACAATACCATTGTACCCGAGAAGCACTTGTGACTCAACATAACGTGTATGTAGCCTTCTCGGTGATGGGTCAATCCAGTGCAACATTCCGTAATGCACACCTATGTGTTGGATCGTGATATCTCCATATCAATCCAACCCCATACTAGTCTATAGATGATTGTCCCATTTAATCATTATACTTGACTAGGGATATTTAAGATAAACAACACGATTGTAAATCTAAGGACTTCATTATATTAAATATCCAATAAATAATAAATGAATTTCTAGCCAATTATAAATTCATACTAAACTAGATTGCCTCTAGGGCATCTATTCCAACAGTCTCCCACTTGCACTAGAGCCAATCTGGCGCATCTCGTATGCCCATACTCTTAGTGTGCCCTTCATGCTTCCACTGCGTGAGAGGCTTCGTAAGCGGGTCTGACAGATTATTATCTGTAGGAATCTTGCATATCCGAACGTCTCCTCTATCGATAATATCTCGAATCAGATGGAACTTCCTGAGCACGTGCTTGGACTTCTGGTGCGATCTTGGTTCCTTTGATTGCGCGATCGCCCCAGTGTTGTCACAGAACAACTCCACTGGATCCGCAATGCTAGGGACCACACCAAGTTCAGAAACAAACTTTCTGATCCAAACAGCCTCCTTTGCTGCGCCATTTGCAGCAATGTACTCAGCCTCTGTTGTAGAATCAGCTACCGTCTCTTGCTTGGAACTCTTCCAGCTCACCGCTGCTCCATTCAGGCAAAACACATATCCCGACTGTGATCTAAAGTCATCTCTATCGGTTTGGAAGCTTGCATCAGTGTAACCCCTTACACGCAACTCTTCCTCACCGCCAAACATCAAGAAAGCATCCTTAGTTCTTCTCAAGTACTTTAGGATGTTCTTGACAGCAATCCAGTGACTCTCACCCGGATTGGATTGGTATCTGCTTGTCATACTCAAGGCATATGACACATCTGGTCTAGTACATAACATGGCGTACATGATGGATCCTATGGCCGAGGCATAGGGAATCCTACTCATGCGTTCCTTCTCAATCTCATTGGAAGGACAACCACTCTTCGAAAGAGTGATTCCATGTGACATGGGCAAGAATCCCTTCTTGGAATCTTGCATGTTGAACCGTTTCAACACCTTGTCAATATATGTACTTTGACTTAGGCCTAGCAACCTTTTAGATCTATCTCTATAGATCTTTATACCAAGTATATAGGCTGCTTCCCCTAAGTCTTTCATTGAGAAACACTTTCCTAGCCAATCTTTCACAGATTGCAGCATGGGAATGTCGTTTCCAATGAGTAGTATGTCATCCACATACAAGACCAGAAAAGCTACAGAGCTCCCACTAACCTTCTTGTAGACACAAGACTCATCTTCGTTTCTGATGAAGCCAAACTCTTTGACCACTTCATCAAAACGTCGATTCCAACTCCTAGAAGCTTGCTTCAATCCATAAATGGATCGTTGCAGCTTACACACTTTGTTGGCTTGCTTTGGATCTTCAAAACCCTCCGGCTGTATCATATACACGTCCTCGAGGAGATTCCCATAAAGGAATGCTGTTTTGACATCCATCTGCCAAATCTCATAGTCGTAGTATGCTGCAATCGCAAGTAGGATTCGGATGGATTTGGTCATAGCGACTGGTGAAAAGGTTTCATCATAGTCAATACCATGAATCTGTCCGAATCCTTTAGCCACCAATCGGCCCTTATAGGTAATCACATTACCATCCATGTCGATCTTCTTCTTGAAGACCCACTTGCACCCTATGGGTCGCGCCCCATCAGGTGGTTCCACCAAAGTCCATACTTTGTTGGTATACATGGATTCCATCTCGGATCTCATGGCCTCAAGCCACTTCTGCGAGTCTGGGCCATTCATGGCCTCCTCATAGGTAGTAGGCTCATCGTCTATGAGCATCGTGTCACCGGAATCAGTTACGAGAAGTCCGTACCTCTCGGGTTCCTGGCGCACTCTACTAGATCTACGAAGCTCTTGTGTTACCTGAACAGGTGGATCCACAACTGCTTGTGATTCCTGTTCATGTTCCATAATCGGTTCAGTAATTTGTGGTTCTTGAACTTCTTCAAGTTCTACATTCCTCCCACTTGCTTCTTTAGAGACAAACTCTCTTTCTAGAAACACGCCGGTCCGAGCAACAAACACTTTGTTCTCGGTTGGATTGTAGAAATAGTATCCCTTAGTTTCCTTAGGGTACCCCACAAATTTACACTTATCCGATTTAGGCCCTAGCTTGTCTGATTGTAAACGTTTTACATAGACATCGCAGCCCCAAATCCTCATGAACGACAGTGTGGGACGCCTCCCACTCCACATCTCATATGGTGTCTTCATGACTGATTTAGATGGAACACGGTTAATGGTAAAAGCTGCACTTAATAGAGCGTAGCCCCAAAATGATAATGGAAGATCGGTTTGACACATCATAGACCGAACCATATCCAATAGGGTTCGATTCCTCCTCTCGGACACGCCATTCCATTGTGGCGTTCCGGGTGGAGTGAGTTGGGACACGATCCCACACTCTCTAAGATAGTCGTCAAACTCTTGGCTTAAGTATTCTCCTCCACGATCCGATCGTAGGGCCTTGATACTTTTGCCAAGTTGCTTCTCTACTTCATTCTTGAATTCTTTGAACACTTCAAAAGATTCGGATTTTGCCCTCATAAGGTACACAAATCCATATCTACTGTAATCATCAGTAAATGTAATGAAGTAGACATAACCACCCCTGGCAGGCGTGGCAAATGGCCCACACACATCGGTATGTATGAGTGCCAATTGCTCACTAGTCCTCTCACCTTTCTTGTTGAAAGGGGACTTTGTCATTTTACCCAATAAACAAGCCTCACATGTCTCATATGATTCAAAATCAAATGAGTCTAGTAATCCATCCTTATGGAGTCTAGATACACGTTTCTCATTTATGTGGCCTAAACGACAATGCCATAAATAAGCAGGATTTAAATCATTTATTTTAATCCGCTTGGTATTAATGTTGTAGACAGGATTACTTAGATCAAGGACATAAAGTCCATTAAATAATTGCGCACTAAAATAGTGAATATTATTCAAATAAAAGGAACAACAATTGTTCTTTATTGAAATAATAAAACCTTCCTTGTCCAAACAAGAAATAGAAATAATGTTTCTGCTCATAGCAGGCACAAAATAGCAATTATTTAATTCTAAAACTAATCCTGAAGGCAGAGATAGCTCGCAAACGCCTATGGCCAACGCAGCAACCTTTGCTCCATTCCCAACGCGCAGATCTACCTCCCCTTTAGCCAATCTTTTACTTCTCTTTAGATCCTGCATATTTCGACAAATATGAGATCCACATCCAGTATCTAATACCCATGATGTAGAGACAGTTAAATTGACATCTACAACAAAAATACCTGGTGGTGGTGGAATCACTATTCCAAGCCGCTTGTCCTCCAGATATTTTGGGCAGTTCCTCCTCCAGTGTCCAGGTTGACTACAGTAGTGACATTCACCCTTAGTCACGACCTTGGCAATCCCACCAACAGGCTTAAGGGCTTGTTCCTTGGACTTGGCAACTGACTTGCCTTTGCCCTTGGAGGAAGAGGCAAACTTTTTACCCTTTCCTTTATGCACCATCATAATGGCCTTGCCCTTACCCTTGTTGATGCTCTGTTCAGCCGTCCTCAACATGTTGAGCAAATCTGGCAGTGGCTTAACGATCTCGTTCATGTTATAGTTCATAATGAACTGTCCATAACTCTCGGGCAACGATTGCAACACGAGATCGGTTGCCAACTCTTGGCCGACCGGGAACCCAAGCCGGGCGAGATTCTCCAAGTACCCGATCATTCGGAGTACATGGGGTCCCACCGGGTTCCCTTCTGCCAGATGACATTTGAACAGTGCCTTTGAGACCTCATACCTCTCTACCCTCGCCTGCTCTTGGAAGAGCTGCTTTAGATGTTCGATCATATCGACAGCATTCATGTTCTCATGTTGCTTCTGAAGCTCAGAGGTCATGGTGCAAAGCATTAGGCAGGCCGCATCATTAGCGTCATCAACACGCTTTTGATACGCCTTTAAGGCAGCAGGTGTCTGATTCTCTGGACCTTCTGGAACTTGCTCCTCTATTGCGTACAGCTTTTTCTCTTGCTTGAGAACAATTCTCAAGTTTCTGTACCAATCGAGAAAGTTGGTTCCTGAGAGCTTGTCCTTCTCAAGGACAGATCGTAGGGAATGTTGTGAACTCGATGAGTTGTTTGCCATTTGGAATTCTACAAAAAGGAAAATACGCAAGTTTTAGTATTTGTGAATTTTTGACTATATTTAATAATGGCTAGTTTATTAAATATAGCTCCCACTATTTTACTACGGATTAATAACCCTCAAGATATTAATGCGGAAAATATCCTTATATTTTCTAGTGGGCCAAGATCCATCTTTTTCATCTCCTTATGAGCTTGCTTTGGCAAGTCACCCATAATTCAATTACTTCTTAGGTAGGAACAATTCCAATTGCATCCCATATGCAACTCTTGGTTCAATCGGGCAAATAACTCCTTATTTATCCACCCTTATGGATAATCCCAATTGATTGCCTCTAGGTTTCTTAATCAAATTAATAGCCTAGTTGTGCTCAACCTCTTATCTAAACAATTGCACATTGTTACGTGCCATCGCATTCCATCATTATGAACCAAGTCGCCATGCTTTGGCACGCACGAACTCGATAAATAATGATGATAATGAGTGTTTAAATAACGAGAAGGCAAGAACACAATATTTAAAATTTGAGGGATTTTTCTTCAATTTTAATTATTTTGTTGATCAATATCAACTAATCTATCTATTTGAGTTTGGGCACAACTCCAAATAATAGATCCGGGTTGTCTAATTATCTTATTATCCTAATTGCATGCATCATCCATACACCAACCACACAAATAATAAGACAATAAATAAACAACCACAAAACAGAAATTGAACGTGATGTGGATATGGCCTTTTCTAGACTAAGATAATTCCAAGCCAATGGAATTATCTATGAACCCTAAACAAACACATCTCCATGCGTCTTGATCTTTTGGTCCATCCTTCATAGTCATGTGGAATGCTCCATGCTCCATGCTCCATCTTTTGTGGCTCCTATGGCTTTGGGCTTCTTTTCTCCAATCTTGGCTAACAATCTACTTTATCTAGCACTATCTAATATCTATACTAAATAAAATAAATCTCACAAGTTGAGAAAAAAAATGGCACGCAGGCCATAAAACCCTAATTAATTATTACAATTAATTGATCAGCTCGCAGGCCGTAAAACCAAACCACAAAATTAAACATCCACATCAAACCACATCCTAAGGCCATATCCAATCACCATGCGATTTGCACATAAACAGTTAAAATCCAATTTTAACGCGCTTGGTCAATTTTAATTGATTTTAGGATTTCTAGGGTTAAAACGGTCCATGGGCCCAACAATCCAATTGCCCGGGCCCAAATAAGTGAACCATAAAGCCCTAGGGCCGGCCCGGCCCAAAACCCGCAAGCTAGGCCCGCGGGTTAGGGCCGCCCGCCCCCTTAGGGCGCCAAGCTTGGGCGGCAAGCAAGGGGGGGCGGCTCCCTAGGGGCCGAACCTTCCTTGTGGAGGTTGTTTCCAAAACAACCTCCTTGCTTGGAGCCCAAGTTTGGTTGTTTCCTTGTTGTGGGAGAACTCTTTCTTCCCCAAGGATGCCCAAACCCTAGATCTAAGATCCTAAAATTTCTCAAACTCACCAATTCATGCATCCAATGCAATAATTGGGTCTTGTTATGATTAATTCTTTGACAAATTGCATCCAATGCTTGATTTGTCTTGTTTTACGCGATAAACAACAAATTAAGGTGTAAAACAACAAGAATGTAACACATAAACTACGTTTATGCTCTATGACCTGTGGCTCTGATACCACTGTAGGGTTTTGATTCATGGATCGCGCAAACGGAAGCATAATCAAACAAACAACCATGCAAAACCCTCCAAGGATCACAAGTCTAGATGCATAACGATAGTAAAGGCAAGAAATCATAAACACACCTTTGGGTTCTCCTTGATGACTTCAAACGCGAATAGTGTCACGTTCTCTATAGTTGATCCACGCCTAGAGTCGTTCCTAGATCTCCAATCACCTTGGTGCTAGCCCGGATTGAAAGGAGGGTGAAGAAATCACGCAAAACGAGGCACCAAAAGGGGCTCGGCCCTTTGTGGCGTCGGGGACAAGGGGCGGCGGCAAAGGGGGCGGCGTCCCTCTTTGTGGCTTGCTCTCTCTCTCCTTTGTTCTCTCCTACTCTTATTATGTTCTCTCTAGAGCATAAAGTGTGTAGGGAAGGAAGGAGGAGGGTCCTTTATATAGTCCAACAACTCCTTGTTAACTACCTAAAGGACTTATTCTAGTCCTACTAGAATTCAATTTAGTCCCTTTCCTTGCAAATTAGTCCCTACTAAGTTTGCAAGGGTTTGCAAAGTGATCCTTCCAATTAATTAATCCAATTAATTAATTCCACAATCTAGTACAACTCTATATAGCGTGTGACCCCATAGGTTCTATCTAGTTGGTAGCAACTCTTTGCTAATATGGAGCGGTTTCTAGCAAAACATCCATTCTAGCCAACTAATAGAATAGTCATCTAGACAACCTTGTACAAGTAATTGTCTCATCCCTTTGCCTCCATATCCGGATTGGACACGAGACATACAAGTCACACTCGTATATCCAATCCCTAGTTTCTCGATCCATGGAATAGCCTTATTCGTGCAAATAACATCAATATCCCATATATTGATTTATTTGAGTCTGTCCAGACATTCTATAAGCACTATCCTCGAGTGGCCTTGGATATTTGCTCCCGTTATGTGGGAGGGGCAAATCCTCTCTACGTCCACTACGATCTCTAAGCTTGCTTCTCATTGTATCCAGTACACGCCTTTATAACTACCCAGTTACGGTGTGGCGTTTAACGCTACCAAGATCACAATGATCCACAACTAGAATATCTAGTGACTTCAAGTCTAAGGATGACAATACCATTGTACCCGAGAAGCACTTGTGACTCAACATAACGTGTATGTAGCCTTCTCGGTGATGGGTCAATCCAGTGCAACATTCCGTAATGCACACCTATGTGTTGGATCGTGATATCTCCATATCAATCCAACCCCATACTAGTCTATAGATGATTGTCCCATTTAATCATTATACTTGACTAGGGATATTTAAGATAAACAACACGATTGTAAATCTAAGGACTTCATTATATTAAATATCCAATAAATAATAAATGAATTTCTAGCCAATTATAAATTCATACTAAACTAGATTGCCTCTAGGGCATCTATTCCAACAGTCTCCCACTTGCACTAGAGCCAATCTGGCGCATCTCGTATGCCCATACTCTTAGTGTGCCCTTCATGCTTCCACTGCGTGAGAGGCTTCGTAAGCGGGTCTGACAGATTATTATCTGTAGGAATCTTGCATATCCGAACGTCTCCTCTATCGATAATATCTCGAATCAGATGGAACTTCCTGAGCACGTGCTTGGACTTCTGGTGCGATCTTGGTTCCTTTGATTGCGCGATCGCCCCAGTGTTGTCACAGAACAACTCCACTGGATCCGCAATGCTAGGGACCACACCAAGTTCAGAAACAAACTTTCTGATCCAAACAGCCTCCTTTGCTGCGCCATTTGCAGCAATGTACTCAGCCTCTGTTGTAGAATCAGCTACCGTCTCTTGCTTGGAACTCTTCCAGCTCACCGCTGCTCCATTCAGGCAAAACACATATCCCGACTGTGATCTAAAGTCATCTCTATCGGTTTGGAAGCTTGCATCAGTGTAACCCCTTACACGCAACTCTTCCTCACCGCCAAACATCAAGAAAGCATCCTTAGTTCTTCTCAAGTACTTTAGGATGTTCTTGACAGCAATCCAGTGACTCTCACCCGGATTGGATTGGTATCTGCTTGTCATACTCAAGGCATATGACACATCTGGTCTAGTACATAACATGGCGTACATGATGGATCCTATGGCCGAGGCATAGGGAATCCTACTCATGCGTTCCTTCTCAATCTCATTGGAAGGACAACCACTCTTCGAAAGAGTGATTCCATGTGACATGGGCAAGAATCCCTTCTTGGAATCTTGCATGTTGAACCGTTTCAACACCTTGTCAATATATGTACTTTGACTTAGGCCTAGCAACCTTTTAGATCTATCTCTATAGATCTTTATACCAAGTATATAGGCTGCTTCCCCTAAGTCTTTCATTGAGAAACACTTTCCTAGCCAATCTTTCACAGATTGCAGCATGGGAATGTCGTTTCCAATGAGTAGTATGTCATCCACATACAAGACCAGAAAAGCTACAGAGCTCCCACTAACCTTCTTGTAGACACAAGACTCATCTTCGTTTCTGATGAAGCCAAACTCTTTGACCACTTCATCAAAACGTCGATTCCAACTCCTAGAAGCTTGCTTCAATCCATAAATGGATCGTTGCAGCTTACACACTTTGTTGGCTTGCTTTGGATCTTCAAAACCCTCCGGCTGTATCATATACACGTCCTCGAGGAGATTCCCATAAAGGAATGCTGTTTTGACATCCATCTGCCAAATCTCATAGTCGTAGTATGCTGCAATCGCAAGTAGGATTCGGATGGATTTGGTCATAGCGACTGGTGAAAAGGTTTCATCATAGTCAATACCATGAATCTGTCCGAATCCTTTAGCCACCAATCGGCCCTTATAGGTAATCACATTACCATCCATGTCGATCTTCTTCTTGAAGACCCACTTGCACCCTATGGGTCGCGCCCCATCAGGTGGTTCCACCAAAGTCCATACTTTGTTGGTATACATGGATTCCATCTCGGATCTCATGGCCTCAAGCCACTTCTGCGAGTCTGGGCCATTCATGGCCTCCTCATAGGTAGTAGGCTCATCGTCTATGAGCATCGTGTCACCGGAATCAGTTACGAGAAGTCCGTACCTCTCGGGTTCCTGGCGCACTCTACTAGATCTACGAAGCTCTTGTGTTACCTGAACAGGTGGATCCACAACTGCTTGTGATTCCTGTTCATGTTCCATAATCGGTTCAGTAATTTGTGGTTCTTGAACTTCTTCAAGTTCTACATTCCTCCCACTTGCTTCTTTAGAGACAAACTCTCTTTCTAGAAACACGCCGGTCCGAGCAACAAACACTTTGTTCTCGGTTGGATTGTAGAAATAGTATCCCTTAGTTTCCTTAGGGTACCCCACAAATTTACACTTATCCGATTTAGGCCCTAGCTTGTCTGATTGTAAACGTTTTACATAGACATCGCAGCCCCAAATCCTCATGAACGACAGTGTGGGACGCCTCCCACTCCACATCTCATATGGTGTCTTCATGACTGATTTAGATGGAACACGGTTAATGGTAAAAGCTGCACTTAATAGAGCGTAGCCCCAAAATGATAATGGAAGATCGGTTTGACACATCATAGACCGAACCATATCCAATAGGGTTCGATTCCTCCTCTCGGACACGCCATTCCATTGTGGCGTTCCGGGTGGAGTGAGTTGGGACACGATCCCACACTCTCTAAGATAGTCGTCAAACTCTTGGCTTAAGTATTCTCCTCCACGATCCGATCGTAGGGCCTTGATACTTTTGCCAAGTTGCTTCTCTACTTCATTCTTGAATTCTTTGAACACTTCAAAAGATTCGGATTTTGCCCTCATAAGGTACACAAATCCATATCTACTGTAATCATCAGTAAATGTAATGAAGTAGACATAACCACCCCTGGCAGGCGTGGCAAATGGCCCACACACATCGGTATGTATGAGTGCCAATTGCTCACTAGTCCTCTCACCTTTCTTGTTGAAAGGGGACTTTGTCATTTTACCCAATAAACAAGCCTCACATGTCTCATATGATTCAAAATCAAATGAGTCTAGTAATCCATCCTTATGGAGTCTAGATACACGTTTCTCATTTATGTGGCCTAAACGACAATGCCATAAATAAGCAGGATTTAAATCATTTATTTTAATCCGCTTGGTATTAATGTTGTAGACAGGATTACTTAGATCAAGGACATAAAGTCCATTAAATAATTGCGCACTAAAATAGTGAATATTATTCAAATAAAAGGAACAACAATTGTTCTTTATTGAAATAATAAAACCTTCCTTGTCCAAACAAGAAATAGAAATAATGTTTCTGCTCATAGCAGGCACAAAATAGCAATTATTTAATTCTAAAACTAATCCTGAAGGCAGAGATAGCTCGCAAACGCCTATGGCCAACGCAGCAACCTTTGCTCCATTCCCAACGCGCAGATCTACCTCCCCTTTACCCAATCTTTTACTTCTCTTTAGATCCTGCATATTTCGACAAATATGAGATCCACATCCAGTATCTAATACCCATGATGTAGAGACAGTTAAATTGACATCTACAACAAAAATACCTGGTGGTGGTGGAATCACTATTCCAAGCCGCTTGTCCTCCAGATATTTTGGGCAGTTCCTCCTCCAGTGTCCAGGTTGACTACAGTAGTGACATTCACCCTTAGTCACGACCTTGGCAATCCCACCAACAGGCTTAAGGGCTTGTTCCTTGGACTTGGCAACTGACTTGCCTTTGCCCTTGGAGGAAGAGGCAAACTTTTTACCCTTTCCTTTATGCACCATCATAATGGCCTTGCCCTTACCCTTGTTGATGCTCTGTTCAGCCGTCCTCAACATGTTGAGCAAATCTGGCAGTGGCTTAACGATCTCGTTCATGTTATAGTTCATAATGAACTGTCCATAACTCTCGGGCAACGATTGCAACACGAGATCGGTTGCCAACTCTTGGCCGACCGGGAACCCAAGCCGGGCGAGATTCTCCAAGTACCCGATCATTCGGAGTACATGGGGTCCCACCAGGTTCCCTTCTGCCAGATGACATTTGAACAGTGCCTTTGAGACCTCATACCTCTCTACCCTCGCCTGCTCTTGGAAGAGCTGCTTTAGATGTTCGATCATATCGACAGCATTCATGTTCTCATGTTGCTTCTGAAGCTCAGAGGTCATGGTGCAAAGCATTAGGCAGGCCGCATCATTAGCGTCATCAACACGCTTTTGATACGCCTTTAAGGCAGCAGGTGTCTGATTCTCTGGACCTTCTGGAACTTGCTCCTCTATTGCGTACAGCTTTTTCTCTTGCTTGAGAACAATTCTCAAGTTTCTGTACCAATCGAGAAAGTTGGTTCCTGAGAGCTTGTCCTTCTCAAGGACAGATCGTAGGGAATGTTGTGAACTCGATGAGTTGTTTGCCATTTGGAATTCTACAAAAAGGAAAATACGCAAGTTTTAGTATTTGTGAATTTTTGACTATATTTAATAATGGCTAGTTTATTAAATATAGCTCCCACTATTTTACTACGGATTAATAACCCTCAAGATATTAATGCGGAAAATATCCTTATATTTTCTAGTGGGCCAAGATCCATCTTTTTCATCTCCTTATGAGCTTGCTTTGGCAAGTCACCCATAATTCAATTACTTCTTAGGTAGGAACAATTCCAATTGCATCCCATATGCAACTCTTGGTTCAATCGGGCAAATAACTCCTTATTTATCCACCCTTATGGATAATCCCAATTGATTGCCTCTAGGTTTCTTAATCAAATTAATAGCCTAGTTGTGCTCAACCTCTTATCTAAACAATTGCACATTGTTACGTGCCATCGCATTCCATCATTATGAACCAAGTCGCCATGCTTTGGCACGCACGAACTCGATAAATAATGATGATAATGAGTGTTTAAATAACGAGAAGGCAAGAACACAATATTTAAAATTTGAGGGATTTTTCTTCAATTTTAATTATTTTGTTGATCAATATCAACTAATCTATCTATTTGAGTTTGGGCACAACTCCAAATAATAGATCCGGGTTGTCTAATTATCTTATTATCCTAATTGCATGCATCATCCATACACCAACCACACAAATAATAAGACAATAAATAAACAACCACAAAACAGAAATTGAACGTGATGTGGATATGGCCTTTTCTAGACTAAGATAATTTCAAGCCAATGGAATTATCTATGAACCCTAAACAAACACATCTCCATGCGTCTTGATCTTTTGGTCCATCCTTCATAGTCATGTGGAATGCTCCATGCTCCATGCTCCATCTTTTGTGGCTCCTATGGCTTTGGGCTTCTTTTCTCCAATCTTGGCTAACAATCTACTTTATCTAGCACTATCTAATATCTATACTAAATAAAATAAATCTCACAAGTTGAGAAAAAAAATGGCACGCAGGCCATAAAACCCTAATTAATTATTACAATTAATTGATCAGCTCGCAGGCCGTAAAACCAAACCACAAAATTAAACATCCACATCAAACCACATCCTAAGGCCATATCCAATCACCATGCGATTTGCACATAAACAGTTAAAATCCAATTTTAACGCGCTTGGTCAATTTTAATTGATTTTAGGATTTCTAGGGTTAAAACGGTCCATGGGCCCAACAATCCAATTGCCCGGGCCCAAATAAGTGAACCATAAAGCCCTAGGGCCGGCCCGGCCCAAAACCCGCAAGCTAGGCCCGCGGGTTAGGGCCGCCCGCCCCCTTAGGGCGCCAAGCTTGGGCGGCAAGCAAGGGGGGGCGGCTCCCTAGGGGCCGAACCTTCCTTGTGGAGGTTGTTTCCAAAACAACCTCCTTGCTTGGAGCCCAAGTTTGGTTGTTTCCTTGTTGTGGGAGAACTCTTTCTTCCCCAAGGATGCCCAAACCCTAGATCTAAGATCCTAAAATTTCTCAAACTCACCAATTCATGCATCCAATGCAATAATTGGGTCTTGTTATGATTAATTCTTTGACAAATTGCATCCAATGCTTGATTTGTCTTGTTTTACGCGATAAACAACAAATTAAGGTGTAAAACAACAAGAATGTAACACATAAACTACGTTTATGCTCTATGACCTGTGGCTCTGATACCACTGTAGGGTTTTGATTCATGGATCGCGCAAACGGAAGCATAATCAAACAAACAACCATGCAAAACCCTCCAAGGATCACAAGTCTAGATGCATAACGATAGTAAAGGCAAGAAATCATAAACACACCTTTGGGTTCTCCTTGATGACTTCAAACGCGAATAGTGTCACGTTCTCTATAGTTGATCCACGCCTAGAGTCGTTCCTAGATCTCCAATCACCTTGGTGCTAGCCCGGATTGAAAGGAGGGTGAAGAAATCACGCAAAACGAGGCACCAAAAGGGGCTCGGCCCTTTGTGGCGTCGGGGACAAGGGGCGGCGGCAAAGGGGGCGGCGTCCCTCTTTGTGGCTTGCTCTCTCTCTCCTTTGTTCTCTCCTACTCTTATTATGTTCTCTCTAGAGCATAAAGTGTGTAGGGAAGGAAGGAGGAGGGTCCTTTATATAGTCCAACAACTCCTTGTTAACTACCTAAAGGACTTATTCTAGTCCTACTAGAATTCAATTTAGTCCCTTTCCTTGCAAATTAGTCCCTACTAAGTTTGCAAGGGTTTGCAAAGTGATCCTTCCAATTAATTAATCCAATTAATTAATTCCACAATCTAGTACAACTCTATATAGCGTGTGACCCCATAGGTTCTATCTAGTTGGTAGCAACTCTTTGCTAATATGGAGCGGTTTCTAGCAAAACATCCATTCTAGCCAACTAATAGAATAGTCATCTAGACAACCTTGTACAAGTAATTGTCTCATCCCTTTGCCTCCATATCCGGATTGGACACGAGACATACAAGTCACACTCGTATATCCAATCCCTAGTTTCTCGATCCATGGAATAGCCTTATTCGTGCAAATAACATCAATATCCCATATATTGATTTATTTGAGTCTGGCCAGACATTCTATAAGCACTATCCTCGAGTGGCCTTGGATATTTGCTCCCGTTATGTGGGAGGGGCAAATCCTCTCTACGTCCACTACGATCTCTAAGCTTGCTTCTCATTGTATCCAGTACACGCCTTTATAACTACCCAGTTACGGTGTGGCGTTTAACGCTACCAAGATCACAATGATCCACAACTAGAATATCTAGTGACTTCAAGTCTAAGGATGACAATACCATTGTACCCGAGAAGCACTTGTGACTCAACATAACGTGTATGTAGCCTTCTCGGTGATGGGTCAATCCAGTGCAACATTCCGTAATGCACACCTATGTGTTGGATCGTGATATCTCCATATCAATCCAACCCCATACTAGTCTATAGATGATTGTCCCATTTAATCATTATACTTGACTAGGGATATTTAAGATAAACAACACGATTGTAAATCTAAGGACTTCATTATATTAAATATCCAATAAATAATAAATGAATTTCTAGCCAATTATAAATTCATACTAAACTAGATTGCCTCTAGGGCATCTATTCCAACACCTGTGTGGAACGCCTCGCCGGGACAGGGGTAGGATCTGGAGCCATGTACTCCTGGGGCGGCCGGTAACTAGAGAGTGGGGTAGGGTCATGGACAGGGCCCCCCTCGGTCGAGCATCGCGCCTTCTGGGCGCGGGGGCGGGGGGCGGTCCAATGTCAGGGTCCGAGGAAGGGGCCTGCCCATCCTCGTCCATCGGGTCATCACCCGGCTCATCCTGGTCTAAGTCCACAAACGCATCAGCTGGCTCGGGTGCCCTACGGTTTCCCATGGCCCGTCTACCTACTCGCCAAAATGGCCGGAAAGAGGCGGGGTCTAAATCTCGCTCACCCTCGATGACAATCTCATTCAGGGCAGCCAATCGGGTAATAAGACTGCGAAACCCGAAACCTCGCCGGCTATGCGTGTTGGCTCTCTCTCTAATGTTCGCCCAAATTCGGGCCGGTATGTCGACCCGGCGTCGGGTCATGAAGCAGTACACCAGAAGTACCACTTCGTAGGGCAGCTTAGTGATATGCTGAATCCCTACGACCCGGTTCACTCCAAACTCAAACCACCACCGGGCGGGCGGACTCAAAAACGTGCCATGCAACCTCCCGTTGGTCTCCCAACGGGCCTCGTCCGCCCCCTCACAGAGAGTCCTCAAGAGCTCCTCTTGCGGAGGAGAGTCCTGAACAAGCATATCGTATGCACACTGTCCCTCGAATTCGCCAGGTATGCCATACGCCCAGCGGATTGCGAGGGGCGTCAACCAAATAAACCCCCTACGGCAGTATACCCAGTTCGGGTACAACTCTGTCTCCCCGAACTCCTGATAGATTAGGTTACAGAAAAATTCCCTAGTGAGCGCGGAACTAGCCCTCTCGGGGAAGTTCGCTAAGGCACAGCCAAAGAGATCGGGACGTCTAGCATAATTTCTCATTGGTAACGGCATCCTCTCATCATCTACCTCAAACCTATAATCCGGTGTCAACCCTCTGTCTAAAGTCTCTAGATAGTGCAGATGGGCCTGGTAACTCACAAACCGGAAACTATCAAAGTTGGTCTCGGTAATCTGCTCATATGGGATGTCGATGGCAAAAGGCAAACGAAAATCAAACGCCACGGGTCTCTCAAGCCTGTCCATAACAGCAGAAAATTCAGAATTTAAAAAAAATATTTTTTTTTTCTTAAAAACGCAGAAAACGCTGTCTAAATGCAGGTACGCAGTCCAAACAGTCAATTACGCAATTTCTTTTTTTTTTTTTTATATCGCAGATAACGCTGTCAAAATGCAGGTACGCAGTCCAAACAGTCAATTACGCAGCTTAAACAGTTAATTACGCTACCTTATGCTAATTTGCAGTTTAACGGTCAATTACGTAAAAATTATGTTAAATACGCAAGTAACAGTTAAAAATGCAAAAAAGCAGCTAAAAACGCAGTAACAGTCAAAAACAGTCAAGTATGCAGCATGCTAAACCCGGGTACGGGTTGGTACCGAAAACTGAAAAAAATAGCGAAAGAAGAAATTTGTGAACCTGAGCACTCGGAGTGAGTCAACGAGTGCAAACAAACTGTCGCCGGAAAAAGTCGCCGGAAAATTTTTTCTCGCCGGAAAAAATTCCGACTTGGGCACCTTGTAGGCCTCGCCCTCCTCTTCGACGTTTCTCCTTTGTGTTTTCTCAAATTTCGACCCGAAGCCAACGAATCTGGAGCTTTTCTTCAAATTTTTCACAAACTTTGACTTGACCCCCACACCAATTCGGACACTGTTTTGCAGTTTCAACTACACCAAAATGATCCAGTTCTCACGAGGATCCCAAAAACGTGCTTGGTTTTTGATTTGGTGAAATTTGAACTTTTGAAGGTGGAGAGAAAATGAGGAAAGAGGAAGCTTCAAAAACACCAACAATGGAGGAAAACTTGTGCAGGAGCCGTCCATGAGTTTGGGGTAATAATGGACCCTTTTTTGAAAATTGCAAAAACCTCCCCCCAAGTTTGGTGAAATTGCATTTTGGCCCCCTAAGGTTTCAGAAACTGCACTTGCCTCCCCCTGCTGCGTGGCCTTCTAGCTGGGCTGCGTAACTGGGCCGGCTGCGTGGCTGGGCCGCGTATTTGGGCCGGCTGCGTGGCTGGTCCACTTCAAAATTTTATTATTATTATTATTTTTTTTTTTCCTGGCCTGCGTAGCTGGCTGTATGGGCTGCGTATCTGGCCTTTTGGGCCAGCGTAGTTAATTTTTTTTTTTTTTTCTGGCCTGCGTAATAGGCCTGCTGGGCTGCGTAACTTGCCTTTTGGGCCAGTTTTTCTGCACTTCTGTAAATGCGTGTCGGACCTCTCGGTTTCGACCCGCACCTTTTTCTGCTTAAAATTTCCTGCACAAACTTGTCTACCCATTAACACACACTCATCTCGCCTCTCTCAAAATTCAGAACGTAAAAATAAAAACTGTGATAAATAAATAATTAACGTAATCCGATGGGTTGCCTCCCACCAAGCGCTTGTGATTTACGGTCGACGGCCCGACCCGGTTACCTCTCACGGGTCGTCAAAGTAGACGGGGTCTACTTTGGTGACTTCAACTGTCTCGAGATATGGCTTGATCCGGTTCCCGTTCACCCTGAAACTGGACTCATCTTTTGGATTCTCCAGCTCAAATGCTCCCCATGCAAATATCTTCTTGATGATGAACGGTCCCGACCATCGAGACCTCAACTTGCCCGGAAAGAACCGCATCCTCGTATTATAGAGAAGCACTTTGTCGCCTTCGTTGAACTGCTTCGGCGTGATCCGCTGATCATGCCACTTTTTCGTCTTCTCTTTGTAGATTTTAGCGCTCTCGAATGCCGTTCTGCGGAATTCCTCTAATTCCAGCAGTGCCATCTTCCTCTTATCTCCTGCTAGATTCTGGTCCATGTTGAGCAGTTTGATGGCCCAGTATGCTTTGTGCTCCAACTCAACCGGCAAGTGGCACGCTTTTCCAAACACGAGCTGGTATGGCGACATTCCAAGTGGTGTCTTGAAAGCTGTCCTGTAGGCCCAGAGTGCATCGTCCAGTCTGATGGACCAATCCTTTCGGCCGAGATTCACCGTCTTCTCGAGTATGCTCTTGATCTCTCTGTTCGAAACCTCGGCTTGCCCGTTCGTTTGAGGGTGGTAAGGCATTGACACCTTGTGAACCGACACACCGTACTGTTTCAGAACTTTGGCAAAAACTCGATTAATGAAGTGTGATCCCTCGTCACTGATCATCGCCCGGAGCGTCCCGAACCGAGTAAAAATGTTGCGTTTCAGAAAACGCTCAACCGTAGCTGCATCGTTTTTCTGACACGCAATCGCCTCGATCCACTTCGTCACATAATCTACTGCCAGCAGAATGTAAAGATTTCCCATCGAGGACGGGAACGGACCCATGAAGTCAATCGCCCATACATCAAACGGCTCTACCTCCTGCCACACGGTCATCGGCATCTCGTCCCGATGTGACGTGTTTCCTGTTCTCTGGCATCTATCACATCCCTGCACGTAGTCGTGACAGTCCTTGAAGATTGTCGGCCAGAAAAAACCGGACTGCAGTATTTTATGCGTTGTGCGCGTTCCCCCAAAATGACCCCCACACTGTGATGAGTGGCAGTGTCGGATCACGTTCCAGGCCTCGTGGGTCGGGATACACCTTCTCAGGATGTTATCGGCCCCCTGTTTGAATAAGTACGGGTCATCCTAGAAATACTGTCGACTTTCGGAAACGAACTTTTTCCGCTGAGACGGGGTGAGATCCTCGGGAAGCGTGCCAGTTACCAAGTAATTGGCTATGGCATAGTACCACGGTCTCCCGATTTTCACTGCCATGATGTGTTCGTCCGGGAATTTTCCTTGATCGGTACCGGGTCCACCTTCACATTCTCGAGTATGGATAGGTGATCCGCCACCACGTTCTCAACTCCCTTCTTGTCCCGGATTTCCACGTCGAATTCCTGCATCAGTAGTACCCACCTCAACAGTCTCGGTTTTGCGTCCTTCTTGTCCAGCAGGTATTTCAGGGCACTATGGTCGGTAAAAACGATAACTTTTGACCCGACCAAATACGGCCTAAATTTGTCCAGGGCATACACCACGGCTAGCAGTTCCTTTTCTGTCGTGCCATAGTTGAGCTGAGCGTCGTTAAGTACCCGGCTCGCATAATAAATGACGTGGCAGACTTTATCCTTTCGCTGCCCCAAAACTGCCCCGACTGCGTAGTCGCTGGCGTCACACATCAGCTCAAACGGGAGTGACCAATCAGGCGTGGTTATAACCGGGGCTGTGGTCAGCTTCTCTTTCAAATGGTCAAAAGCCTGCCGACATGCTGCATCGAAATCAAAGGGTACGTCTTTTCCGAGTAAAGCGCAGAGTGGCTTTGTGATCTTGGAAAAGTCTTTGATGAACCTTCGTTAAATCCTGCATGCCCTAGAAAACTTTTGATCGCCCTTACGTTCGTCGGGTATGGAAGCTGCTTTATCACCTCGATCTTAGCTCGGTCCACCTCGAGTCCCTTGCTGGAAATTCTGTGACCCAGCACGATCCCCTCGGTGACCATAAAGTGACACTTTTCCCAATTGAGCACCAAATTCGCTTTCTTGCACCGAATCAGAACTTGACCCAAATGGAACAGGCAGTCTTCGAAACTGTCCCCGAATAGTGAAAATTCGTCCATGAAGACCTCCAGATTTTTCTCGATCATGTCGAAAAAAATCGCCATCATACATCTCTGGAATGTGGCAGGAGCATTACACAACCCGAACGGCATGCGCCGAAACGCGAACGTACCGTATGGGCAGGTAAACGTCGTCTTTTCCTGATCTTCCGGGGCTATGCAAATCTGGTTGTACCCGGAGTACCCGTCCAGAAAACAGTAATAAGCGTGGTGGGCGAGCCGGTCCAGCATTTGGTCCATGAATGGTAGCGGGAAGTGGTCTTTCAGCGTTGCGTCGTTTAGCCTCCGATAGTCCATGCAGATCCGCCAGCCTGTAACGGTGCGCTGCGCAATCTGCTCCTGGTCTTTATTCTGCACCACCGTAATACCCCCCTTTTTGGGCACGCACTGGACCGGGCTGATCCATGTGCTGTCCGATATGGGGTATATGATTCCCGCTTCCAGCCACTTCATAACCTCTTTTCGCACAACGTCCTTCATGTTCGGATTCAGTCTCCGCTGGGGCTGAATCACCGGTTTCTTGCCTTCTTCAATTCGGATCTTGTGCATGCAGTAGGAGGGGCTGATCCCCTTGATATCAGCAATCGTCCAGGCGATTGCTTCCTTATGCTCTCGCAATACTTCCAGCAGTTTCTGTTCCTGTTCCTGAGATAAACGTGATGAAATAATTACGGGCAGAGTACTATTTTCACCAATATACGCATACCTGAGATGGCTCGGGAGCGGTTTCAGCTCCAGTGCGGGTGGCTCCTTGAGTGACGGGACCAGAATCATCTTTTGCCCGCCGTCTTCGTCCCGATGCAAAGTGGTCCAGTCCTCGGCTCTCATGGCGTGCTCGCACCGAGTCTTCTCCTTTTCTTCCCCGTACATGCTGTCGATCTCTTCCCACAATTGGTCCATCTCCTCGTTTTCCCAGCCTTCGTCCACCACATCTATAGCAAAGATGTCCTCGTGGTCGTAGTAATTTGGCAGTTGCAGATTTTTGAAAACGTTGAATTTCACCTTTTCCTCGTTAATCTGCATGGTCAGCTCCCCGCTCTTGCAGTTTATCATTGCTTCGCCCGTGGCTAAAAACGGCCTGCCAAGTATGAGTGGTACTTCCCCTGCCTCCATGTCCAGGATGACGAAATCTGCCGGAAAAATCAGCTCGCCGACCTTGACCAGAATATCCTCGATAACCCCATAGGCCTGTTTTACGGACCTGTCTGCCATCTGCAGCATGATTCTGGTGGGTCGGGGTTCACCGACTTTCAAACTTTTGAAAATCGTCAAAGGAATCAGATTGATGCTGGCCCCTAGGTCACACAGAGCCTTTCCTGTGTAAGCGTTACCTAGGGTGACCGGTATAACAAAACTGCCAGGATCCTTTCTCTTCCTCGGTAGCCCATTCTTCACACAATTGCTCACTTCTGCCGTCAGGTTTATAGTCTCGAAGTCGCTCATTCGCCTCCTCCCATACAAGATGTCCTTGAGGAATTTGGCGTAAGTGGGCATCTTAGCCAAAGCCTCAGCAAAAGGTATGTTAATCTGCAGCTGTTTGAACATCTCGAGAAACCTGGCGTAGTCTTTGCTGTCATCCCTCTTTCGTGTTCGCAAGGGGTACGGGACCTCCTTGGAAACTGGTACAGTTTCTGCACCTGCCTCGTTCTGCACTGCATCCTGCTCACCCGAGCCCTTCGGCTGGGGGCGTTCGACTGTGCTGTTATCCTGGCCCGACAAGTTGCGTTCTACTTCCTTCGAATTTTCTGCACGTGCGTGGCTGGGATACGGTGGATCATGCAGTGCCAATCCACTCCGAGTGGTGATAGCATTGATCTGAGCCCGTGGATTGTTTACTGTATTCGAGGGTAGGTTTCCTGGTTGTCTTTCTGTTAGCTGCTGTGCTAACTGCCCCACCTGCACTTCGAAAGCGCGCAGTGACGTTTTGGTTGTCTGCATATCTGCCGTCAAGGTGTCCATGTGCTTGAACCGGGACTCCATGGTCTGGAACATGGACTTGATTTCTTTCATCTGGGCGTCGTACTGCTGCGCAGATGGGACTGACTGAGCCTGCTGGGCCGGGGCAGCCTGCTGAGCTGGTGGCCTGTGCTGGAATCCCGGTGCATAAACTGCTGCGTTCGGGTTTCCGTACCGAAACCCGGGATGGTCTCTCGTACCCGGTCGGTACCGGCTCGGGTCCCACTGCTGCTGTACGTAATTGGTGTCTTCGGTCCTTAGCTCTTCAATGGCTGTGTCCAGATCAGGTTCTTCGACTGCTGCAACAGTCTTCTTATCCGAGTAGACTTTCGTGACCAAGTCATGAACGATCTTGGCCAGATTATCTATCCGGTCATCCTCTGTGGGTTCGGCTCTCGCTGCCATCCTGCGATCGTCAAACAATCGGGTGTCCTGCTTGGCTAACTGCTTCATCAGGTCATACGCACCTTCTTTGTCCACGTGATACAGGAAGTTTCCCCCGGCCTCTCTGTCAATCCTGTCGGCGTTCTCCCTGTCTAGGGCATGGTAGAAAACCTGCAGAATTTTCGCGTCTCCAAAGCCGTGGTTCGGGCACCGTTTGACCAATCTCATGAGCCTGTCCCATGCGTCCACCACCGTCTCCCCCATCTTCTGCCTGAATGACAGGATCTCACTCTGTAACTGTATGACTCGGGAGGCGCGATAGAACTTTGCCAGAAAATATGCGACACACTCCTCCCATGTGGTGATGGATCGGGGTGGTCGGGATTCGAGCCAGTCTTTGGCTACTCCGTAAAGACAGTATGGAAATAAGATCAGCATGAGTGCCTCTGCTTCTACCCCCTTGTATCTGACCTTGTTGCAGTAATCTTCGAATTTTCCGATAAAATCGTTCGGGTCTTCGTCGGCCCTGCCATGAAACGGGCAGAGAGTTTGTACCGTCTGGATGGTGGATGGTTTGATGTCAAAATGCTTGGCGGTGATCTCGGGCACCACAATAGCTCGCTCATGCCCCCCGGTGGGGACTTCGAAATTTTCCACCAACGCCTTCCCAGATCGGTTATATGTTCTTTGGTTGCTTCGGGCAGCAAGTCCCGCTGTGACAAGTTCCTCAATGTACCGGGCCATCTGGGCTGGGGTACGTGTCTCTCGTTCCTGTCCACCGGCTTCGGTGTTCTCGGGTGGATCTCTCTGGTTGGTTGCCATCCTGCTTTCTCGGTTTCTGCGGTTCTGTTCGGTATACAGTTTTTCCGGGTTGTCGAGTGGTGACACCAAATCGCGAGGCAATCTGGGCATCAACTAAACAGTCCTGAAAACGCAGATTCAAAAACGCAGTGAGATAAAAAGAAAAATAACAAAACTGAAAATAAAAACTAAGAAAACTAATTCTGACTACTAAATAGACCCTAAAAAGTCCCCGGCAACGGCGCCAAAAACTTGATGCACAAACTAACGTGCTATCGCAAGTGTACGAATCTTGTAATACCGGGTGCAATTAGACTCGGGTTATCGTTCCCACGAGGACTATTTCGGGTTTACTCACGTTGTCAGTTTCGGTTAACCGAGTGTAGTAACAAGGAGGAGTAGGTTGTGATTGTAGTGACTAAACTAAAAACAGAAATAAAAAACGTAAACGTAAATATTTTTTGTGACGTTTTCTGAAATAAGTTGAATCGGTTGTTACGATAATAGATGAAAACTAGGTTCCAGGATCCCCTAGGGTTTCTACAGATTTTACGTTTTTCGGTTGATATGAAAACACTCAGCAGTCTTGTTATCTGTGCAACGTACCAGTTGTGCAGTGACCTTTCAGATTCCACACGTAATCCCGATCCTGCAGACGTTCGGATTCCTGTTAAGCTGCCTAAGTCTGCAGTCTCGTTCTAAGCCTGTTAGGGTTTCTAACCTGTCCTAATGGCCCGGGTCAGATTCTCCAACAGTTGGTCTCACGTTTTTCAATGCTAGCCCTATCTCCCTTTCTCTGGTCGGTCTATCAGGGTAAGGTACTAAATCCTGTCTTTTCTTCCTAACCCTAACTTGACGTTTTCACCTACAGGCTCGGGTCTATAGCAATTCTGGTTCGCGACTCCGATCATGCATATTCGATAACAGTCAAAGTCAGGATAACAGATAAAGCTGCTGAATTTAAGATAACAATCATGAATCCATAATCAAACGTCTATAATAAAATCTGGATACGAAACCCTAGGTTCATCGAGAACCTAGGTAAAAGGTTTAGCTACTAAGTGACATAATTAAATAACAACGTTTCTGAATAAGAGAGATAGTGAAATCAAACGCGTGCTGTAGAGTCTGAATTCCTGCTTCCGTGCTCACCGAGAGTGCTCTGCGATCTCCTTCGATTGTGCTGAGAATTGTGTTGTGTGTTTTGATGAGCACTGGACGAGTCTTTATATAGTGCTGAAGACGTTTCTGGAAACTGCCGAAATTACAAAACTGCCACTGGGCCGAAACCGCCTCGGGAAACGGGCCGACTGTCACCGCCTCGGGAAACGGGCCAACTGCGCAAGATAGCTGCGTAGCTACCTGCGTAGTTGGCTGCGTAGCTGGCTGCGTAGGTAACTGCGTAGCTACCTGCGTAGTTAGCTGCGTAGCTAACTGCGTAGGTAGCTGCGTAGCTACCTGCGTAGCTAGCTGCGTAGCTAGCAGCGTAGGTAGCTGCCTCCTCGGTTTGCGTGCCAACCTCCTCGGGATGTCTCGGGATGCGTACCAGGCTCCTCGGGATGTCTCGGGATGCCTGCTGATCTTTTCGGAGTGTGTTTCGTCCGTCTCGGGATGCGTGCCAAACTGCTCGGGATGCCTCGGGATGCGTGCCAGGCTCCTCGGGGTGCGTGCCAATCTTCCTCGGGAAACGTGCCAATCTTCTCGACTTGCATGCTCGGCTTCTCAGCCTCCTCGGATCCTTCACCCGCATGCCTGCTTCATTTCCGGCTCCTGCACAAGTCCTGTCCCTGCATCAACGACACGAAACAAAACCCGTGATCATATCTCGATATGCGTGAAATAAAGCAGTTTATGCGTCTAGGAGATAAAAACAGCAAACCGTGAATTCCCGAGTCAAACGGGGCAGAAATCGACTAAAACGCTCATTTAGGACGAAAATACCCCTCAAATTGGGTAAACTGATAACTCCTAGTGAGGAGCTATCAATAAATACCTTGTATCCCCCATTATTGCAAAGCATCACTTCTTTCTCATAAAGTGAATGGTACCCGGAGATCTTCGAGAGCAGATCCAGATAATCAATCACCAGTTCAGAACTGCAAATCGTGTTCTTCAATTGTGCATATCCAAGCAGGCTTCAAGAAAACAAGGTCGGCCTCGTTCACTTTTGATTTGAGATACCAGTGTTTGCCTTGAACCGCGTTGAATTTGTAAACCCAGAACATATAATCTGTTGAAATTTTGCAAGGAAGCCTTGATCTTTGAACCCACTTTTGCTTTAAACTTGCAATAATAAAGGCTTCGGATGTGAGATCTCGAAACCCCCTGATTTCTGAAATTGATACCAGAAACTGTTCGTCTTTCCTTGCATAGATCTTGAATTTCAAATTTCAAACTGAAGTGTGGTATTTCTCCCCTCTTTTTTCTTGCTCTTCCGCAGGAATGGCCAAGACAAAAGGAACCAGACCTGTCAAGGAAGATGAAGAGATACCCGACCTTCCGCAGGCCTTGTGGCGAAAAGCCCCCTATTTAGGCGGCAAAGATTTCTACCATGCGAGGGTTAAGGCGAAGAGGATGCCTGATCCTGTCCCGGTTGAGCGATTGCTGACACTGACTCGCCCAGTTAACTCAGCCTTGCTCGAGTTGATTGGTTCCGAGGATGTGGTTCGATTGGGAATCGAGAACGGGCACTTCCCCTATACTGCGATTTCTACCCAAGCGTTCGTCCAGAAATTGGACTATATGGATGAGTGGATTGACCACGTGTTGGACCATCATGCCGCGACTCTTGATGAAGTCGGCGTATACTTTGCTATCCGTGCTATGAAAGGTGCTGCCGTGAAGCTGGATCAGTCCATGCTTCTAGACCTTCTGTCCCGTTACTCGCCTGCAACTCACACGTTCCATTTTGCTGAGTTCGAGGCTGCCCCCACACTCGAGGACGTGCAAATGCTGTACGAGCTTTCCCCCATGGGTGAAGTGGACCCTTTGAGTCCTTTGAGGACATCTGCGGAGATTGCTTTATACACACAGATGGAGGAATGCCTAGCAGAGGTAAAGAAAATCTCCACCCGGTGGACCACTACAAAGCCTCTTCCGAACTGGCAGTTGGTTGATACGTCTGCGAAGAATACCTGGAACAAGTGGTTGCAGTACTTCTTTCGAGACTATGCGAACAGCAGCATCACTAAGAAGCTCCTGAGTGAGAACCCAGAGGCCGAAAATTATGTAGAGGGTAAAGGCTATCACTTGACCCTTTGTGCCTTCCTCTGTGCTTGGTTGTCGAGGTACTTGATTGATGGTCACCCACATGATGGTGTCTTCTACCATGTTTTGCCACTTGCCGTGAGGCTCGCCCTTGGTCAGAGAGTCGCACTCGGGCCCTTGGTCTTGGGTACGCTGTACTATAGGCTTGATCAGCTGGTTCTAGCCATGAAAGAGTCGCGTGGCCGCCTCGATGTACTGACTTTTGTCAATATTTCCTTTTTGACAATGTGGGTTTTCGAGCGATGGCCGTCTTATGCTCCAACTGCTCTCAAACTTGACAAGTGGTGTCCCCCAGGCGAGACGGAAGCGCGCAACAGCGGAAGGGCTGCGAGGTGGTTCGGAGCGAGCAACACCAAGTGTGTTTGGAGTTTGATATGCGACAAACGGAAGGAGTTTACTGCCAGGCCCTATGCCACGCGCATTGATAACGTGCGATGGTTTCCAAAGTTGTACCCCACTAAAGGTATTGCCTTCTCAGAAGAGCTCCTCTTCGAAGAGGGGCCGCATTTCCATGAGCGCTACCGCGAGTTCTTTTGCTGGTGTTTGCGAGGTTCCCTTCCTGCCCTCGCAGAGCATATTCGTGAGCTCGCGCCAAGGTATGAAAAGCTTACCGTGGACGTTGACCCCACTCGAGTTTCTCCTCAGTTCGGTTTTGATGCGGTGGCCCCATCAATCTGGCCCCAGTCCATTATCAGAGGGTGCTATAAGCGCTTGCTAACAAAGGAGTGCAAGACGGTCTTTATGAACAATCTTCCCTTTGAGCAGCCTGCGGGAACCCGCGAGGGTGGTTGTTCCCAAAACTGGCTCGCATACTGGGTTGCCCAGCAAACGAGGATTGAGACGCAATCGGCCGCGCAGTCAAGCATAGCTCCCCTGATCAAAAGGAACTCTTTTCCGTTTCGCCCTAATTGCAGTCTGAGCGAGTCTGAGTATGGTTGCTACTCACTGTTGGACCGTGAGAACCATTTGTGTCCTGATGTCATTCTGAAGGAGCAGGTCGCCGCAGTCAAGAAGGGCGACACGCATGTCGTCAGATACAGCAAGGCATTCGCTGAGGTAAGCAATTTCTTCGTGTGCGTCAAGCTTCTTGATTTTCTTATGCTGACACCTTTGTTATGTGCTGCTTGCTGTAGTGTCATGTGCGGAGATTCGCATCTGGTGATCGTTCCAAATCATTGGTTAACACCATTGTTGCCACCAGAAGGCAAAAGCAGTCGTTCCGGCTAGCATGGAGGATGGCTCCTGAGGTCGAAACCAAAATTCGCGCAGTCATGAATGCTTTTGCTGACTCGCTGATAGACAATGCTCCGACTCCATCTCCTCCTGGAGATGATCCGTCCCCTCCAGCGACTGCAGCGCCGCGAGTGAAGAGACCCAGGCAAAAGGGAATTACAATTTCTTCCCCCAGGAGTGCTCCAGCTTCTCCTCCGGTGAGGTCCCTTTCTGTCAAGGACAAAGGCAAAGGTCGTATGCCCAGCAAAGTGCAGAAAGAGCTCGCAGTTGAGTCTTTCGTTCCGTTTAACCAAGAGGAAGAGGAGGAGAGGCAGGAGCCCCGAGAAAGTGATGAAGGAGAAGAAACAACAGTTGTGATGCATGAGGAAGAATCAGGAGGTACCTCCGTCGCATTTCCTTTCCCATTATCGTAACTTCTTTGCACTTCTTTTCTTAAACCAATCATATCTTCGCAGATGATGATGATGATGAGACCATTGGTGGCCTTTTGGCCAAGAGACAAAAGAGAGATACCCATTCTGGCATTCTAGACGATCCCATAAGCGAGGACATTCTTGCTGAGTCCAGGAAGACAGCCGCAGAAGCTGCTAAGAGAAGAAGACAGCGAGAAGAGGAGGAGCTTGAGCGTGTGAGACAGCGGAGCCTCGAAGAGCAACATGTTGACGACTTAGTGCGTCCAGCTAGCGAGGAAGATGAGCTTCCCGAAGAAGTGGTTCCCCAGGCAGAGGAGGAAGATGCGGTTCCGGAAGAGGATGCAGCAGCGCTGGAGCAGGTCCAAGCGGACTTTGAGGAAATCGCAGGCGGCGATAAAGGTGAGATCTTCAATCTCGCAGTAACTTATAGAGATGTTATTGTGGGTGTGTTAAAGCATGGTGTGTCAAAGACTGACATCCGCCGTTGGCTAGTAAACAAGTGCGGAGAACCTTCAGGTAAATGTCTGAGCGATATGCATGTGCTAGACCTGAGCAACTTGAAGCAGGATCATGACTAGTTTCTTCGCATCCCAGGTCACGCTCCTTTTAAGGACTTGCTTAGTGAGGAGACACTAATAGGACATGGTTCCACGTCCTTAGCGTACAATGAAGATACCTCAATCCCACCCTCGCGTGGAGGTGCTTACTCTTAGCTTTAGTAAAGATAGCGAAATAACTTATATCACAAGTTACCTCATATTATCGCATTTAATATCGCAGGCCATGCTGAGGAACCTGTGCTGGAGCAGAGGAGTCAGCCTTCTGCGTCCTATGTTCCGATTCCGAGCTCCCATACCGAGAAGCCCGTCGCAGTCGCTGAACACGCAAGTGAGCCTCTCGAGGACATCATCGAACTTTCCGACGATGCTGAAGCTGATGCTGTGCTGATGGATGAAGATGTCCATGCTTGTGCTGAGGAAGTAAGGACAAGTGCTGCTAATGCTTTCGCATCTGAGAGCGTCCTTCAACAAACGACTTCGTCCGTCACTTCGCCTCCGGCGATGACTGAACCAGTGGCACCTATTCCTGCGTGGAGCTTTTGGGGCTCGCAGGTTGGGAATGCAGTCGCAGCTGGTGCGGCCTACACTCTTCCTCCTGACTATGAAAGGTTGGAGCTCGCAGCTGATAGAAGGGCTATGGAGCGAGGACAGTCTTCGACCAACCCGGCAGCCCGCATTCCTTCTCTTCATGAGATTCTGGAAGGAACTGGTAAGTAGAGCTTTACTGTTCGCACATCGCATTATTCGCTTGCGAGTTTGGCATCGTAACTTATCTTTGACATCACTTTAGGTTTGAAGCAAACCGATGTGGACTGGGTGGTTCGAATGCGCCTGACCTACCCCCAATCGTTTGTGAGATCTCTGGAGATCGGGCCCTTTGACAGGAGGCTGTTCCTTACTGAAGCCATTTGGATATTGGAGCAGCTGTCTGCGGCTACGCCTGCGACCATTTCTGTCCAGAGTGCTGAATTGCTATGTGGCATGTGCCAAAATCTCCTGACCAAAGTCCAGGGCAGACTGGGTTTCAAATTTCTTAAGGACAGAGTCACGCTGATTCGCGCAGCCGTAACTTTGAAACTCGGCCACCAGAATCTCGCAGCTGAGAAGCAGAAGGTGGAGCAGCAAAAGCAGAAGGTGGATGAAGCTCTGAAGCTCTATCATGAGATGAATGCCAGGTGCGAGCTACTGAAGCAAGAAGTGGAACAGGTAGAGAAGCTGAGCCATCAGTTCGAGCCCCAAGACTCCTTGATCAAGAATTAGCTTTGACTTTTCGAATTTTTGAAAAATAGCAAGAAAATAGCTGAAACATTAATGTAATGTTTGAAACATTAATGTAATGTTGCTAGGGTTTCTCCCCCTTTTTTTAACAACAAAAAAATGAATTTGCCCGTTTTGCCCTTTCCGGGATTTGATAGGATATCTCTGTGCATATCCAATTATGACATCAGCAATTGATACTCTGCTTGATTTTCGCGCTAATTTTTCGGCAGATAAGCACGATTTCGTTGGGAAGTCCATCCGAATCATGACCATCCGCCATTTATTAGGATACGCAACCGAATCGTCGTAGCCTTTAGTAGGGTAATTGATTGTTACCGCTTTTCAAGGCGTAAGCGATTGAACTTACCCTCTTTTCGAATTCTGCTGACTCATCTTTGGCAACTGAAGAGTCTCCACAGGGTCTATATAAACCCTGTCTTTGCTATTTGGGTTCTTCATCCCAAAAAATGTGCTTTGCCGTGAGTCCTTACGACTGCTGGCTTCAACGCTTGTTTTTCGTCGATTCATGGCAACTCCAAGTTTTGAATCCTGAGTTTGCGCTTTGTGCTATAGAAATAGTTTCCAAGATCCACTTTATGAGGAATGTAGCTCTTTATAACCATCATAAAGAAGATGCAGATAATATCTCATGTGCATTCGAAGAAATTTCTTCGTGTATTATGTGTGCAGGTCATGTTTCCGGCCGCCTCCCAGTGAGGTGCAGCGCCGAAGTGACCGTGCTACTGTCTCGTAATGAACGACGGAATTCTCCTCCAGCATCCCTGGAGGAGGATTTCTTGCCTCTTCGTTCTTGAACTCAGGGCTGCGGACCGCTGTGTTCATCCCCGTCTACAAGGAGCCCTTGCCCTTTGGAGCTTCTGCTTGCCTGTTGATCGCTGGAACCGGTGGTTCCTTGGGCAAATGTTATGGGGTGCAAATCTGACAAGGGTCTTGTCAAATACTGGGATCTTGAACGTATGGCTTCATGTGGCTCTTTGGAGCAAGATCCCAGCTGCGACAGATGTTCACCCGCAGATTTGCGTATTGTATAGCCGGTGTTGGAACCGTTAGGTTCACCCCTTTTCAGTCGGGGTTCCCGCGATGTGTTACTTTGCTAGCTTGTCAGCTGCTTTTCGAATGTATTGTAAGCCATTTTGGCTGCGTAGTTAGATTCGAGCTTTTTCGCTTGTAAGCTGCTATCTAGACAGATAAATTAAAAGTCTTTTTGACTCATAATGATAAATAGCATTTTGTATTATCTGCTGTCTCTTTACAACAAAATACAACTTCGCATGCGTTTCGGCATATTTCGCCTTGCATAATGCTATGTAATGGTTTCGCATTTGCGATCTGCTATATGAATTCGCAGATGTTTCACTAGATCGTTCGAGATCATATTTTCGCAGCTTTGCCATCCTGGCAGATGGGCTTGTTATTGGTCTCTGTGGAACATTTAAGATCTTTTTCACAATATTGCTATCGTAGCAGATAGTCTTTAGTAGATCAATTAAGATCGTTAAATGGTGCGAGTTGCTATCGTGGAAGATAGGCTTTACTAGAAGGTCAATTGAGATCATTTCTCGCATGAGTTGCTATCGCAATAGATAGGCTTTTAGAAGATCAAATAAGATCATTCTGCGCATGAATTGCTATCGTAACAGATAGGCTTTAGAAGATCAGCTAAGATCGCATTTGTGTGTGTTGCCATCGTAGCAGATAGGCTTCAGAGGATCAATTAAGATCGCATTTGTATAGGCTGCTATCGTGAGAGATAGGCTTAGATGATCAATTAAGATCGCATTTGCATAGGCTGCTATCGTGAGAGATAGGCTTAGATGATCAATTAAGATCGCATTTGCATAGGCTGCTATCGTGAGAGATAGTCTTAGATGATCAGTTAAGATCGCATTTGCATAAGCTGCTATCGTGAGGGATAGGCTTAGATGATCAATTAAGATCGCATTTGCATAGGCTGCTATCGTGAGAGATAGGCTTAGATGATCAATTAAGATCGCATAGGCTGCTATCGTGAGAGATAGGCTTAGATGATCAGTTAAGATCGCATTTGCATAGGCTGCTATCGTGAGAGATAGGCTTAGATGATCAATTAAGATCGCATAGGCTGCTATCATGAGAGATAGGCTTAGATGATCAGTTAAGATCGCATTTGCATAAGCTGCTATCGTGAGGGATAGGCTTAGATGATCAATTAAGATCGCATTTGCATGGGCTGCTATCGTGAGAGATAGGCTTAGATGATCAATTAAGATCGCATAGGCTGCTATCGTGAGAGATAGGCTTAGATGATCAGTTAAGATCGCATTTGCGGATTGCTATTTTAGCGAGTAACTCGCCGTTAACAGTTATAACAAACTGAAATAAAGTAAAATTGACACGCAGAAATACGAAGTTTCTCATTTGGGAGAATTTTCTTATTATAATGCTCTCGTATGGGAGATATGGAATTACAATCCTCTCATATGGGAGAGGAGATTGTGTAAATCGTAGCCACGCAAGACATTAAGCAACGTTATAATAAAACGCGTGAAATGAGAGAAGTCAGGGATAGTACTTCTTAATCCAGCGCATGTTGACTGAACTCGGGGTTGAGGTTGTGCCGTGCAACCTTCGTATGCTGCAGTAGCCACTGTCGAAGACTTCTGTGACTTCGAAGGGTCCTTCCCAATTGGCTGCGAACTTCGGGTGAGTCGCTTCTCGCATACAGTGGTCAGATGCGCGCAAGACCAAGTCCCCAACTGCGAAATCTCTTCGCTGGACCGTCTTATTGTAGGCGCGAGCGATTCTTTCCTGATACCGCTTGTTGGTCCTTTTGGCTTGTTCTCGCTTTTCCTCCAGTAAGACTAAGTCATGATCGCGTTGATTTTCATAGAGTGCATGGAAGGCCAGCCTTGCCGAATTGACTCTAACCTCCGCAGGTATTACGGCCTCGGCTCCGTAGCATAGTAGGAACGGTGAGGCCCCCGTGGGTGTCCTTGGAGAAGTTCGGTAAGCCCACAGAGCTATGCTTAGAGAGTCAGCCCACTTCTTGTGGTCATCCGCGACCATCTTGCTCAAAATCCTCAACAGCGTTTTGTTGGTCGCTTCAGCTTGCCCGTTCCCCTTTGGGTAATAAGGGGTAGAACATATCTGCCTGATATTATACTCCGCCAACTTCGCAGCTACCTGGCGATTAACGAAGGAAGTACCGTTATCTGAAAGAATGGTATTTGGAATTCCGAACCTGCATACGATGTTTTCCTGAATGAAGTTGACCACCGCTAGCGCATTTGCTGTTTTCAGTGGTATTGCCTCCACCCACTTGGTGAATAGCTCGGTTGCAGTGAGAATAAAATGATTCCCGTGCGACGTTGGCCGGATGGGACCGATGAAATCCAGAGCCCATGTGTGAAATGGCCATGGCGTCCCTAATGCATGTAGATCCACGGCGGGGGCGTGCACTAGGTTCCCTTTGAATTGGCATTCCTGGCAGCGTCGTACTTTGGTGCGGCAATCGACCTCCATCGTGGGCCAGAAATACCCGATTGAGAGGAGCTGTCTGCATAATTTCGCACCTCCTTGATGCTCTACCTGATGGGAGAGGTCCATGACTTCTTGTGCTTCTCTGCCGTCTAGACACCGCAGCAAGTTGCCTTCGTGACCTCTTCGCCAAAGCAGGTTTTCTTGTACTATGTATCGAGCTGCCTTCCTTTTCAATTTCTCGGCCTCTTTTCTCGATTCGGGCAAGGTGCCCTGAGTGAGATAATCAAAGAGCGGCTTCCTCCAATCTGTGTCATCGTCGGTTAGAGCGATGAGTAGAGAATCTTTGATTAGTGCGCAACTCTCGCACTTCCCTTGCATCAGGGCCGCGACTGTTGACATGTCCGGCCAATGAATGCCATATCTCTGAGCCTTCCGGTAGATTGACACCTCGCTTTCTCCGCAAGCATGTTGGTGAATCTTTTCTAACAACCGTTGTCCCTCTCGTTCGGAGACGCATCGCATGAGTATTCCGCCATGACCCTTGTAGGAAAGGGTGTTGTCATGTATGCAGTACCCTTTTGTGAGTGCCCAGCTTTCGCTGCTTGTGCCTTCCCCAATAGCTTGTAGGATTGCTTTCCTCCAGTCTGTGTCATCCATGTGTTCGTCGTCGCACGCATCTTCTGTCAATGCCGACGATGTTCGCACTTCAATAGATATCTTTGCGGGACATTTGTCAGTGCTGACCTTAGATCCCAAGGTTGCTAGAGCGTCCGCATGCCTGTTGTCTGCTCGGGGCTTGTGATCGTACTTCACATCGCAGAATTGCTGCATCAGCTTTTGTACTAGGGTGCGGTAAGACAGGAGGTTGATCTCCTTCAAACCATACTCGCCCGAGGCTTGCTTAACAATCAGCTTGGAGTCTCCCATGACCGATAAATTGCTTACTTCCAAAGCTTTCGCCGCACGGAGCCCTGCGATGAGAGCCCCATATTCCGCTTCGTTGTTCGTGACTGCGAAGTTGAGCTTTGCGGACATCTGTATGACTTCCACGTCTGGCTTTGTCAAGACTATCCCAATGCCTCCGCCTTTCCTGGTTGACGAACCGTCGAAGTGGAGCGTCCAATAGGGCACGTCGATTGCGTAGATTTCAGGGCCTTCGAGCTCTTCTTCGATCACGGGTTCATGGCTGTTGTCGGGGAACTGTGCCAACAGATCCGCTACCGCCTGCGACTTGATCGCTCGCGGTCTCACGCACGTGATATCATATTGAGAAATGGTCATGTACCATTTCGCCAGTCTCCCTCCAGGAGTAGTGTGAGTTAGCAGATATCGTATGGGATCGCTCTTGGTAACCACAACCACTTTGTGTGATGCAAAATAGTGTTTCAACTTTTCTATCACAAAGAATAAGGCAAGAAAATGACGTTCGATGTCTGTGTACCTTGATTCAGCAGGTTGCACGATGCGAGAGATGTAGTAGATAGGCCTCTCTTGGCCTTCATACTCCTGAGCCAAGAGCGCTCCTATAGATCTCCTTGTTGATGTCAGATATAGCAGAAGCGGTGATCCCAGTTGAGGTGCGATCATTATTTTTGAGGACGTCAGTAAATCCTTCAGCTTTTCGAATGCGGCTTCGTGCTCCGGAGCCCAGTTGTACGCGGCGTCCTTCTTGAGGAGAGCACTAAAACAGCAGGTGATTTCTGCAATCGCCGGGATGAATCTTCGCAGATATGATAGCTTCCCCAAGAATGTTTTCAAGGTACTCTGGTTATGAGGTGGTGTCATGCCAGTGATGGCTGACACTTTCGCAGGGTCAGGCTCGATTCCTTGGCGATGAACTACGCATCCCAAGAACTTCCCCGAGGTTACCCCGAATGCGCATTTCATGGGATTCATCTTCAGCTGAAAGCTTCGACATCTATTGAACACCTTTCGTAGATCTGCAAGGTGGTCTGCTTCGTGCTTGGATTTGACGACCAGGTCATCCACATAGAATTCCACTTCTTTATGCATCATGTCGTGAAACAGAGCCATCATGGCCCGCTGATAGGTTGCACCCGCATTTTTGAGGCCGAACGGCATCACTGTATAATTGAACACCCCCACCGGAGTGATGAATGCAGTTTTCCGCGCGTCTTCGGGATCCATCTTGATCTGATTGTACCCGCTGAAGCCGTCCATGAAACTGAACATGCGATGGCCCGCTGTTGAATCGATAAGCAAATCGATGTTGGGCAGGGGGAAATCGTCCTTGGGGCAGAAGCGATTGAGATCTCGGAAATCCACGCAGATGCGGAGCTGTCCATTCTTCTTCACTACTGGCACGATGTTGGCTAGCCATGTGGGATGATGATTCGGCTCTATGAATTTGGCATCCAGGAGTTTGATAATCTCCTGCTTGATTTTCACGTTGAGCTCCGGCCTGAAGCTCCTTGTACTCTGCTTTACTGGTTTAGATCCTGGGATGATGTCTAAACGGTGCATGGTGATGCTTGTATCCAGACCTGGCATCTCATCATACTCCCATGCGAACACGTCCTTGTATTCAGTTAGGAGCTGCAGCAGTCCTTGTTCCTCCTCGCTTGTGAGGTCCGCACTTAGAAAGACTGGCCTTTTCTTTTCCTCGTTCAGGCTGAGGAACACTTCCTTTAGCTCTTGCTTTTGTGGTCTGGGCCTGTCTTCCATGCATTCAGGTGCTTCTTTGAGTTTCTCGTCTGGAGCGCCCTGTGTTGGCTCTTTCGTCAGCGCAATTTGCTCGATTTGATTGATTTGCTCAGGGATATCCCCATGCCCGTGTGAGGACATCCCCGCGCGCCTTCATATGCGATAGCATTTCTTCCCATTGGCGTAGAAGCTCTCTATCTCCTTGCCTTCGGGGTCATGCTTTGCGATTCTCTTCAGAGTATACACATTCTTTCGATGATATGCGATACGCGGCGCCTCTTCGCGTGTAGGCGGCTTTTCTTTGGCATCCTCCCTTGTCACCATTACTCCCGCAGGTGACTGGTCCTTGATGTCCTCCCAGAGAGGCAAGGGAGTAGGGTTGAATGGTCCGGGTGTTTGCTCGTCCGCCATCTCAGTGAACCACACCGCCTCGCTGAGATGTGCTTCGTCCAAGTTGAACGGGTTCGTCGAAGCCGGTATCTCGATTATTCTGTCGTTCCAGATAGCTTTCATAACCTGGTGAGCCGTTGAAGGAACTGCGTCGAAGCGATGAATCCAGGCTCGACCTATAATCATGTGGTACGTGGTGTTCGCGTCTATGACATAGAACTTTGCTGAGCACTTGATTTTGCCAATCTGAACGCCCAGGCGGATCCATCCGATCGTCATTCTAGAGTCGCTTCCGAATCCCATCAGCGGAGATGGACGTCTGACGATCTTGTGCTCGGGGATCCCTGCTAGCTTCAGTGTGTGGAGCGAAAAGACGTTAACCGCTGCTCCTCCATCGATGAACGCTCGTTTGAACTCGACGCCATTGATGATGGCGGTAACGTACAGAGGCCTCTGGTGGCTCGCATCCGTCTTCTTGTCGCTGGCAGAAAAGGTCATAATCTTTTCTGTAGAACGAGACGCCCTGATGACTTTCCCGTTGGAGACTACGAGATCCTCCTCGTAGTCCTCCGCTATCCTCAAGATGGCTTTCGTCATATCTGTCCGGCACTTCTCGGAGAAGTTCATCTCGTCGAAGAATCTGCTGAAGCCATGCGACCCTTTCATGCGGTCGGCACGTTCATCCTCTGTGTCCATGCTGTAGTCTTCGTCTTCATGGACCTCGGCAATGATGGGTAGACCATCCTCTGCAACTTCTTCCAAGTCTACTATCGAGATCATGGCGACCTCTTTGCCTTTCGAGCCTTGCTCCGTATGGGCAGGAAGCGGGTTGTTGCGCACGTCCTTCCTGTGGTCACTGACGATTAGCTCGCCGTTCTTCATCTTCTGATCGAATGCGAACCTGAGCTTTTTACATTCAGCTGTGGGGTGCATGACCTTGCCATGGTACTCGCACCACTTAGGGTCCCTCACCATCTCCTTGGAGGGTGCCTTCTCGAGCGGTGGCAGGACGCCGTCCTTGTGCCACTGTCTGCAGAGGTCGCTTGCTTCCTCTACTGAGCATGGCAGAGGCGGTACATCGAAGTTCGCGACCTTCGCTTGCTTCTGGGGCGAAACTGTATTGACCTCTGCTTCGCGTCCCCTCTTGTAACTAAATCTCCTGATCTTGTAAGTAGTGCCACTCGAAGGTCGCTCTGGAGCGCTCTTCTTTTTCTGTCTCTCGACTATAGGCTCGATGTTCTTCGTGCATTCGATTAGCTTTGAAAACGTAGGTGTTTGCAAATTGATGAGCATACCTTTGTATTCATCTCGCATGCACTGCAGGCATATCTCTACGAGCCGGCTTTCGGGCATTGGATCTTTGCACTCCAAGGATTTCGCCCTGAATTTCTTGATGAAAGTGATTCCGTCCTCCTCGCGCTTCTGATACATCCGCGAGAGATGGATCATCGTCACCTTTTCTTCCATCTGGAAGAACTTGGTATAGAACTTCTGGACCATGTCGTCCCAAGTCTTCACGGATCCAGCTTCCAATGTTCGGTACCACTTGTACGCTACGTTCCCTAGAGATTTTGGGAACTCTCGCATCAGCATTTTGGGATCAGCTCCGTACGGACCCATGACATCAATGAAACGCATGACATGCTCGTGAGCGTTTCCATTGACATCCTCGAACTTATCCCATTTAGGAGCCTTGTACCCCGCCGGGTTAGGCATGAGATAGATCTCTCGTGGAATAGGTGGATCGTTGTCTAACTTCGGGATAATGGTATCCGCGAATGACTGATGAGCCAGAATAGTGTCCACGCGTTTCTGCAGGGACGTCATGCATTCTGGAATGCTCCCTTCGGTAGTTGACGGAGGGGTCGCCGCAGGCGGGGGCGACACATACGCCGTCGGAGGATTGGGAGCATACTGACTACCCGCATTCCCCCAGATCGCGTTGGGGGAGGCAAAGGGTACTGCAGAGTTGGATTAGACGCCAAAGCCGAGGGCTGAGGAGTGTGAGCAGCAAGAGGCAACATCTGAGCCATTGATCCCTGAACCGAAGGCAGCTGCGTAGTCGACGGTGGAGTCTGCAGATTAGGGTTGGGAGGTGCGGTTGACACTCCCAATCCTGGAGCGATAGGGGCTCCTCCTCCTTGAGGGACAGCGGTGGCTGATGAAGGGTTTGGTGCAAGGGTGCCCAGAACGGTCAAGATTCGTTCTAATTGCGCAGATTGAGCCTTGGGAGCTTTCGCCTGACTTTGGACAGTGGCGTCCAAAGACTCTAGCGTCGGTGTCTCGCCGGGAGTCGTAGGAGTACGGCGGGTCTCGTCTCCCGAGGGAGCTTCAGTAGAGGGCGATCTGTTGCTGACATCATCCTCCTGAGACATGGTTGCTTTTGTTGGTAAGTTCACGTCGGGTTCACCAAAATGTGCACAAGAGATTCCGGCGGGGAGACCTCCGTGTACACCGTATGTAGTGGATCAAGGATCGCACAGGAAGAGCGGGGTTGTGTGTAGGGAGAGAGTAAGTCAGTAGCAATGTCTGAGAGAGAGACAGAGGTTTGGCAGAGCTTCCGCGTATGGCAAGTGTGTTCTCCTTTGTATGGAAAGGTTAACGATATATATATATACTGGAGAACATGACCGTTGTAGTGTGGTTAATGCACCCATTAATGGCGGCTTAATTAGCTTAACCATAACGGCACGTTCGTCCGAGTATATAGGGACCGTTACAGCACGTGGTGCGCGAATACCGGAACCGTTACGAGGTTGACCAGGTTTGACCGGATTGACCGGGTTTACGGAGCTCGTGCCATAAATCTCTCGAAACAGTTACTAAAGGTCGCGTGCGGGCTTGGCTCGCACGCGACAGGGCTTACTCTAGCCTCCAAACCACTAAGTCCCTACAAGTCCCGTGCAGTGGTATGCGAGGGCTCTGTCTCGCAGCCCCCACATGGATCAGCTCGGCTGGTGATCCAGTGTGTGTGGAGCACAATATGGTTTGCTGGATGGTCGCCACGTGGCCAAGATCTGTCAGCTCAGAAAGCACTATCTACAGTTAGCAAGCTGGTTATTGAAACCGACTCGTCGGTGATAATGGAAAAAATAAGAAGACTGAGAGAAGGAGGAGGAAAGTCAAAATGGGAAGTGGGTGCAGCATTAATGGCAGCGGTTCAGCTTTCAAGAACAATCGACAGTTGTCGATTTGTTCACACGAGGCGGTCATGCAATAAAGTTGCTCACCTGCACGCAAAATATGGCCTTTTCGTTCCCGATAAGCCAATTTTCTTTATTGAGCCCCACTGGGCAGCTAAAGCTATATCAGATGATGTAAAGGCCTCACTAGCTCAATTCCGTCTATTATTTAATAAAATTCAGCCTTTCCCTCAAAAAAAAAAACAAAAAAACAAAAAAAAAGAAGAGAGAGAGAGAGAGAGAAGAGAGAAAGAGTGACGGGTTTGTTTTTCATACCCGAACAGATGGAGAAAAGCAACGACGGGAAAGAGTGGTGGAGGTCGACGGTGGCGTCGGGGATAGGGAGGACGACGGCGGCGAGGTCACCGATGGCGGCGGCAGCGGGGACGGTCGGGCAGCGGCGGAGAGAGAGAGAGAGAGAGAGAGAGAGAGAGAGAGAGAGAGAGAGAGAGAGAGAGAGAGAGAGAGAGAGAGAGAGAGAGAGAGAGAGAGAGAGAGAGAGAAAGAGAGAGAGAGAGAGAGAGAGAGAGAGAGAAATTGAGATTGAGAGGTTGAGGGATTGAGATTGTGGGTTTAAAATCTGAGAATTGATGGGTTTATATAGCCCTGAGGTGAAGAATTCAACCTCCATGAGGAAACCCACTTTCAAGTTTTCCAATTCTGAATCGGATTATGTTTCGGGAAAAATTACTTTTCTTGATGAACAATATTGGGTGTCTATTGAACTAGGAGTGTATAACGACGAAAATTAACAAGTTTGATAGAGATTTGGAGTGGTGGAAGTAGAATTGGGGTTGGAGATGGAGTTCTTCCTCCATGGGAGAGTTTGAGGAAGAAGATGACTAATTTTAGGGTTAAAGACACTTTCACCCCCACTAACTTTAGGCTTAGTATAACTACCACCCCCCTGATTTGTTAAAAGACACAATATAAGTTAGAAAAAACTACATAATAACCCCTAAGTAGTGTGCACTAGAGATTCCGGCGGGGAGACCTCCGTGTGCACCGTGTGTAGTGGATCAAGGATCGCACAGGAAGAGTAAGGGTGTGTGTAGGGAGAGAGTAAGTCAGTAGCAATGTCTGAGAGAGAGACAGAGGTTTGGCAGAGCTTCCGCGTATGGCAGTGTGTTCTCCTCTTTATGGAAAGGTTAACGATATATATATACTGGAGAACATGACCGTTGTAGTGTGGTTAATGCGCCCATTAATGGCGGCTTAATTAGCTTAACCATAACGGCACGTTCGTCCGAGTATATAGGAACCGTTACAGCACGTGGTGCGCGAATACCGGAACCGTTACGAGGTTGACCGGGTTTGACCGGATTGACCGGGTCTAGGGAGCTCGTGCCATAGATCTCTCAAAACAGTTACTAAAGGTCGCGCGCGGGCTTGGCTCGCACGCGACAGGGCTTACTCTAGCCTCCAAACCACTAAGTCCCTACAGGTCCCGTGCAGTGGTATGCGAGGGCTCTGTCTCGCAGCCCCCACATGGATCAGCTCGGCTGGTGATCCAGTGTGTGTGGAGCACAATATGGTGTGCTGGATGGCTTCCACGTGGCCAAGATCTGTCATGTCAGAAAGCAGTATCTACATTAGCCCCCTTTCTGCGCGTGAAGACTCATGGCCGTATAGACTTCCATGCGCGGAAACCAACATACGCGTCGCCGCCACGCACCAATTCAAATACGGGTAAGTTCAGCCCCCGTGTGTGTCATTATGACCTAAAACCCCTAGAGTCGTGCCGTCTGACCTTTAGGGTTTTAGGCGTGACGTCAGCTTGTCCTGTGATTGCGCGATTCGACGGTGACGGTTGCGATTCGACTATCGAAAGGACGCAACCCTTCATTGTTTTGGATAAATACCTTGTATCCCCTCATTATTGCAAAGCATCACTTCTTTCTCTTAAAGTGAATGGTACCCGGAGATCTTCGAGAGCAGATCCAGATAATCAATCACCAGTTCAGAACTGCAAATCGTGTTCTTCAATTGTGCATATCCAAGCAGGCTTCAAGAAAACAAGGTTGGCCTCGTTTATTTTTTATTTAAAATACCAGTGTTTTCCTTGAACTGCGTTGAATCTGTAAACCAATGAAATCTGTGAAGAGGCTTTGATCTTTGAACCCGCTTCGTTTCAAGATTCAACAATATTGGATCTTGCAACTCCCCGATTTCTGAAATCGGTACCGGAACTGTTCGTTTTCCTTTGCATAGATCTCGAATTCCAAAATTCAAACTGAAGTGTGGTATTTCTCCCCCCTTTTTCTTGCTCTTCCGCAGGAATGGCCAAGACAAGAGTAACCAGACCCGTCAAGGAAGATGAAGAGATACCCGAGCTTCCGCAGGCCTTGTGGCGAAAAGCCCCCTTTTTAGGCGGCAAAGATTTCTACCATGCGAGGGTAAAGGCGAAGAGGATGCCTGATCCTGTTCCAGTTGAGCGATTGCTGACGTTGACTCGCCCAGTTAACTCAGCCCTGCTGGAGTGGGTTGGTTCCGAGGATGTAGTTCGATTGGGGATCGAAAACAGGCACTTCCCATACACTGCGATTTCTACTCAGGCGTTCGTCCAGAAATTGGACTATATGGATGAGTGGATTGACCACGTATTGGATCATCACGCCGAGACTCTTAATGAGGCCGGCGTATACTTTGCTATCCAGGCTATGAAGGGCGCTGCCGTGAAGTTGGATCAGTCCATGCTTCTAGACCTTCTGTCCCGTTACTCGCATGCGACTCATACGTTCCATTTTGCTGAGTTCGAGGCTGCTCCTACGCTCGAGGACGTGCAAATGCTGTACGAGCTTTCCCCCATGGGCGAGGTAGACCCTCTGAGTCCCTTGAGGACATCCGCGGAGATTGCCTTGTACACGCAGATGGAGGAATGCCTAGCAGAGGTGAAGAAAATTTCCACTCGGTGGGCTACTACGAAGCCTCTTCCGAATTGGCAGTTGGTCGATACGTCTGCGAAGAATACCTGGAACAAATGGTTGCAGTACTTCTTCCGAGACTATGCGAACAGCAGCATTACTAAGAAGCTTCTGAACGAGGACCCGGAGGCCGAGAATTACGTAAAGGGCAAGGGCTACCATTTGACCCTTTGTGCTTTTCTCTGTGCCTGGCTGTCAAGGTATTTGATTGATGGTCACCCCCATGATGGAGTCTTCTACCATGTGTTGCCTCTTGCTGTGAGGCTCGCTCTTGGCCAGAGGGTCGCACTCGGACCCTTGGTCTTGGGCACGCTGTACTATAGGCTTGATCAGCTGGTTCTGGCTATGAGGGAGTCGCGTGGCCGCCTAGATGTACTGACCTTTGTCAACATTTCCTTTTTGACAATGTGGGTGTTCGAGCGCTGGCCGTCTTATGCTCCAACTGCTCTCCAACTTGAAAAGTGGTGTCCCCCAGGCGAGACAGAAGCACGTAACAGCGGCAGAGCTGCGAGATGGTTCGGAACAGGCAACCCCAAGTGCGTTTGGAGTTTGATATGCGACAAACGGAAGGAGTTTACTGCCAGGCCCTATGCCACGCGTATTGAGAATGTGAGATGGTTTCCAAAGCTGTACCCCTCTAAAGGCATGGTCTTTTCAGAAGAGCTTCTCTTTGAAAGGGGACCTCATTTCCATGAACGCTACCGCGAGTTCTTTTGCTGGTGTCTGCGAGGTTCCCTTCCTGCCCTCGCAGAGCATATCCGTGAGCTCGCGCCGAGGTATGAGAAGATCACCGTGGACGTTGACCCCACTAGAGTTTCTCCTCAGTTTGGTTTTGATGCGGTGGCCCCATCAATCTGGCCCCAGTCCATTGTCAGAGGATGCTACAAGCGCTTGCTAACAAAGGGGTGCGAGACGGTTTTCATGAACAATCTCCCTTTTGAGCAGCCTGCGGGAACCCGCGAGGGTGGTTGTTCCCAGAACTGGCTCGCATACTGGGTTGCCCAGCGAACGAGGATCGAGACAGAGTCGGCCGCGCAGCCGGGTAAAGCTCCCTTGATCAAAAGAAATTCTTTTCCGTTTCGCCCCACTTGCAGTCTGAGTGAGTCTGAGTATGGTTGCTACTCACTGTGGGACCGTGAGAACCATCTGTGCCCTGATTTCATTCTGAAGGAGCAGGTCGCCGCAATCAAGAAAGGCGACGCGCAGGTCGTCAGATACAGCAAGGCTTTCGCTGATGTAAGCAATTACTTCGCACGTGTTAAGTTTTCTCAATTTCCTTGTGCTGACACTATTATTCTGTACTGTTGTAGTGTCATGTGCGGAGATTCGCAGCTGGTGATCGCTCCAAGTCGCTGGTCAACACCATCGTTGCCACCAGAAGACAACAGCAGCCGTTCCGGCTTTCATGGAGGATGGACGCTGAGGTTGAAACAAAGGTTCGCGCAGTCATGAATGTTTTTGCTGACTCGCTGATAGACAATCCTCCGGCTCCGTCTCCTCCCGGAGATGACCCGTCTCCTCCAGCGACTGCGGCGCCAAGAGTGAAGAGACCTAGGCAAAAGGGAATTACGATTTCTTCCCCTAGAAGCGCTCCAGCTTCTCCTCCAGTGAGGTCCCTTTCTATCAAGGACAAAGGCAAAGGCCGCATGCCCAGCAAAGTGCGGAAAGATCTCGCAGTTGAGACTTTTGTTCCATTCAACCAAGAGGAAGAGGAAGAGAGGCAGGAGCCCCAGGCAAGTGATGAAGAAGAAGAAGCAACAGTTGTAATGCATGAGGAAGAATCAGGAGGTACCTCCGTCGCATTTCCTTTCCCGTCATCGTAACTTCTTTGCACTTCTTTTCTTTAAATCATCCGTGCATTCGCAGATGATGATGAGACCGTTGGTGGCCTCGCGGCCAAAAGACAAAAGAGAGATGCCCCTTCGGGCATTTCAGATGAGCCCATAAGCGAGGACGTTCTTGCTGAGTCCCGGAAGACAGCCGCGGAGGCTGCTGAGAGAAGAAGGCGGCGAGAGGAAGAGGAGCTCGAGCGTGTGAAACAGCGGAGCCTCGAAGAGCAGCATGTTGACGACTTAGTGCGTCCAGTCGGCGAGGAAGACGAGCTTCCCGAAGAAGTGGCTCCTCATGTGGAGGAAGAAGATGAGGTTCTCGGAGAGGATGCAGCAGCACTAGAGCAAGTCCAAGCGGACTTCGAAGAGATCGCAGGCGGCGATAAAGGTGAGATCTTCAATCTCGCAGTAACTTATAGAGATGTTATTGTGGGTGCGTTAAAGCATGGCGTGTCAAAGGCTGACATTCGCCGTTGGTTAGTAGGCAAATGCGGAGAACCCTCAGGTAATTATTTGAGTGATATGCGCGTACTAGGCTTTAGCCACTTGAGGCAGAATCATGACTGGTTTATTCGCACCTCAGGTCACGCTTCTCTTAAGGACCTGCTTAGTGAGGACACACTACTAGGGCATGGTTCCACGTCCTTAGTGTATGACGAGGATACCTCAATCCCACCTTCGCGTGGAGGTGCTTATTCTTTAGCTTTAGTAAAGATAGCAAAATAACTTATAGCACAAGTTATCTCATATCATCGCACTTAATGTCGCAGGTCATGCTGAGGAACCTGAGCTGGAGCAGAGAAGTCAGCCTTCTGCATCCTATGTTCCCATTCCGAGCTCCCATACCGAGAAGCCCGTCGCAGCTGCTGGACACGCAAGTGAGCCTCACGAGAATGTCATCGAACTTTCCGATGATGTCGAAGCTGATGCTGTGCCGATGGACGAAGGTGTCCGCACCGGTGCTGAGGAAGAAAGGACAAGTGCTGCTAATGTTTTCGCATCTGAGAGCGTCCCTCGCCAAGCGACTTCGGCTATCCCTTCGCCTCCGGCGATGACTGAGCCAGAGGCACCTATTCCTGCGTGGAGCATTTGGGGCTCGCAGGTTGGGAATGCAGTCGCAGCTGGTGCGGCCTACACTCTTCCTCCCGACTATGAGAGGTTGGAGCTCGCAGCTGATAGGAGAGCCATGGAGCGAGGGCAGTCTTCGAACAACCCGGTGGCCCGCATTCCTTCTCTTCATGAGGTTCTGGAAGGCACTGGTAAGTAAAGATTTACCGTTCGCACGTCGCATTATTTGCTTGCGAGTTTTGACATCATAACTCATTTTTGACGTCTCCTCAAGTTTGAAGCAAACCGATGTAGACTGGGTGGTTCAGATGCGTCTCAGGTACCCTCGCTCGTTTGTGAGATCTCTGGAGATCGGGCCCTTTGACAGGAGGTTGTTCCTCACTGAAGCCATCTGGATACTGGAGCAGCTGTCTGCGGCTACGCCTGCGACCATTTCGGTCTAGAGTGCTGAATTGCTATGCGGCATGTGCCAAAACCTCGTGACCAAAGTCCAAGGCAGAATGGGCTGTAAGTTTCTTAAGGACAGAGTCACGCTGATTCGCGCGGCTGTAACTTTGAAACTCGGTCACCAGAATCTCGCAGCTGAGATGCAAAAGGTGGAGCAGCAGAAGCAAAGGGTTGATGAAGCTCTGAAGCTGTATCATGAGATGAATGCCAGATGCGAGCAATTGGAGCAAGAAGTGGAACAGGTGGAGAAGCTGAGCGAGCAGTTCGCGCCCCAAGACTCCTTAATCAAGAATTTGTTTTGATTTTTCCGAGTCTTGAAAAATAGCAAGGAAATAGCTGAAACATTAATGTAACGTTTTGAAACATTAATGTAATGTTGCTAGGGTTTCTCCCCCCCCCCCTTTTTTTTTAACAACGAACAATGAATTTGCCCGTTTTGCCCTTTTCCGGGATTTGATTGGACATTTCTGTGCATATCCAATTATGACATCAGCAATTGATTCTCTGCTTGATTTTCGCGCTAATTTCTCGGTAGATAAGCACGCTTCCGTTGGGAAGTCCATCCGAATCATGACTATCCGTCATTTATTAGGATGCGCAACTGAATCGTCGTAGCCTTTAGTAGGGTAATTGATTGTTACCGCTTTTCAAGGCGTAAGTGATTGAACTTACCCTCTTTTTTGAATTTTGCTGACTCATCTTAGGCAACCGAAGAGTCTGTACAGGGTCTATATAAACCCCGTCTTTGCTATTTGGGTTCTTCATTCCAAACATGTGCTTTGCCGTGAGTCCTTACGACTGCTGGCTTCAACGCTTGTTTTTCGTTGATTCATGGCAACTTCAAGTTTTGAATCCTGAGTTTGCGCTTTGTGCTATAGAAATAGTTTCCAAGATCCACTTTATGAGGCTTATTACTCTTTATAACCATCATAAAGAAGATGCAGATAACATCTCATGTGTGTTCGAAGAAATTTCTTCGTGTATTATGTGTGCAGGTCGTGTTTCCGGCCGCCTCATGGCGAGGTGCAGCGCCGAAGTGACCGTGCTACCGTCTCGTAATGAACGGCGGAATTCTTCTTCAGCATCTCCGAAGAAGAATCCGTCACTTTCACGTTTGTGAGCTCGGGATGACGAACCGTCGCGTTCATCCCCGTCTACAAGGAGCCCTTGCCCTTTGGAGCTTCTGCTTGCCTGTGGATCGCAGGAACCGGTGGTTCCTTGGGAAAATGTTATGGGGAGCATATCTGACAACGGTCTTGTCGGATAACGGGATCTCGAGCGTATGGCTTCATGTGGCTCTCTTAGAGCAAGATCCCTTCTGCTACAGATGTTCACCCGCAGATCTGGGCGTTGCGTAGCCGGTGTTTGAAACCGGTGGGTTCATCCTTTGCAGTGCGGGTTTCCGTACTGTGTCTCTGTTGGCTTACCAGCCACTTTTCGAATGTATTGTAAGCCATGTTGGCTGCGTAGTCAGATTCGAGCTTTTCGCTTGTAAGCTGCTATCTAGACAGATAAATTGTAAGTCATTTGACTCGTAATGATAAATAGCTTTCTGTATTATCTGCTGTCTCTTTACAACAAAATACAATTTCGCATGCGTTTCGGTATATTTCGCCTTGCATAATGCTATGTAATTGTTTCGCATCTGCGATATATTGATTCGCGAGTTGTTTCACTAGACCGTTCGAGATCGTATCTTCGCAGCTGTGCCATTTTGGCGGATGGGCTTGCAGTTGGCCGTTGCAAATCATTTAAGATCATGTTCACAACATTGCTATCGTAACAGATAGTCTTTAGCAGATCGATTAAGATCATTAAGTGGTGCGAACTGCTATCACAAAAGATAGGCTTTATTAGCGAATTGCTTGAGATCGTTTCTCGCATAAATTGCTATCGCAACATATAGGCTTTTAGAAGATCCAGTAAGACCATCTTGCGCATGCGTTGCCATCGTAACAGAGGCTTGGGTGATCAATTAAAATCACTTTGCATATGAGTTGCTATCGTAACGGATAGGCTTGAGAGAATCAGGTAAAATCGTTTTGTGTATGAGTTGCTATCGTAACAGATAGGCTTTGATGATAAATTGAGATCGCATTTGCGTTTAGCTGCTATCGTGAGAGATAGGCTTTACATGATCAATTAAGATCGTATTTTCGTTTGACTGCTATCGTATGAGATAGGCTTTGGATTATCAATTAAGATCGCATTTGCGTCAGCTGCTATCATGAGAGATAGGCTTTAGATGATCAATTAAGATCGCATTGGCGCTTGGCTACTATCGTAGGAGATAGGCTTCAGATGATCAATTAAGATCGCATTTGCGTTTGGCTGGTATCGTAAGAGATAGGCTTTGGATGATCAATTAAGATCGCATTTGCGTTGGCTGCTATCATGAGAGATAGGCTTTAGATGATCAATTAAGATCGCATTGGCGCTTGGCTGCTATCGTAGGGGATAGGCTTCAGATGATCAATTAAGATCGCATTTGCGTTTGGCTGCTATCGTAAGAGATAGGCTTATATGATCACTTAAGATCGCGTTTGCATTGGCTGCTATCATGAGAGATAGGCTTTAGATGATCAATTAAGATCGTATTGGCGTTTGGCTGCTATCGTAGGAGATAGGCTTCAGATGATCAATTAAGATCGCATTTGCGTTTGGCTGCTATCGTAAGAGATAGGCTTATATGATCACTTAAGATCGCGTTTGCATTAGTTGCTATCGTAAGAGATAGGCTTAGATGATCACTTAAGATCGCATTGTGTTGGCTGCTATTGCAGCGAATAAACCATTGTTAACAGTAATAACAAATCAAATAGAGCAACATAAACAGCTAGAAATATGAACTTCTCATTTGGGAGAATTCTTTTATTATAACGCTCTCATATGGGAGAGATGGGATTACAATCCTCTCATATGGGAGAGGAGATTGCGTAAATCATAGCCACATGAGACATTAAGCACGTTATCATAAAACGTATGAAATGAGAGAAGTCAGGGATAGTACTTCTTGATCCAACGCATGTTGATTGAGCTGGGAGTTGAGGTTGTACCGTGCAACCTTCGTATGCTGCAGTAGCCACTATCGAAGACTTCTGTGACTTCGAAGGGTCCTTCCCAATTAGCTGCGAACTTTGGGTGAGTTGCTTCTCGCATGCAATGATCAGATGCGCGCAAGACCAAGTCTCCGACTGCGAAATCCCTTCGCTGAACTGTCTTGTTGTAGGCGCGAGCGATTCTTTCCTGGTACCGTTTGTTGGTCCTTTTGGCTTGTTCTCGCTTCTCTTCCAGCAAGATTAAGTCATGGTCGCGTTGATTTTCATAGAGTGCATGGAAGGCTAGCCTTGCCGAGTTGACTCTAACTTCCGCAGGTACCACAGCTTCGGCCCCATAACACAGTAGAAATGGCGAGGCCCCTGTGGGTGTCCTTGGAGAAGTTCTGTAGGCCCACAGAGCTATGCTTAGAGAGTCGGCCCACTTCTTGTGGTCGTCTGCGACCATTTTGCTCAATATTCTCAACAGCGTCTTGTTAGTCGCTTCGGCTTGTCCGTTTCCCTTTGGGTAGTAAGGGGTAGAACATATCTGCCTGATATTGTACTCCGCTAATTTCGCAGCTACCTGGCGATTAACAAAAGGAGTACCGTTATCTGAAAGAATGGTGTTTGGGATTCCGAACCTGCATACGATGCTTTCCTGGATGAAATTGACCACAGCCAGCGCATTTGCCGTCTTTAGTGGTATTGCTTCCACCCACTTAGTGAACAGCTCGGTTGCGGTGAGAATGAAATGGTTCCCATGCGACGTCGGTCGGATGGGCCCGATGAAGTCCAGAGCCCATGTGTGAAATGGCCACGGCGTCCCTAATGCATGTAAATCCACGGCGGGAGCGTGCACTAGGTTCCCTTTGAATTGGCATTCTTGGCAGCGTCGCACTTTGGTGCGGCAATCGACTTCCATTGTGGGCCAGAAGTATCCGATTGAGAGGAGCTATCTGCATAATTTCGCACCTCCTTGGTGTTCCACCTGATGAGAAAGGTCCATGACTTCTTGTGCTTCTCTGCCGTCTAGACATCGCAGCAAGTTGCCCTCGTGACCTCTTCGCCAAAGCAGGTTTTCCTGTACCACGTATCGAGACGCTTTCCTTTTTAATTTTTCTGCTTCTTTTCTCGATTCAGGCACTGTGCCCTGGGTGAGGAAATCGAACAGTGGCTTCCTCCAATCTGTGTCGTCGTCGATTAAAGCGACGAGTAGAGAGTCTTTGATTAGTGCGCAACTTTCGCATTTCCCTTGTATCAGGGCTGCAGCTGTTGACATGCATGGCCAATGGATGCCATATCTCTGAGCCTTTCTGTAGATTGACACCTCGCTTTCTCCGCAAGCGTGTTGGTGAATCTTTTCTAACAGCTGTTGTCCCTCTTGCTCGGAGACACATCGCATGAGTATTCCTCCAGGACCCTTGTAGTAAAGGGTGTTGTCGTGGATGCAGTATCCTTTTGCGAGTGCCCAGCTTTCGCTGCTGGTGCTTTTTGCAATAGCTTGCAGGATTGCTTTTCGCCAGTCTTCGTCATCCATTTGTTCGTCGTCGCACGCATCTTCTGTCAATGTCGACGATGTTCGCACCTCGATGGAAATCCTGGCGGGGCACTTGTCTATGCTGACCTTAGACCCCAGAGTTGCCAAGGCGTCTGCGTGCCTGTTGTCTGCTCGGGGCTTGTGCTCGTACTTCACATCGCAGAATTGTTGCATTAGTTTCTGTACTAAGGTACGATAAGACAGGAGGTTGATCTCCTTCAAACCATATTCGCCCGAGGCTTGCTTAACAATCAGCTTGGAATCTCCCATGACTGTTAAGTTACTAACTTCCAAAGCTTTCGCGGCACGGAGCCCCGCAATGAGAGCCTCGTATTCCGCTTCGTTGTTCGTGACTGCGAAGTTGAGCTTTGCGGATATCTGTATGACTTCCCCATCTGGCTTTGTCAAGACTATCCCAATGCCTCCGCCTTTCCTGGTTGATGAACCGTCGAAGTGGAGGGTCCAATAGGGCACGTCGATCGCGTAGATTTCAGGGCCTTCGAGCTCTTCTTTGATCACGGGTTCGTGGCTGTTGTCGGGAAACTGTGCCAACAGATCTGCTACCGCCTGCGACTTGATCGCTCTTGGTTTCACGCATGTGATATCGTATTGAGAGATGGTCATGTACCATTTCGCCAATCTCCCGCCCGGAGTACTGTGAGTTAGCAAATATCTTATGGGGTCGCTCTTGGTGACCACCACTACTTTGTGTGATGCAAAATAGTGTCTCAACTTCTCTATCACAAAGAATAAATCAAGGCAATGACGCTCGATGTCTGTGTACCTTGATTCAGCAGGCTGCACAATTCGAGAGATATAGTAGATGGGCCTCTCTTGGCCTTCATACTCCTGAGCCAAGAGTGCTCCTATAGATCTTCTTGTTGATGTAAGATATAGCAGAAGCGGTGATCCCAGCTGAGGCGCGATCATAATCTTTGAGGACGTGAGCAGTTCTTTCAGCTTTTCGAATGCGGCCTCATGGTCCGGAGCCCAGTTGTATGCGGCGTCCTTCTTGAGAAGAGTGCTGAAACAGCATGTGATTTCTGCAATCGCTGGAATGAATCTCCGCAGATATGACAGTTTTCCCAAGAATGTCTTCAAGGTACTTTGATTATAGGGAGGCGTCATGCTGGTGATGGCTGACACTTTCGCAGGGTCAGGCTCGATCCCCTGGCGATGGACTACACACCCCAAGAACTTCCCCGAGGTCACGCCGAACGCGCATTTCATGGGGTTCATTTTCAGTTGAAAGCTCCTGCATCTGTTGAACACCTTTCGCAGGTCTGCAAGGTGATCCGCTTCGTGCTTGGATTTAACCACCAGGTCATCCACATAAAATTCCACCTCTTTGTGCATCATGTCGTGGAATAGGGCCATCATGGCCCGCTGATAGGTCGCGCCCGCGTTCTTAAGACCGAACGGCATTACCGTGTAGTTGAATACCCCCACAGGAGTGATGAATGCAGTTTTCTGCGCATCTTCGGGATCCATCTTGATTTGATTGTACCCGCTGAAACCGTCCATGAAACTAAACATGCGATGGCCTGCTGTTGAATCGATAAGCAAATCGATGTTGGGCAGTGGGAAATCGTCCTTAGGGCAGAAGCGATTGAGGTCTCGGAAGTCCACACAGATGCGGAGCTGTCCGTTCTTCTTCACCACCGGCACGATGTTGGCCAGCCATGTGGGATGATGATTTGGCTCTATGAATTTGGCATCTAGGAGTTTGACTATCTCCTGCTTGATCTTCATGTTAAGCTCTGGTCTGAAGCTTCTGGTGCTTTGCTTGACCGGTTTGGACCCTGGGTTGATGTCCAAACGGTGCATGGTGATGCTCGTATCCAGACCTGGCATCTCATCATATTCCCATGCGAACACGTCCTTGTACTCAGTTAGGAGCTGCAGCAGTCCTTGTTCCTCTTCGCTTGTGAGGTCCGCGCTCAGGAAGACTGGCCTTTTCTTTTCCTCGTTCGGGCTGAGGAACACTTCCTTTAGTTCTTGCTTTTGTGGTCTTGGCCTATCTTCCATGCATTCAGGCGCTTCTTTGAGTTTCTCGTCTGGAGTGTCTTGTGTTGGCTCTTCCGTCAGCGCAACTTGCTCGATTTGATTGATTTGCCCAGGGACATCCCCATGCCCGTGTGAGGACATCCCCGCGCACCTTCATATGCGGTAGCATTTCTTCCCATTGGCGTAGAAGCTCTCTATCTCCTTGCCTTCGGGGTCATGCTTTGCGATCCTCTTCAAGGTGTACACATTCTTTCGATGATATGCGATACGTGGCGCCTCTTCGCGTTTAGGCGGCTTTTCTTTGACATCTTCCCTTGTCACCATCACGCCCGCAGGTGACTGGTCCTTGATGTCCTCCCAAAGAGGCAAAGGAGTAGGGTTGAAAGGCCCGGGTGTTTGCTCGTCCGCCATCTCAGTGAACCACACCGCCTCGCTGAGATGTGCTTCATCCAGGTTGAACGGGTTGGTCGAAGCCGGTATCTCGACTATTCTGTCGTTCCAGATAGCTTTCATAACCTGGTGAGCCGTCGAAGGGACTGCATCGAAGCGATGAATCCAGGCTCGTCCTATAATCATGTGGTATGTGGTGTTCGCGTCTATGAAATAGAATTTCGCCGAGCACTTGATCTTGCCAATCTGGACGCCCAGGCGGATCCACCCAATCGTCTTTCTAGAGTCGCTTCCGAATCCCACCAGTGGAGATGGACGTTTGACTACCTTGTGCTCGGGGATCCCTGCTAGCTTCAGTGTGTGGAGTGGGACAACGTTGACTGCTGCTCCTCCATCGACGAATGCTCGCTTGAATTCGACGCCATTGACGATGGCGGTCACGTACAGAGGCCTCTGGTGGCTCGCATCCGTCTTCTTGTCGCTGGCAGAAAAGGTCATGATCTTTTCTGTGGAACGAGACGCCCTGATGACTTTCCCGTTGGAGACTACGAGGTCCTCCTCATAGTCCTCCGCTATCCTTAAGATTGCTTTCGTCATATCAGCCCGGCACCTCTCGGAGAAATTCATCTCGTCGAAGAACTTGTTGAAGCCGTGCGACCCTTTCATGCGGTCGGCACGTTCATCCTCCGTGTCCATGCTATAGTCTTCGTCTTGATGGACCTCAGCAATGATGGGTAGACCATCCTCTGCGACTTCCTCCAAGTCTACGATCGAGATCATGGCGACCTCTTTGCCTTTCGAGCCTGACTCTGTATGGGCAGGAAGTGGGTTGTTGCGCACGTCCTTCCTGTTGTCGCTGACGATTAGCTCACCGCTCTTCATCTTCTGATCGAACGCGAACCTGAGTTTCTTGCACTCGGCGGTGGGATGCATGATCTTGCCGTGGTACTCGCACCACTTAGGGTCCCTCACCATCTCCTTGGAGGGTGCTTTCTCGAGCGGTGGCAGGACGCCGTCCTTGCGCCATTGTTTGCAGAGGTCACTCGCTTCCTCTACCGAGCATGGCAGAGGTGGTACATCGAAGTTCACAACCTTCGCTTGTTTCTGGGGCGAAACTGTGTTGACTTCAGCTTCGCGTCCCCGCTTGTAGCTGAACCTTCCGATCTTGTAAGTGGAGCCGCTCGCAGGTCGCTCTGGAGCGTTCTTCTTTTTCTGTCTCTCGACTATGGGCTCGATGTTCTTCGTGCATTCGATTAGTTTGAAAACGTAGGTGTTTGCAAATTAATGAGCATACCTTTGTATTCATCTCGCATGCACTGTAGGCATATCTCCACGAGCTGGCTTTCGGGCATTGGATCTTTGCACTCCAAGGATTTCGCCCAGAATTTCTTGATGAAGGTGATCCCATCCTCCTCGCGCTTCTGATACATCCGCGAGAGATGGATCATTGTCACCTTTTCCTCCATTTGAAAGAACTTGGTATAGAACTTTTGGACCATGTCGTCCCAAGTCTTCACGGATCCGGCCTCCAATGTCCGGTACCATTTGTATGCTACGTTCCCAAGAGATTTTGGGAACTCTCGCATCAGCAGCTTGGAATCGGCTCCGTACGGACCCATGACATCAATGAAACGCATGACATGCTCATGAGCGTTTCCATTGACGTCTTTGAACTTATCCCATTTGGGAGCCTTATACCCCGCCGGGTTAGGCATGAGATAGATCTCTCGTGGAATAGGTGGATCATTGTCTAGCTTCGGGATAATGGTATCCGCGAATGACTGATGAGCCAGGATGGTGTCCACGCGCTTTTGCAAAGACGTCATGCATTCTGGAATGCTTCCCTCGGTAATCGCCGGAGGGGTTGCCGTAGGCGGTGGCGACACTTATGCCGTCGGAGGATTGGGAGCATACTGAGTACCCGCATTTCCCCAGATCATCGTTGGGGGAGGCAAATGGTACTGCAAAGTTGGGTTGGACGCCAAAGCCGAGGGCTGAGGAGCGTGAGCAGCAGGAGGCAGCATTTGTGCCGTCGATCCTTGAACCGAAGGCAGTTGCGCAGCCGACGGTGGAGTCTGCAGATGAGGGTTGGGAGGTGTGGCTGGCGCTCCCAATCCTGGAGCAGTAGGGGTTCCTCCTCCTTGAGGGATAGCGGTGGCTGGCGGAGGATTTGGTGCGAGGGTGCCTAGAACAGCCAAGATTTGTTCTAGTTGTGCGGATTGAGACTTGAGAGCTTTCGCCTGACTTTGGACGGTAGCGTCCAAAGACTCTAGCGTCGGTGCTTCGCCGGGAGTCGTCGGAGTACGGCGGGTCTCGTCTCCCGAGGGAGTTTCGGTGGAAGGCGATCGGTTGCTGACATCATCCTCCTGAGACATGGTTGCTTTTGCCGGTAAGTTTCACGTCGGGTTCACCAAAATGTGCACAAGAGATTCCGGCGGGGAGACCTCCGTGTGCACCGTGTGTAGTGGATCAAGGATTGCACAGGAAGAGTAAGGGTGTGTGTAGGGAGAGAGTAAGTCAGTAGCAATGTCTGAGAGAGAGACAGAGGTTTGGCAGAGCTTCCGCGTATGGCAGTGTGTTCTCCTCTTTATGGAAAGGTTAACGATATATATATACTGGAGAACATGACCGTTTTAGTGTGGTTAATGCGCCCATTAATGGCGGCTTAATTAGCTTAACCATAACGGCACGTTCGTCCGAGTATATAGGAACCGTTACAGCACGTGGTGCGCGAATACCGGAACCGTTACGAGGTTGACCGGGTTTGACCGGATTGACCGGGTCTAGGGAGCTCGTGCCATAGATCTCTCAAAACAGTTACTAAAGGTCGCGCGCGGGCTTGGCTCGCACGCGACAGGGCTTACTCTAGCCTCCAAACCACTAAGTCCCTACAGGTCCCGTGCAGTGGTATGCGAGGGCTCTGTCTCGCAGCCCCCACATGGATCAGCTCGGCTGGTGATCCAGTGTGTGTGGAGCACAATATGGTGTGCTGGATGGCTGCCACGTGGCCAAGATCTGTCATGTCAGAAAGCAGTATCTACAAGTAGTTAATAGTAATAAAACTAACTTTCTACCAATAAAATTAACTCCCAATACTTATACTAATGCCATATTGACACCAAATATTATTATAAAATACAATAGTAGCTTATTAACACCCAATACTTATAATAATATTATATTAACACTCAATAATTATAGTAATATCATAAATACTCATATTCACAAAACGTGGTATTTCATCCTACCCCCCTTAAAGAGAGCTTCGTCCTCGAAGCTTAAACCAACTTCTCAATAACCACTAAAGTATGATTCTCCACTCTAGGGTCTAAACACTAAATGCAAACCTAAGGTCATGCATGATGAACAATATTATATAAGGATGTACTAGGATGATGTGCTTCAAAACCAATGCTTCAAAACCGAATGATTACATCCTTCCCCCCTTAAAGGAGTGACGTCCTCGGAACTCAAAATATCTCGTCAAAAGGTGAAGACGCTTCTTCCTCATACCAATTCTCGCTTCACATGTTGCCTCCCTTGTGAGGTGGTTCGTCCATAAGGCATTTACAAGCTTAACATTCTTGTTACACGTGCCCCTTGTCATGGTATCTAGAATCATAACATGGTCAAATCTTCTGGTTCGGGATCCAATACATGAAATGGTATACAAGACACTCTTCCTTAGTTGCTACACATGGGGCAAGGTATTGTCCAAACTTTTCACTTTTCTCTTCAATTCATAGTCGTACGTGATCATCTGATCAGGTGGTAAGGCTATGGGGTACGGATCACAACTATCGCCTATTGATCATTTTCTATCTTATCATGTCACACTACGAAGATGCAATAATATCACATGTATCACCCCATTCAAATTTGCAACTTGGATTGTCATTGACCATTCACAACCAGGTTTCAAAGAATAACTTTGCTCGGAGGTATTTATTCACGTAGTAGGTCTCACATAAAGAACTAGTGTTCTCCACATAGGAGTAAAATCTTGGTCCAAAATAGTAACCACAATAATCTGAGTGAGAGTCAAGACTGTAACACAAATTTATTGTTCGAGTATTCCAATTATATCACAAAAATTCCAAAAATAAGTTCACATTCCGATTTGTCTCTCAGTTGTTGGATCTAACCTTTGAACACGGTCTTTGGTGACATAAAAAAATGTCTTAATTATAATCCCCATTCCAAATGATTACAAGCACACTCTTACAACCACTCATCAAGAGGTAAAACTTCTAGTAGACCAATAAAAACATACAACTTTTAGATTAGCTCCTCTGTGGACATCCATCCCATGACTCGAACATTGATTTCAGTGATAAGACTCCACTAATATACAACCAATGATAAGGTGTCTTAATCGCATCAAGATTTAGATTATAACGTGACTAGTGAGATCACGCCCACCACTTAATCAGTGCCAAAGAAAATATCCTCATTGCCTCATTTACCCAAGTAACTGTTGTTATAGTCTCATAAGCTGTTCCTTCACAGAGAGTAAGTTCATAAAATCTCCCAAGTTTGAAAGTAAGTACTCTTAGTGAACCTAAGCATAAACCAAATCAAAGATTCTAGATTAGGATTCCCTCAAAAATGAAAACGCGTCCAAACAAATCGTATGGCTCTAAAGAAGATTTATAAACAATGAAATGTCTCGTTCCCTTAACAATAGTTAAGCGACAAAACTCCAAAACTGATTCCAAAGGTCAGAACTATATCCGAATGGTACAAAACGGCTTATCTAACAAAACAGAGAATCGAAGAGATAGTGCACAAGACTCCAAAGCGACATGGTTCCTCCTATCCTGAGACACTTAACCATAGCCTATGATATATAATAATACCCGGTGGTTCCCTTTATCATTGTTTTCCTACCGTCATCTGAAAATTCGCCTCGAGCTAAGGAAATAAATAAAAATAAACCATGTGTACCCAAAATAATACGATACTACGGCACATACTCCAAGCATCTTATTCATATTCAAATAGGTTTAACAATAATGAGACTCGCAAGCTAGTATTCGAATTCACCTTTGGTGATAAATCCTTAAAAACATATTTCTATTACCAAAGCTCCAAGTACATCGCCCGAGAAGATTACAACAACTGAGCGGACCCATTTATCCCGGTACACCAACGATTTCTGTAACTCCAAGGAATTCAATATAAGCATAAAACTCGACAAATCTTTTAGAGGTTAATAATCATTCAATTGTCCAAAAATTGGTTTAGTGAAAAGGCTCCAATCATATACACAAAACAACGCTATATGCTAACTACTCCAACGTAAGACTGTACCAAAATAAGTTAGACTACACCATAAATTTGTCTCAATTATAGTACCAAGGTAGTAGAAAGCTTCTCGAAATCAAAATCAATAACTCCAATGATAACCGTTACAACATTATAAACTATTTGTCCCGAGAAACAAGGTCTTCAGATTGTCCAAGGCTGAACATCGGAACTCCCGATCAGATTAAAATAAAAAATACATTACGCTTACACAAAATGATGTCACAACCCAACGTCTAGCGTAACTCCAAGGACAAACCAAGAACAAAGAAATATATCGTTCCTCAAATAATAACAAGGCTCCAAACATAAATATCTAACGCAAAAGTTAACATTCTAGTGACCTAGAATACCGCACTCAGTATCTCCAATGGTCTAAAAGATAACAGACAAAACTTAGCCCTTCACCTCAAAATTTTAGTTTCACACGAGTGATTCCCTCTTTTTCCCTATTCTTTTACGGTCATCTATAGACGATAATGGAGAGAAACAAGTTAAATATAACGTCCACTAAATATAGACGAGACGAGATAAGAAGAGACACAAGCACTAGTACAACAGTGTGATCTATCAAAACTAAGTAACAATACTCCAACCAAATGGAAATTCCAATAATCTTTGATAGACATTTCAATAAGATTACATTTTCCTAACCTCTTTAAAGTTGACTCTAATATAAATTTGAATATTTTGGAGAAATACAAAGACATGGTTCTCAAAACGCTTTCTAGGCGAGGGTGGGCGGGAAACCACTATCGTCCATGCTAATTCTTTAGTCTCTCACTTCTCCTAGGTCTTCCATAGGTTCCTCCCAAGGCTTGTGAGCCAACAACAATGTACAATTCTTGAAGTGCGGTTTTATTATCCATTGGCCTTGATATAAATATTTTTACTTGCGAAGGTACCAGCCTCACTCATCAACTCAATCAGTATACTATCTCTTGCTCGAAATCCAAGAATTCTCCGATAAATTCCCAATTTGACATACCCTCCAAGAAAGGTGTTCTTGTCGGGTGGCTTACCTGAAAATTTCTCTGCTGTTGAATTCACTAGGTTGACGGCCATATCGACCAGAGTTAAAGGATACTCTTATTAGACATATGATAACGCCCAAATAGAAGTTATCATATAGCCTGAAAAGATGTGTATGTGTACTGGAAAACCGCGTTTTAGCCGGAATTCACCCTCGGAAAGTCTCGGTTTTAGGAACGAGACGTTTATTTGCTCTTCGTAAATTTCTGCATATTTCGTACTTTTTTTGGATATGATCGCGGGTTTGTTCAAGTTGTCTTTACAGGAACAGGTTCGGGAAGTGCATTGGGATGCGTGCCGAGACAGAACCGGGTTCGCCTCGGGAAACGTGCAGAAAATGCTCGGAGCAGGATTTGACCGAGACAGGTACAAGGGAGAGTGGAATGGAAACCGGAAAGCCTGGAGGAAAAACGAGCAGTGAAAACCGACCGAGGAAGCTGAAAACGCCAAAACCGAGAATGACCAGGATGCGCTCGGTTGACAATATCTTGAGCTTGACTTGGAATTTTGAAGTGAAACCAGGGGCAAAAGAACGGAGACGTCAAGGGCTTTCCGAAAACAGGTTATAATGCTGAAACGGAGTCCGGCCGAAAAACCGACTCCCGTCAAGTGTGGGTCCCAGACAGACCACGCCCGAAGTAAGAATCTCGGTTTCCGGTGTCCGGAATCAGGATCAACTGTTTCATGCTCGTGACGATTTCCGGGACAGTTTTGGCCTAGGGGTTATTTTGGTCATTTTGGCACCGGGCCCGGGTTTCCGGAGTCGAGTTCAGATTTTGTCTCCCAATTTCAGGCCGCAGTTTTCCTATGGACAGAGTCAGGATTGGGCAGAATTTGGAGCAGTTTTGACCCAGGGGTATTTTGGTAATTCTGACAAGTTTCGGGTCAAAACGCATGCCGGAGCAGAAAATAGCAGTTTTCCTTGCTGTCTGCGTATTTTACGCAGGATGCTGCGTATTATACGCAGACAGCAAGCCAGAGGGAGGATTTTTGGCCAGTTCTGACCCTGTCTGCGTATTATACGCAGCATCCTGCGTATTATACGCAGCCAGGGGAAGAAAATACGCAGGAAAATGGGAAAATACGCAGCCCTGCGTATTATATGCAGCCAGGATGGAAAAATACGCAGCCAGGATGGAAAAATACGCAGCCAGAGAGGAAAATACGCAGAAATCAGCACATGTCAGGCTATTGTCTGCGTATTATACGCAGGATCCTGCGTATTTTACGCAGACAGCACAAATTTTGAGGCGGTTTCGGTCAGTGGCAGTTTCGTAAATAAAGGAAATTTCCAGAAACGTCCTCAGCACTATATAAAGACTCGTCCAGACTCTTTTTAAAGGACATCAACACACAATAACACATCCACGGAGAAGTCGGAGCATCCCCGGAGAGCACGGAAACGTGATTCCAGATTCGAAGACCTAGTTTGATCTTATTCTCTCTCTCATTCAAAAACTGTGTTATTTACGTTATGAATATTAGTAGCTAAACTTTTTACCTAGGTTCTCGGTGAACCTAGGGTTTCGTTTTCAGAGATCAGTTCTACGTTTTGACTATGAATTCATGATCGTACTATCTTAATTCAGCAGCTTTATTCGTTATTATGTCTTTGATTATATCTGTTTATGCATGATCGGAGTAGCTAACCAGAATTGCTACAGACCCGAGCCGGTAGGTGAAAACGTCTGGTTAGGGTTAGGAAGAGAAGACAGAATTTAGCACCTTACCCCGATGGGCCGACTAGCGAAGGGGAGTTAGGACTAGCCTGAAATCGTTAGACCAACTGTTAGAGAATCTGACCCGGGCCATCAGGACAGGTTAGAAACCCTAGCATCCTGAGAACGAGACTGCAGATTTAGGCAGCTTAATAGGAATCCGAAAGTCTGCAGGATCGTGATAGCGTGCAGGAAAAGAAAAGATACTGCACAATTGGTACGTGGCACGGATAACGAGACTGCTGTGTGTTTTCATATCAAACTAGAACGAAACTCTGAAGAACCCTAGGGGATCCCGGGACCTAGTATTCCAAACCCTAGATTCACAACTTTCAAGATTATTCAGAAAATTCTCATAAAAATATTTACGTTTTATTTATTTATTTTTAGTTTATAGTTAATCACAATTCTAAAATACTCCTCCTTTTTACACTCTGTTTGTTAAAACTGATTACTCGAAAAACCTGCAAAGTCCCTGTGGGATCGATAATCCGAGTTGAAAATACTCTCTATATTACTTGATTCGTATACTTGCGAATAGCACGCTAAATTGCGCATCAAGTTTTTGGCGCCGTTGCCGGGGACTTTTTAGGGTTTATTTAGTAATCCGAATTAATTTTCAGAGTTTTTATTTTTATTTTATTTTTTATTTTAATTTTTCTGTTATCTCACTGCTCTTGAGATCTCTACTTTTTCAGGATGGGCGACAATACCGAGAGAATGCCAGAACTGCCCGAGACACGTACTCCAGCCGAGATGGCTCGGTACATCGAAGAGCTCGTCACAGCAGGCCTTGCTGCCCGGAGCAACCAGAGGACATACAACCGGTCTGGGAAGGCATTGGTGGAGAATTTCGAAGTCCCCACGGGGGGGCATGAGCGAGCTATTGTGGTGCCCGAGATCACCGCATAACACTTTGACATCAAACCCTCCACCATCCAGACTGTTCAGACCCTCTGTCCATTCCATGGAAAAGCTGACGAAGACCCGAACGACTTCATCGGGAAGTTCGAGGACTACTGCAACAAAGTCCGGTATAAGGGAGTTGGAGCCGAGGCGCTCATGCTAATACTCTTTCCATACTGCCTGTGCGGAGTGGCCAACGACTGGCTCGAATCTCGACCACCCAGATCGATCACTACATGGGAAGGATGCGTCACAGATTTTCTTGCCAAATTTTACCCCGCCTCCCGGGTCATTCAGTTACAAAGCGAGATTCTGTCATTCAGGCAGAAGACGGGAGAGACGGTGGTAGACGCATGGGACAGATTGATGAGATTGGTGAAAAAGTGCCCGAACCACGGTTTTGGAGACCCGAAGATCCTGCAGGTATTCTACCATGCCTTAGACAGGGAGAGTGCTGACAGGATTGATAGAGAAGCCAGAGGAAACTTCCTGTACCATGTGGACAAAGACGGGGCCTATGAGCTAATGAAGCAGTTAGCCAAGCAGGACACTAGACTATTTGACGATCGCAGGATCACGGCCCGAGCCGAGCCTGTGGAAGACGACCGGATAGACAATCTAGCCAAGATCGTTCAAGATTTGGTGAAGAAAGTTTACTCAACTGATGCAGTGGTGGACGGGCCAGATTTGGACACAGCCATTGAGGGGCTCAGAAACGAAGATGCCAATTACGTACAGCAGCAGTGGGACCCGAGCCGGTACCGACCGGGTACGAGAGATCATCCCGGGTTCTGGTACGGAAACCCGAATTCCGCAATTTATGTACCGGGATTCCAGCATAAGCCACCGGCTCAGTAGGCCGCACCGGTACCGCAGGCTCAGTCGGGCCCATCTGCACAGCAGTACGACGCTCAGATGAAGGAGATCAAGTCCATGTTCCAGACCATGGAGTCATGGTTCAAGCACATGGACGCCCTGACTACCGACGTGCAGACGACCAAAACGTCACTGCGCGCTTTGGAGGTACAAGTAGGGCAGTTAGCACAACAGCTAACTGAGAGAGCACCAGAGAACTTACCCTCGACCACAGTAAATAATCCACGTGCTCAGGTCAATGCCATCACCACCCGGAGTGGATTAGCACTACAGGATCCACCGTATCCTAGCCATGCACGTGCAGAAAAATCAAAGGAAATCGAGCGCAAATTATTTGGCCAGGATAACAGCTCAGCCGACCGCCCCCAGCCGAAGGGCTCGGTTGAGCAGGATGTAGTGCAGAAAGAGAAGGAAGCAGAAACGATACCTGTCTCCAAGGAGGTGCCGTATCCTTTGAAGACACGAGAGAGGGATGATAGCAAGGACTACGCCAGATTTCTCGAGATTTTCAAACAGCTGAAGATCAACATACCCTTTGCGGAGGCGTTGGCAAAGATGCCCACTTATGCCAAGTTCCTCAAAGATATTTTGTATGGACGGAAACGTATGAGCGATTTCGAGACAATAATCTGACGGCAGAAGTGAGAAACTGTGTGAAGAATGGGCTACCGAGGAAGAGGAAGGACCCTGGCAGTTTTGTCATCCCGGTGACCCTAGGTAATGCTTACACAGGAAAGGCTCTGTGTGACCTAGGGGCCAGTATCAATCTGATGCCCTTGTCGATTTTCAAAACTTTGAAAATTGGTGAACTCAGGCCCACCAGAATCAAGCTGCAGATGGCGGACAGATCCGTGAAGCAAGCTTACGGGGTTATTGAAGACATTCTGGTGAAAGTCGGAGAATTGATTTTTCCGGCTGATTTCGTAATTCTGGACATGGAGGCAGGAGACGTACCACTCATTCTGGGCAGACCGTTTTTGGCCACCGGAGAAGCCATGATAAACTGCAAGAGCGGAGAACTGACCATGCAGATCAATGAAGACAAGGGGAAGTTCAACGTCTTCAAAAATCTGCAACTACCGAATTATTACGAGCATGAAGACATCTTTGCAGTGGAGGTAGTCGAAGAAAGCAGGGAAAACGAGGAGATGGACGAGCTATGGGCTGAGACTGACAGAGTGGATAGAGAGAATGAGGAGAGATTCCAGGAGGAGCAGGCCATGCAAGCTGAAAATCGGACCAGTTTACAGCTGGACGGAAAAGGCGAGCAGAAATTGGCCCCGGTCCCGTCACTCAAAGAGCCACCGACCCGAGAGGTTAAACCGCTCCCGAGCCATCAAAGTACAGCACAGCCAAAGCAGTTTCAAGAAGGGCAGAAAGCACTTATCAGCGATTCTCGGAAGTAGTTTTTCCCGGGAAAATTGAGATCTCGGTGGTCTGGAACGTTTATCATCAAAGAGGTACTTTCATGGGACGCGGTCGAATTGGAGAATCCGCGTGATAGTACAACTTGCAGGGTGAGCAGAAACCGGGTCAAGCCATATTTGGGCCCGGAAGCAGACGTCAAGGTAGACTGTTTTGACGCCCCTTGAGCAAACATGAGGTAACTGGGTCGGGCCGTCGACCGTAAATTACAAGCGCTGGTTGGGAGGCAACCCAACGTAGTAAGTTAGTTTAAATTATTTCAGTTTTATTTTCAGTTTTGAATTTTGAGAGAGGTAAGATGAGTGGGTATTAACTTTGAATTGAGTATGTGCAGATACAGCAGAGCAGAAAACGAGAAGAAAACGGAGCATGAATACGGTAGAGAGAAAAAAAATCTATGTCTAGGCTGCTGTGTGCGAATTTTACGCACACTGTGCGTATTTTACGCACACTGTGCGTATTTTACGCACACTGTGCGTATTTTACGCACACTGTGCGTATTTTACGCACACTGTGCGTATTTTACGCACACCGCAGCCCAGTTTGCCAAACTTTTGAAAAAAAAGAAAATGGAAAATTTTATTTTTGCTGCTGTCTGCGTATTTTACGCAGGTTCTGTGTATTATACGCAGCCAGCAGTAAAAATCCAAAAAAAAAAATGAAAATTATTTTTTGCTGCTGTCTGCGTATTTTACGCAGCTTTCTGCGTATTATACGCAGCCAGCAAGAAAACCTTGATTTTTGAAAAAAATTATTTTTGAAAAATTATTTTAGCTGCTGTCTGCGTTTTTTTCTTTTTTTTATCACTCCAGATGGCCCTGTGTGCGTAAAATACGCACAGTATGCGTATTATAAGCACAAAACTTCAGTTTTTTTTTAATTCTACATGAAGGGCATTTTTGTAATTTTGGCAAAAGTAGGTTTTTTAAGGCCGACGGGTTGGAGTCATTTTTGGCCTCTCTTTTTTTTTCTCTCTACCTCCATACACAGATCCGTGGAGTTTGAAGCAAATTCAGAAAATTCTGTAGAAGGAAAGGCAGATTTCCGAAAACTTGAAGAATCTACCCCGGTGTGTTCTGGCACACTCGACCATCACAGGGACTCGTACGAGTTGGGGATTTTTCAGGAACGGTTTTTCTGCAGAATATCGCAATCGACCCCGGTGTACGAAAGTATACTCGACCATATGGGAGCACATTGTCAAACACGATGGTGCTCGGGGATTGCACATTTGAAGAGCGCATTTAGAGCCCAGAAGATTAACAACTTCCGTCGAGAAATTTTTTCGGCGACCGTTAAACAGTCCTTCTCTGCCGGAATCTGCGAAAAAAAGGCACCTGTAAGAACTGACTCCGGGTGCACAGGTTCAATTTCTGTCTCTCGCTTTATTGTTCCGCATATGCTACCAGTTGTTCCTATTCGATGAGGCAAGACAGCTCATCCAATCCAGATTATATGCCTGAAAAATTAGTACCATGAGGGCATGGCACCATCCAGTGTGGGGGTGGTGGTGTTGTAACTGCATTACTTTTTTATTAAAAACTTAGAACTAAAAAATGATAAAAATTAAAATTTTGAGACTGGGTGAAGGATTCAGCTTAAAACTGGAGAGAGCTTGATGATAGAAAATTTCCCGAAATGGACGAAATTAGGTGAGGAAGAGCTGCGAGAATCTGTCTAGGGGAGTTAATAGAGCCAATGCACTCCAGAAAACGCAAGTAGCTGTCTCCCGAGCAATGTATCCTACTAGCTGCCAGACCACCGTCACCAGCTAGTCGTCAACTCGCCATCACGGTCACCACATCATTTGGTGGAGTGATAGGCTATAGGGGACCTCATGTCCTGTCTCGCGCCTTAGGTCCATTAGTGAGCCCCGTTGATCCATTAACCCTTTTCTTGGTAACCGTTTGAGCTAGGAAGCCGTTTTTTATACTCGCATCATTGTTAGTATTTTTACCCTTCCTACGCGTCATGACACGAGGGAGTTGAGTTGAGGGGGATTTTATCGGGTAGAGCAGAATTGTCATATTTGATAGTGGATGAGCTTCATTGATATATTTGAGGGTGTGTAAGGGTGAGATAGTGACGGCAGCACACTTTGGTGTGGCGGTGACTCACGACATTACACCGTGAGCACAGGAGGAGAGCCGTAGTGCGTAAATTTTCCGCACGACATGGGGAACTTGGGTTGACAGGGTTATTGGAGGACGCGCTGTGCGATTTAGACATCCTTGGAGTTAGGAGGATCGGTTGGAAAAGCGCGATTCTTTTACATATTGACTACATGGTTCCAAATTAGTGTGGGGGTGGTCGTTTCAAATTTTATTTCAGTATTTTTTCTGCCACCCCACGTTTTTGGTTTATCATAGAGTTGGACTGGTTTATATTATTGTTTTTATTGTGTTGCCCAAAAAAAAAAAAAAAAAAAAAAAAAAAAAAAAAAACGAGAAAAAAAAAACGAGAAAAAAAAAGTATCAAACGTAAAAATTTCAGGGTGCTTGATTGATTTTATTTCAAAACGCCAGGCCGACAATTTTTATCACAGTTTCACATTCGTTCACAGTTGTGGCCGCGAGAACGGCAGTTACACCGGGACTGGGGAAATTGAGTGTCTAGAATCTTAGGTGATTTGGGTCAGTTTCCGTCATCTTGGTGAGGGAGTGTGAGATTGGGGTATGTGTGAGTGTGCTGCGACGTTTAGGACATCGCTTCTAAATGACTTATCCTACCGTCCCAAAGCCGGCAGATTTACATTACACCCGTAGTAAAAAGCACGGAAGGTGTGCGTTAGGGATACGTTCGGTTTGCGTGCAAAAGTGGAAGTAAGTGGTGTTCGTGTTTGTTCCTAACCTAGGCTGGCCGTGAGTTCTTCCGATCACCTCAGTTTCTGAAATCTAGGGGAATATGAAAACTTGATGATGTTCAGTTTGAGTTGAAGAGATTGCCCAGTCTCACCAAAAAGATAAACTGTTTTTATAGTACTATTACTGTTCTTAAATAAGTGCAGTTACACCGCTCTGGATTGATTCGGGATAGTATGCATTGGTAGTATATAGCTGGAGTTTGCTCGGGACGAGCAAAGTTTAGTGTGGGGGTATTTGATAACGCCCAAATAGAAGTTATCTTATAGCCTGAAAAGATGAGTATGTGTACTGGAAAACCGCGTTTTAGCCGGAATTCACCCTCGGAAAGTCTCGGTTTTAGGAACGAGACGTTTATTTGCTATTCGTAAATTTCTGCATATTTCGTACTTTTATTGGATATGATCGCGGGTTTGTTCAAGTTGTCTTTACAGGAACAGGTTCGGGAAGTGCATTGGGATGCGTGCCGAGACAGAAACCGGGTTCGCCTCGGGAAACGTGCAGAAAATGCTCGGAGCAGGATTTGACCGAGACTGGTACAAGGGAGAGTGGAATGGAAACCGAAAAGCCTGGAGGAAAAACGAGCAGTGAAAACCGACCGAGGAAGCTGAAAACGCCAAAACCGAGAATGACCAGGATGCGCTCGGTTGACAATATCTTGAGCTTGACTTGGAATTTTGAAGTGAAACCAGGGGCAAAAGAACGGAGACGTCAAGGGCTTTCCGAAAACAGGTTATAATGCTGAAACGGCGTCTGGCCCAAAAACCGACTCCCGTCAAGTGTGGGTCCCAGACAGGCCACGCCCGAAGTAAGAATCTCGGTTTCCGGTGTCCGGAATCAGGATCAACTGTTTCATGCTCGTGACGATTTCCGGGACAGTTTTGGCCTAGGGGTATTTTGGTCATTTTGGCACCGGGCCCGGGTTTCCGGAGTCGAGTTCAGATTTTGTCTCCCAATTTCAGGCCGCAGTTTTCCTATGGACAGAGTCAGGATTGGGCAGAATTTGGAGCAGTTTTGACCCAGGGGTATTTTGGTAATTCTGACAAGTTTCGGGTCAAAACGCATGCCGGAGCAGAAAATAGCAGTTTTCCTTGCTGTCTGCGTATTTTACGCAGGATGCTGCGTATTATACGCAGACAGCAAGCCAGAGGGAGGATTTTTGGCCAGTTCTGACCCTGTCTGCGTATTATACGCAGCATCCTGCGTATTATACGCAGCCAGGGGAAGAAAATACGCAGGAAAATGGGAAAATACGCAGCCCTGCGTATTATACGCAGCCAGGATGGAAAAATATGCAGCCAGAGAGGAAAATACGCAGAAATCAGCACATGTCAGGCTATTGTCTGCGTATTATACGCAGGATCCTGCGTATTTTACGCAGACAGCACAAATTTTGAGGCGGTTTCGGTCAGTGGCAGTTTCGTAAATAAAGGCAATTTCCAGAAACGTCCTCAGCACTATATAAAGACTCGTCCAGACTCGTTTTAAAGGACATCAACACACAATAACACATCCACGGAGAAGTCGGAGCATCCCGGGAGAGCACGGAAACGTGATTCCAGATTCGAAGACCTAGTTTGATCTTATTCTCTCTCTCATTCAAAAACTATGTTATTTACGTTATGAATATTAGTAGCTAAAATTTTTACCTAGGTTCTCGGTGAACCTAGGGTTTCGTTTTCAGAGATCAGTTCTACATTTTGACTATGAATTCATGATCGTACTATCTTAATTCAGCAGCTTTATTCGTTATTCTGTCTTTGATTATATCTGTTTATGCATGATCAGAGTAGCTAACTAGAATTGCTACAGACCCGAGCCGGTAGGTGAAAACGTCTGGTTAGGGTTAGGAAGAGAAGACAGAATTTAGCACCTTACCCCGATGGGCCGACTAGCGAAGGGGAGTTAGGACTAGCCTGAAATCGTTAGACCAACTGTTAGAGAATCTGACCCGGGCCATCAGGACAGGTTAGAAACCCTAGCAGCCTGAGAACGAGACTGCAGATTTAGGCAGCTTAATAGGAATCCGAAAGTCTGCAGGATCGTGATAGCGTACAGGAAAAGAAAAGATACTGCACAATTGGTACGTGGCACGGATAACGAGACTGCTGTGTGTTTTCATATCAAACTAGAACGAAACTCTGAAGAACCCTAGGGGATCCCGGGACCTAGTATTCCAAACCCTAGATTCACAACTTTCAAGATTATTCAGAAAATTCTCATAAAAATATTTACGTTTTATTTATTTATTTTTAGTTTATAGTTAATCACAATTGTAAAATACTCCTCCTTTTTACACTCTGTTTGTTAAAACTGATTACTAGAAAAACCTGCAAAGTCCCTGTGGGATCGATAATCCGAGTTGAAAATACTCTCTATATTACTTGATTCGTATACTTGCGAATAGCACGCTAAATTGCGCATCAACATCAAACATAAATATTAATCTACCATAAGGGTATTCTAAGGCTGACTCCCAAACAACTACACACTTAGCAAATTCCATCTAACATTTTACCCAAGAATTCCCAAAACTCAGCGACATTTATAAGAGACAGCACAATGCTGGAGATCAGACTCTCAAGTAATGTATTAATATCCCAAAACTTTTTCAACAATGAAACTCTGAAGTCCAAATCCGAGTTAATCATAAATGGTAAAATGCTCAAAATTATACCCCGGAAAACAAGACTCTAATGAGATGTTGTGACAAACTGTCATCAAAAGAAAATTATACTCTTCATGTATTTTAGCAATCAATAGAACTCCAAATATAAAGTAAATATTTTAGTATCTCCCAACACATTAAAACTCTCAAACAATCTCTATAATAATTTTATATACCGAAATCTCCAAAGTAGCTAACTCAACCGCAATATGGTTCCGTAAAAACACCCAAAAGTCTAAACTTCGACAAACTGGCTAAGAAGTATCTAAAACTACCAAATTGAAATCAAGTCTCCAAACATTTCTCAAACACTTTCGTCTTGACATAATATAAATACATCTTGTTCCTCCTACATTATTTTAAAAACTCGTAACCAACCCAGTGCGTAGGTACTTCACAATTCCTCGATACGAGCTCATTTATCCTATTTTCCCGCTCAAACAAACTTTGCTCGAATGGTATTTGCTTAACTACCAAAATTATTTTGAATCCTCATTCATCGGGTTCAGAAGGGTAAGAAATTTCAACCCCCTTTGTGTAAAAAGCTATTTCTAGTATTATATGGATGTGGTCTATTGGTAAAATCTCTATATTATAACCTATTGTATCATTCATAAAGTATCATACATGGCATCTAATACCAATTATGCATGAAATATAACACATTGATCATCATACAATCATTTACACATACAATTTTTACGTAGACTGAACACATCTTATTTCTCGTGTTTCCTTGAAAATTAGAAAAGTGATCAAACGGGTAAGAAATTTATGAAATTTGGTGTGAAACAACCTCTCTGAGTCTAGTCTCATAATCAAGAAGAATCAACTCAAAATATTTTATAGAATTTAAGTTACGCAGAGAATAGCATAGCTGATGTAATAAGCCATCAGACCAGAAACTTCAACTTTACCAGGTCATAAACTGACTTTAAACTTCCTCAAAATATGCTAGGATTTCACCTAGATATAGCCCTATGTGTGTAACTACCACCATAAAAAAAAATGAGTTCCATCCAAGATCTGAAAGATAGGTAAAAAGTACTACAGATGGTCACTATGCAATTCTCCTACTCCATAACGGACTTTGGAAATTTGTATCCAAGTCTCCAGAATTTATTTGGGATTGAAATTCTTATGGCATGTTCGTGAACATGTCTACTACGTGGAAAAATTCCGAGAAAAATAAGAAACATTTAAACACGTCTACTACACCAAATACCGACTGTGCCACCAATTCAAACGCCACAAATTCAACATTCTCGCGTTCTAACTTTATGAACGCTTTCTATGCACTAATCGAAAACCAGCCACCCTTAATCTCCAACTCATACACCAAATCAATAATACAAAAACTTATTATATTCCAAAATGGATCCTCAAAACATAAGTATTATACTTCACGAAGAAGCAAAGTATTAACCTTAAAACATTGTTTGGCCTCATGGCCTTATTCCAAACTCGAACTTCAATAAGCGCTAAAAGTCTAAGAAATCAAAGAAGTCTAATATGTCTACTCCTCATGGTTATTCACTCTTTCTTCCGACTCCATATCTTCACTAGGGTCATCCTCGAACTCATCATCATCCTCACTAGGACCTTCCACACTATCCTCATCTTCACTAGAATCTATTACGATCCTTTTGCCATTGACCATGAGCCTTCATCAACAACTTTCACATAAAGTCGCATTCACCATACATTCATTTGATAGAAATAGTCTTCATAGTTCAACCTATTGAACCTAGCCATAATATTGCTATACTTGGCGATAATCTCCCTAAATATGGGCCCCATTGGTAGAGCCTTCACCATACAATAATCTTGGAAAGAGGAATTCCGATATCGAGTAAACTCGAACGCATTAAACTTATCCTCACAATACTGGCATAACACGCTTCCTTGCGGTTCTCTTAGTTATAGCCATCTATAAATAAAAGAAAACGACTCCATATACTCTCTTACTACACAATTTGTACCATAAACCAAAAATATTTGCCCTTATGGAATAAACATACTCCCAAAACTTCAATTTTTTATCACACGAGACTTTCGAAAACAATTCACAACTTTCAATTACCCAAACAATAGACACCTAACCGAAACTCCAATGAAAAACTTTAAACCCAAATACTTAGTTAATCGGGTAGGCCAAAGTTCTTAGCTAGGAGAGGGTGGGTGGGGATACTCGCTTACTAAGTCTATTTTCTAAAGCTTAAGCACATAATAGACCTATTCAAGACTACCCAAATTCCCAACGGCTTGTCAAATTTTAAATTCTTTTCCTATGTCCATTTTAAATTCCCCTACAGGTTTTAAATTTTCTTTTTGGATTGTCAGGCTCAGATACGAACTGTAACACCCCCAAATGACCCAAACCGGAGACCCGGGGATGTCACTCCGTACCCGAGAGGAGCCCGGATACAAGAAGATTTTATAACACGGTTCTCAAGCAAAACATCCACGAGAATAATTAAAATTAATTGAAACTATTCATTATTACAACCCAACATCCTAGCCGCAAACCGGGCATAACAAACTAAAGTGTTTAAACTAATAAAGAGTTCAAATTCAAATGAGATACTACTAGCGATCCTTATGATGATACGCGTCCCATTCTACGCCAGATAACCATCCTCTACACCTGTGGTGCGGAATCAAACGGAAACACCACAATACAAAATCAGCATGAAATACTGGTAAATAAACACCCAAACATGTAAAACGATGATGGGATAGTTATAAAACAATGACTTATTTGTAAGTAAGAGTTTTTCTCAAACCCAGCGGTAACAAAGTTGACTCTTGTAATAAAACATAAGAGTTCTCAATTCCATAATGTTTCCAACTAATTCCATAATCATTAGGAAAATCCAAAATCCATCGTTAACTCATTTCCGTTAACAAAACCAAAATACTCATTATTAATTCGTTGTGACGGGGGAAACCAAACCATCTCGCAAGCATCCAAGACCTTAAGTGTCGACAACCCCCCCCCCCCCCCAAAGACTCTAGCGGCCAGAGGAGTGAGTACATGGAGCTATCTAGGGACTTGCAACCGGATTAAATAAAAATAAATTGAAACGGAAGACCGAGATCAAACCGTCCAATGCCAATAGTAATCAATAATAAATGTCCCCGCACAACTATTCCACTTTACGTATTAATCCATTATTATTATCGTGGTGATATTTTCAAGAAAAGCATGTAACATGTAAAATCACATATTGCATGTCACATCACATAAACACATTTTGAGACGTATAGAAATACAAGAATTCGTTTGACACGAAAGAGATAAGCACACTAGGCTTGACATATTTACATACCTCAACAAATAGCAATCACCGCAAATCAATCGTAGTATTCGACGTATCCTTCGTCGGAAAATTTGTTTCCTACAATTCGATAATATCATAATCAACACATTGCACACAAAGTCCTATAGGTAAAAGAAATAAATCCCTTACTAACTCTCCCCAGCCTTTGCTAAGGTGAACAACCCCTTTTATAATAAAATACGCTTTTATAAATCTAACGATAATATTTCTATAAATAAAACATGATTTATACGGATTGTTGTTTATTATCGTAAAGCATCGCTATAGTTATATAAATACAACTTATAAGATTAACTAAACTATTGCTTTTATTATTTAGGGTAGAGAAGCATATTATTTTACCCCAAAAACAATCATAATTCTAATAGTAGTTTTTGACATCCAAACAAACCTTAGTAGAGAATATAAATTATAAACTAACTAACTTTATTTTAAAAGAAATAACAAATTTATTTATGAAAAATAACTTATTCTAATTTGTTACAAACTTATAAAAATAAATATGAAAAATATATTTTTATTGGGTAAAGATGAGTAAAAAAATAAATGTCTCTTGTGAGCCTTGAACCTAGAACCTACAACCCACACACCCCAAGCTCTTAATTGATAGCATTTAACCACTGGGCCATAGCCCCTTTGTTGTCTCCCTCCCAACTACTAATAATTAACCTAACTTTCAATGATAGTAAAAAGTAAAAGGAAACAAATCAAAAACAGAAGAGAGAGAGAGAGAGAGAGTGATGGGTTTGTTTTTCATACCCGAACAGATGGAGAAAAGCAACGACGGGAAAGAGTGGTGGAGGCCGACGGTGGCGTCGGGGATAGGTCGCCACTGGCGGCGGCAGCGGCGGCGGCCGGGCAGTGGGAGAGAGAGAGAGAGAGAGAGAGAGAGAGAGAGAGAGAGAGAGAGAGAGAGAGAGAGAGATAGAGAGAGAGAGAGAGAGAGAGAGAGAGAGAGAGAGAGAGAAATTTGAGATTGAGAGGTTCAGGGATTGAGATTGTGGGTTTAAAATCTGAGAATTGATGGGTTTATATAGCCTTGAGGTGAAGAATTCAACCTCCATGAGGAAACCCACTTTCAAGTTTTCCAATTCCGAATCGGACTATGTTTTGGGAAAAATTAATTTTCTTGATGAACAATATTGGGTCACTATTGAATTAGGAGTGTATAAGGACGAAAATTAACAAGTTTGATAGAGATTTGGAGTGGTGGAAGTAGAATTGGAGTTGGAGATGGAGTTCTTCCTCCATGGGAGAGTTTGAGGAAGAAGATGACTAATTTTAGGGTTAAAGACACTTTCACCCCACTAACTTTAGGCTTAGTATAACTACCACCCCCCTGATTTGTTAAAAGACACAATATTAGTTAGGAAAAACTACATAATAACCCCTAAGTAGTTAATAGTAATAAAACTAACTTTCTACCAATAAAATTAACTCCCAATACTTATACTAATGCCATATTGACACCAAATATTATTATAAAATATAATAGTAGCTTATTGACAATCAATACTTATAATAATATTATATTAACACTCAATAATTATAGTAATATCATAGATACTCATATTCACAAAACGGGGTATTTCACGCAGCATGGAAACCGCATAGAGAAAATCAGGAGTGGGTTTAGCTTGCTGAATGAGCATAGCAACACCACCGTAAGCAGAGGGGAAACCATTAGTGAGTTGAATGATCAGACGTTGATTCGAGACAGATGAACCAACGTTCCCGATACGATCAGCCAGATTCTTGAGCCGAGTGCAGTAGTCATCAAGGGATGAGCAGTGTTCCATACGCAGATTAACAAAATCAATCTCGAGCTCAACCATTCGGGAACCCCGGTTATCCTAAAAATAGTTTTCAAGCTTCACCCATGCTTCTCTGGCGGTTTGCTTAGGGGTGAGAATAGCAAGCACCAAATCATCGCTGATGATTTGGTAGATCCAGTTCAAGATCACAGAGTCGACGGCTTTCCAGAGAGCATCAGGAGTGTTTCCAGTTGGAGGGTCAATGTGATCTGAGACGCCAAAGGAGTGAGTCTGTAGTCGAAAAAAGGTAGCCCAGTGATCATACTGAACTTTCTGAGTGTCCAGTATGAACCGGACCCGTTTCTCGATGTTGGTGCCCGTAAAAACTGGATGAAGAGGCTCCTTGTTGTTCCCGAAAGGTGGAGAATCGCCGGCTGAGAGAGTAGACATTGGTGAGCAGAGATGGGGTGAAGTCAGACCGAGCGGCGGATGAGGCAGCTAGGGAAGTGACTGACGGGGCTTCCTGTTCGTCGGAAGCGACGAGGAAGGGACGGGAAAGTCGGGGGTCCAAGAGGACGACGTCGGGCAGAGCCGAAGCGGGAAGAAGGAGGGGGTCGGGAGTGCGTCGGCCTCACGGCCGAGCTTACCGCTACGCACGACGGACGACGAGAGAGTCGTCGGCGCTGGTGGTGGGCGGACGGATGGTGGCGTGAGGCCGGGGAACGGGAAGATCAAGAGACTAGGGTTTTAGGTATAACCTAGGCTCTGATACCATGCAAGATTTTGGTAAAAACTTTCTGCCTTGATTTCTTATTTACAACTCAATATATAACAAGTATAGTAAAACCTCTATAAAATAATAAAGTTGGGACCGGGATATTATATTAAATTTAGCGATATATTATTATATCAATAAATTAATAATTTATTAATTTAAAGCGGTTTTTTGTATGACCTTTAAATTTCCAAGTCCAATGTACTATTTACAATGTATATTAGTTAGAGATGAAAACTAAATTACAAAACCAAGTTTCAAGGCACATTTTATGAATATAAATTTACAAATTAATTGAATTTGTCCAATCCGTTGTTTTTTAATAAGTAAAAAACTTAGTTCATGACAACAAAAAGTTGATCCATGGTACTAACTGAATACATTAAACGTAGTTACAAATTAATCACTATAAAATCACATCAATTATCAACTATGGCTCCTAAACTACAAAGTGTTTAAAAATCAACCACGACCAATCAACAAAAAAAATTGTTATGCGAGTATAAGAGATATCACCAAGGATGCACTCAACAAGATTTGTTGTAGTGGGTTGACAAAACTTTGAATTTGAAAGTAAGTCAAGGAATAATATCAAACACTCTCAAGCAATCATCAAAGTTCCTATTAGCTGACTTTGACAAAGGTGGAACTTCCAAGCGTCATAAACCAGCCAAGTACCCGGATATAGATAAAGTGAAATGCGCATATTTAAAGATGAAATCGGTATAGATTTGAAGTTCAAGAAAAATCAAGTGATTATAGATTCATTTTTTACTAGACAATCTTAGAATTTGAAACTTTTTTAGTAATTATTAATTTATAGTTTGGTTGGGACCAATATATGTACATTGGGATTTCAAAAATTTTATTATCTTATTATTTTATCGATTGGAGTCCAATTTTGCACTGGTCCCAGGTTGAGACCCGACAAATTATTAATATTATCGAAGTTATTAGTTTATCAAGTATTAATTTATAGAGGTTTTACTGTACATTGTTCTAATTTAAAGACTAAGTCCGATGTGAGACTTTTATTTACATAAAAGTACTATTACTATTATCCTTTACTTTAGCACCCTGAGTTGTTCTAACTTACCCCTAAAATGAGTTCAACCATTTGATCATAGGTGTTATCTAGTTATCCCCCAGCTCAAATTGAAACCAACATGTCAGTACTTCGCAGATAGTACATTTATCTTTCACAACGCAGCATTTGGTACGAGGTCGATTCCCACCAGCCCCCTTCCCTTTCAGAATGTCAGCACTAAATACATAACACTTTTATTCCTTAGTAAACAAAGAAACACAAATATATACTAACCAACATACTACAGCAGTACAGCCCATATATTTTCGCTCATGTTCCCTGATTTTATTATGCACATACATTCCGAAACAACAAGCCAACAACAGTTCTCACCCACACCATCGCCATCACTGCCACCGTCTGAAATTTTCCCCTCAAACTGACCATCCACCACTACCAACATCGCTGCCATCTCTATAACCCCTACTTCCCCAAAAATAATTATGAGATCCTCTTTTCTGACATCTGGGACAAAGCTAATTGATTAATCTATGCAGCCAACCTAAGAGAACGCCGACCATTTCTCACTTCTGTTCATTATTTTGGTACACTGTATCTATAGTTCACAATTTGAAACCTCATGGGTAAAGTATGAAGTTAGGGTGTGTGAATGGACACACCTAGAGAAGAGGGAATGTATGAATAAACTTCCTCAAATCTTAATGGCATCCGAGATGTTATTAATGCCACTAATGGAAGGTAAATAAGTAAATGTGAGCTTGATGCGAATACAATTTAGCACGGGGATGCTGCCATTTTTTTCTGAGAAGGAATAAATTTGAATTAATTACAAGAGCTTTCGGTAAATGATCATTACCAAATATATATATATATATATACACACACACACACTTCAGCAAGTCCAAAACATAATAACCATGATATTGAGCACACAAGATCATCCAAACATCTAAACTACTATACATCCCAACAAACTAATATAAGCAACTCCTTGAAGAAATACTCAGCTTTTTGCAAAGTAAATTTTGCAAATTACAACTATGTGATTAGTACATGCCATTCGCTGAAGGGCAAACTTCTCTTTTTATTTCCTCTTCCAGTAAGTTTCAAACATTATACAACAATCAGGTTAGCGATCAACTTGATACCCTATGTTTCCTACACGACATGCCTAAATATCGGTATAAACTGGGATGTTGACCATATCTATCTATTTCTGACAAGGCATAGATAGTACTATCACAGTTAAAGAATGAACCAAATTGAGAAATCATGATGAATATTCTTTTATTCTAGTCTTACTCGATCATACTTATTGAATGGAGTAGATCTTTAAATTACCCCTGATAATTAATGATCAGAGATAGCATCAGTTTTAAGCGATAAGCAACATTACCCAAAGTCAATACAGTACACTATCATGAAAGAAATTAATATAAAGCAAAAATGGAGAAGTTTCAAATACCAAGCAAGAACTAGAGAAGGTTGACTCTGGTTCATTGAAGTCTCCTCCGGTTAAGAGGTGCTACGCTCTCAACGAAGCTCCAAGGTGTTGAGAAACCCGCAAGGTGACACCGAAGTTCCTTTACCTCCTTATTATGCGGATCATACCAGAAATACTCTTCTTCTTTAGCACGAGATTTGTCCTTGAACAGAAACTTCCCATTCAAACTGATTTTCGCAGGCACAACATAAGCAGGAAAGGGCCCGATAGAGATCTTCTTGGCCCACGAGTAACTCTTGCAATCATTACCATCCATCTTCAGTACCCATATGTCAAACTGAAAGTCATCTACGCCACTTGGAAAACGTGTAACCAAAGCAACAGAACCTGAAAACTCAGTAACAAAACTGGTACTATAATCGCCCCTAACATCATCGGGCAATGTCATTTGCTTCCTGAAGCTATTATTAGCCATGTCAAACACTAGGAGAGTAGAAAAGCCGCAATTCTTTTTTTTAGATGCTAACCAATACAAATTCCCCCTAATGAAGGACCCACATGCAACTTTAGCTGGTTTTTGAGATTCGCTAGGGCGTGAATCCACAGCCGGCCTCTCCGATTCACAAGGCTCAAAAAACACAGGTTCTGATATGACAACATTTCTCCAACGGTTTGCTTTCAAACTCCAAAACTGTGCATCAGCATTAGAACATACAAGACCACGACGAACCGTGACGAATTTGTAGTCATCGGTAGCTACATCATAACCCAAACCCGTTGCGTCGTAACTGTAACCCAACCTAGGATGGGGAAGTAACATATGGTCTCTAGTTGTTGGATTCCATAATACAAAGTTCTCTGTAATTTTATATTTAGGTTTATCATCAAGATCTATTGTATAAGGTTTATCCTTAACATTCTGGAACTCAGCACATAGTAAGCCATTGCACGAACCAGATAAAAATGAAAAGCCCTTATTGAAGTTGTCGAGAACTGGAACGTAGAGATCAGGATCTGATTGAGATGGTTGTAAATAGGCTATACCGTTGATGCTTTTGCCACCCTTATAGCAAGGAACCACATCGATGAGGCTTTTGTTGATGTTGTCGGTGGAAGTAGCACGATGTTGAATGTGGTAATCAACAAACCTAGGATTTTTTATGAGATTATAATAGGTTTTGGAGAGAACCTTACATCGGAGAACTTGTTTTGCCGGCAGTCTAGCCAAGATTTCCTCGACTGCATCAACCGGGAGACCTTGCCGGCGGCGCATCAGGACATTTTTGCGTCCATCACCCGACATTGTTAACAAGAAAGAAGGCGTACGATGTGGTATGGTCTTGTTTGATAAGTTTGGCGGCGCAGGACAATCTGACTTTGTAGTCTCTTTTGATAAAATGGTAGTCAGATAACCATTTTATTTGTACAGATTTTTTTCTCTTTCTTTTAACTTTTTTGTTAAAGAAACATCCATTGTTAGCGCAGACTGTAGCCAAAATATGTGGTAGGTACATTGTCACAAAAAATAATATGCGGTAGGTATTGCCTTAAAGAGAAATGCTATGTGCGACAAATAAATCGCTGTTTAAGATGACTCATCACGTGGGTTTTCAATGGGTTGAAGTTTTAGTAAAAAAATTCCAAAAAGTAATTGCATTAATCATTACTTAACACATAAGTGGTGGAATTAAACACCTACATAATGAGAAAATTTTAGGTGCTCCAAGAGCACCACGTGGGCAGTGGCAGGTGGTGCTCCATTCCACTCACAAGTCGACAAGTAAGCACGACGTGGACTAACTTCCCACTCAGACTCAACGGAAAAACCCCGTTAACTCTCCCGTTACCTCACTCCTCAATCTTTCTCACGCGCCCTCACCTCTCCCCCGCTCTCCCACGGCCAACCCCATCTCCCTCTCTCTCTCTTGTAACGAATTCCCCCACCCATCTCTCTCTCTCATGTTTTTTTTTGAAACACTCTCTCTCATGTAACTAGTCACACCACCTCCAGTACTCTTCTTCGTGACCAAATTCATTTAATTCTAGTATTTCATTTGCCACAAAAATGTTGTCAGACTTTATGAACATAGTGAAAATGATTTAGTGTAAAAGAAAAGCATAGTAATGCAATGGCTTTCTATGTCACCAGATTTTTTTTTCATACTTACTATAAGTGTGTTTTTTAATCTAATTTAGTATTCATGTTTGTAATTCATTTATTGGTAAAATTGCATCAATTCGACGATTAAGAGTCAGATGTCAAAATTATTGTGACTACGTCTGCTCCTTATGTCACGAATATATTTTGATACTTGATCAAGATATTTGCAAATGTATCATCAATCCATTATTTTCCCTAAAAAAATCAATCAATTATTTTGTTATTGTTTGTTATACCAGAGAAGAAAACTAATATTTAGATACTCTAAATATATAAGAAATTTGTATATTAAAATGATTATAAAGCTAAAAATGGCAGCGATTGTGGTAACTCAAGTGGCAGAGCGTTGGAAGCCCCTGCATTAAGTCCCGGGTTCGAACCCGGCAAATGACAAAACAATTCCTAAAAGAAAAAGCTAAAAATGTATTACAAGATAAGGATTACATGTACGTTTAGAAGTAAACAGAAACAAATAGTGATATGCAAGTATTGGAGTTCGTTAACCAAATGCTTTTTTGTCAGAAAGAAATTGACATGTGGGGGAAGTTGTTCAAGAAGTCTGTCACCATTTTTGTGACAAAGAAAATAGAATTACATGAATGTCCAACAATGGACGAAGAATATTAGTTGGTGAGTTGATGAGAGAGAAATGGGATGTAGTTACATCATGAGAGAGTGGGGGAATTAGTTACAAGAGAGAGAGGGAAATGAGGTGAGAGCACGTGAGGAAGATTGAACAGTGAGGTAACGGGACAGTTAACGGGATATTTCCGTTGAGTCTGAGTGGGAAGTTAGTCCACGTCGTGCTTACGTGTCGACTTGTGAGTGGAATGGAGCACCATCTGCCACTGCCCATGTGGTGCTCTTGGAGCACCTAAAAATTTCTCATAAATAATTGTGGCGTATATCAATCTTCCTATTTTAATTGTATTTTAAGAGATGGTGGTTTTTAGGAATGCTATAATTTGGTAACTATTTGGCATGTAAGAATATTGAAATATTGAACTAATCATATACTTTCAAGTAATAGAGGATTATACAGTTTTCCATTTCATTTTTTCAAAGTCGCCAGCACCAAACAGAATGGGTGATTGTCAGTGTTCCAATGCCATGCCCAAGAAGCTAATTAACAAAGGGAAGGATCAAGACTGAATCAGATTAAAAAGGGATAGTATGGGTGTTCCAGAAGAAGTCCAGAACGATACTTTCTCTAAACAAATGGGAAAGAGATATTAGACATGTAAATATATCTCTCGTTCCTTGTACATTTGAGGTAAGAAATCAAGTATCTAATATGTCGCAAATGAAAGGCATAAGAACCTCGTTTTGTTTAGGAAACCGATCGAGAATTATATCTAAATCATGAAAAGGATACATCATTTAGATTCCTTAGCACTGGGATATACATCTCAATAATTTCTTCCGATTTTTCACAGTTGAAGTACAGTTAAACAACTTGCTTGAAAATATGTTATGTACTACAATAGTGAAAATGATAGGTCAGGTTCATGTAGATAAGTGCCAGAACACATAGTTGTCTATAGCTTTGATGATGCCTTTTGTCAAGAGCTCAGCTTCTATGCCCATTCCTATGTAAGGTAGGGTTGGCATGTGTTGAATGTGTGACCTTCATATCTGAATGGTAGTCACTGTTTGCTGTATTTTCATGTATGCTCGTATCCTTACCCAAATTATTGTATTGACATATAAAAATCATGATGGTTCAAGGTTGGGAAGGTCTGACCTCATGACACTTGTGGGAGCGCACTTGTGGGTTCTTGAGGGGTCAAATGGTTGTGCCCTTACAAGTGGTATCACAGCAGGCTTTGTTCGAAATCACGCAAGAGACAACATACTGTCTCCCGGTGTGATTTTCACGAAAAAGGATCAGAAAAGATGTGGTCACAACGGATGTTGCGTCCAGATCAACAAGCTTAGAGGAATAAAAAGTTTGGGAGAGAGTTGGTTACCCATTGCCATAATGTGTATGGTTCAGCCTGCTGCATCGTGGCAAGACTGGGTGCAATGGAAACTTTTCAAATCATAACCAGACAGAAGTTCGACTTCGGTACTAATGCGAGGAGGCATAGGGCCGGTGAAGGTTCACTGAAGCTTTTTCTACAAAAATCTATAGTCCGAATATCCGAGTATCAGACTCAGACTCAAAAAAACATTTACATTGTTTGCTAAACCAAGCAGAGTTAATAACAAAGTCACGAAGATTAGCATACAAAAGGAGAAGCAAAACAAGAAAAGTAATGGCCTGAGTATGTTAAAGCTAACATCAAAATTACTCCTTCACGATCATTGCAGGGGAAATAGGCTCTCGTGGAAATGAAAAAGTAAGGAGAAACCTATACGGCTACACTGGATCTCTTCCTTAAGTTCTTTATTATGATGATCATACCAAAAATACTTGCCATAGTGAAGCTTGGACCTCAATAGAAACTCTCCATTCATGACGATTCTGGTTGGCTCCACTTCCTCCGATAAGGGCCCGATTGAGAAATATTTTGCCCACGAGTACTTCTTGCAGCGGTCATCTTCCATCTTTAATACCCATATGTAAAATTTAGTGGATATTGTACCTAGCAACTCGGTAAGAAAAGCAAGGGAACCCATAAAGTCAATGAGAAGACCTGTTTCAGAAAGTATATAACCAACATTGTCCTCTCGGGGAACATCATCATCAGGCAATGCTATCGTCTGGCTCAAACTATTATTAACCAAGTCAAACGCTACAATATTTGGATTGCGGCCACTACTAGCACGTTCATAATTACAAGATGCTAACCAATACATACTCTTCCCTATGCAGGTTCCAAACCCAGTACTGGTGTTCGGGTACCGGTCTAGTTGCACTGACTCCCATATTTCAGCTTCTCTCCAACTGTTTGTCCTCATACTCCAAAACTCTGCCTGAGCACAAGAATAATGGTCCTCAGTGTTAATTTGGACCAGTTTGTAGTCATCAGTTGTGGCATCATAACCGAGACCCGTGTATTTGACATCGTTATAAATAATACTCGACCTAGGAGGGGGAAGCGTTATGTGCTCTCTAGTTGCTGGATTCCATAGTACAAAATTGCGTATATCATGGTCACGGTCCAAGAGTTCGGCACAAATTAAACCATTGCATGAGCCAAACAGGCTGAAAGTTACTTTATTAAATTTTGCAGGAGGCGGTATGTAAAGAAGATCATCTGATCGACTTGACCCGAAAGTGGCTATGCTGTTACCTTCAAATTTTCCATAAACACTTCGACTGATGTTGTTCGTGGTGGTTGTAGTTGTAGAATCAAAATGATAATGAAAGTGCTTATTGATGAACCTACGGTTCTTGATTAAATCATAATAGGTTTTGGAAAGGAACTTACATCGGACAACATGTTTCGCCCGCAATCTCGTCAGGATCTCCTCAACAACATCAACTGGGAGCTCATGCCGCCGACGAGTGACCGTACTAGTACTAGACATCGCTTTCGATGATCTTAGTGATTGATCCTTCTACTTGACATTGCTCTCTCTCTCTCTCTCTCTCGCTCTGAGAATCAAACAAGACGATCTTACATGAATCGTCTCCTTCTGTGCGAAAACTTTACCTAGCAGCAGGTAGGGTTTTCTTTGCTTGTTTTCTTTAACGAGTAACTTACAAAAACACCCTTGAGACTATTATCATTAAAAATAGAACTGTTGACATGAAACTCCCCTGCTGTATCTTCTCACTGACGTTTAGCTACTAGATGTACTGATTCGGCAGAAAATACCATGCAGTTTGACAAAATTTTATTAAAACTGCTGGTAGCTAAGTGTAGGTGAAAGTGAAATTGCAGGGGGTTCCATTTGAAAAATGGTGGGCGATGTCGGTAAAACTGAAACTGCATTAAGTTTTTCTAACAAAATCAATACTACTGATAGCTAAGTGTCAGCGAAACGATATTGCAGGTGTTTTTTTGTCAAAAAGTTCTTAAAAATATAAATCCTAGTAAGATATTTTCTTTTGCGGAAAAAAAATCACAGTAAGATACTACTATGATCTTACTTACTATGATCATAGTAAGATACCTTTCAAAAAAAATGCTTAATTACTTAATGCATACCTCTAATTTACCAAAACTATCACATTACATCCCCCAGTTCTGAAATTAGCTAATTGCATCCCCCATTTGTAAAAAATACGTCAATATACAACTGGGAATGAACTTCCACCATCAAATTCAAATACAGCGAATGTATTTTCATAAAATTCACATCGTCTATGATACAATCGCATCACATTGTTTCAGATAATGCCCATTGAGTACGTTAATTTTGCGAAAAAAATTAGTTCCTAGTTGCACATTGACGTATGTTTCACAAATGAAGAATGCAATCAGCTAGTTTTAGAACAGGGGGTTGCAAAGTGATAGTTTTGGTAAACTGGGGTATGCATTAAGTAATTAAGCCTCAAAAAAAATCGTAGGCTTAATTATTTAATGCATATCCCCAGTATAGTGAAACTAACACATTGCAAACTCCTCTTCTAAAATATGCTTATTGCATCATCCAGTTGCAGAAAATCATACTTGTTAAAACAGGTAAAAAAAATCCGTCACACTAAACGGAATGAACCGTTAGTTGAATGGTATGTCCTTTAGTTTAAGGGCCAAATTGTCAATATGTTTTTACGTATGAACACCAAAAACATCACCATAATAACCACCGAACAATCACCATCACCGCAACACAAACCCAGAATCCGGCAACATAAAACAGAAATTTGGGTCATGAATATCCAGAAGTAGCCACTCATTTGAGCAAGGCTTCATCCCATTATCATCGAAGCCACCATCCCCCAACTTCTATTCATCACCAACAATAGAGTGAGCCCATCCCCAACCTAGAATTGATCTAAACTGAGCCGTTTGGTAAACAACAAAATCGGGGGAAGAGAGAGAGACCGAGCTAGAGAAGATCAACTCTAGGATCATATATCAACATTTGGAAACTTTAAAACAAAAACAGAACTTGGCTGTACAAACCAAACCCAATTCAGAGAAGAAAAAAGCACACAAATTGATACTAAAAATGCACAAAATTAAAAGAAATTAGACTTGGGGTTTCTCGGTTTATCTGAAAATCAGAAAATGTCGTGAACCCTAGCCGTAGATATCCATAGTCACTTCTCAATTAATTAATCAAAACCCAAATTGAGGCGGCTTTCGTCGGGCTGGAGGTCGCAATTTAGGCTGTACCTCGGTCCTGACTAAGCCGAGAGGGAGCTACAGCGATGGATCGGTCAAAGAAAAACCTGGACGAGAGAAAAACGGGACCAACAACGGTGGCGGTTGCGGTGCTTTTCAGTCTGCTGCAATTGCTATGGGTTCCTTCTGCAGAACATCGAAGGAAAGAGAGAGGAGAACGAAAAGGAGAAAGAGCGAGCGAAAAATGAGGAACACGGGTTTGAGACATTGAAGGGAAGATTGTTGGAGGAGGAGGTGGTTTAGAGAATTTGGGGATGGGATCGTGGAAGGAACACCAGTAATCTTCTTCCACTTCTTCTCATCTTTTTTTTTCAAGGGTTCTTCTCATCTTCTTCAATCTCATCGGTTAAGGATTTTTTTATTATTATTTTTTATTTCTAATGTAAATTTATTTTGTATTGACAAATTCCCTTAAGGTCACGTTTGGTTTTCCGGACTAGCCGGACTGGACTGTACTGGACTGGACTAGGTCGGATAGGATTGGACTGGATTAGATGTCTTATATTTAATACTGTGTTTGGTTATGTACCGTACAAAGTATTATGAATAGTTGTTGGTGTAATTAATGTTCAATTCCAACTATACTGAATAGTCCAATACTGTTAATACTCTCCTGGGGGAGGGTATTAAAATAGGGTATTAAACCCATGTTTTTCACTATTTAGTACCGGTATTAAATTTAATCCGGAACAAACCAATGAAAGTATTAGTAATCACAGTACTATAATTAATCCAATACTAGTTAATACCACTAATGCTAGAAAACCAAACATGTCATTAGTGGAGGGTGTTTGGAAGGTCTGTATTACCAGTTTCAATAAGTAGGATATATTGCAACTAGGAAATGCAATAAGCCTATTTTAGAAGTGAGGTTTGCAATGTGTTAGTTTCGCTATATTGGAGTATGTGTTAAGTAATTAAGCCAAAATCATAGTAAGATAGGAGAATCAAACAAAAATTTTATCAAAAAATAAAGAAACATCAAATCCAACAAATTATTACAGAGGCCATTCTAGAGGACTAGTTCTTAAAAGACATTTGGACCCCCTCATAAAACTTGTTGCTAACCCATGCACGAATTTGTGAAGAGAAAAATGTTGCTAGCATCTAGTTGCTAATCTATAGAAATTCCTCCACTAAAGAGTAAAGGAGAAATCTAGTTGCTCCCAGTCGTCTCATGAAGTGGTGGTCCGAACTTTTCACAACGCATGTGTAATACCGAACCAATCGATGCAGGAAAGTGACAGCGGAGAAACACCAGTGAGAGTCAGGCCAAAACACCGAAATACGCTCGTTTTACAAAAGAAACATGGAATTCAAAGCATGAAACCCAAACTCGGAGTCTCGACTTTAAGCTCCTAGAGACCCTACAAAAATCAATAGTCCGAATATCCAAGTATCAGAGTCTTGGCTTTAAGGTTCGAAACCGATGTATCGCTTTCTAAACAAGCCTATTTCAGCGTTTTTTGTGGCAGATGGGATTCTTTTATGATTTCAGGCTTATATGGGTGAAAACTTCAATAGATATATGATTGATTGTGTGGTGGGGTAGAATTTTTGGGCTTAGGATGATTTAGTTTTACTTCTACAGGTATGACATATCCCGTCCCGATCAATACCCCTGACATTTAAGCAACATCCCAGACAACTCCTTCACCACTTCGATAGAAAGCATTCCGCATTAATGCCTTTGTGACTTTGTGACTTAGCTGCTTTGTGACTTAGCTCCTTCACAACTCCTTTGTGATTTTGTGACTTTGTTAATCCCAGACAACTCCTTCAACTTAGCTGCTGAAGAATCAAAATATGCCTTTGTGACTTACTATTCATTAAGCGAGTTGAAGCTCTGTTAGGGGATACAAGCACACTTCGATAGAAAGCATTCCGCATTGTCATTTTGTTAACTGAGATTTTCGATCTTTGTTCCTGATTTATCATTTTGTGCCTTGTTTTATTCGTTTGCCTTATTATTTTTTCGATCTTAATTTTTTATGGGTAAAAGACACTTACCACCCCTGGGTTTAGGGAAAAACCCACATACCATCCCTGGGTTTTGGATAAAGACACTCCGCACCTTTTTTTGGATGGAGGCTAACATCACGGAGAAAAAGACTATTTTACCCCAGAAATATGATAAAATTACATCCTATATATTTTCCTCATCTCTCATTCTCCTCCATTTCTAAACCCTAATCCCTCCTCTATCCCTCTTTTCTCTCTTCCCCTCTGTGAAACAGCCGCCCTGTTCTTCTTCTTCTTCTTCTTCTTCTTCTTCTTCTTCTTCTTTTCATTTCGTTCTTCTCCTTTCTCTCTCTCGATCTGAAGATGAAGACGACAACCCCTCCTGGCGGCGGCGAGGACGCCAGATCTGCAGATGGTGGCGAGGATGACCATTCCGTCTGTGAAGCAACCACCCCACCTCCTCCTTCACCACCCAACCAGAAGAGGAAGACAAATCAACCTGGACGGTGGAGAGGACGACGGATTTGACGCCTCCCATGTAGTTATCCAACGGATCTGACGCCGGATTCGAAGTCCTTGACTGATCTGCAGAGGACGACGACGATGGCTAGCGGCGCTGCTCGTGGCGGTGGCGATGGCGAAGGCGAGCGGCGCTGATGGTGGCGGTGGTTGCTACAACTGGTTCTATCCCTCTCCATATTCCTCTATTCTTATCTGCTTCTCCTCTGTTCTTCTTCTTTTTCTTCTTTCTTTTTCTTATTTTTCCTCAGCAGATCTTTTACGGACATAATTTGGTCAAGTTTGCAACTTTTTGGTTATATGGGCGTGAGTTTCCCCCAAAATACTTGTCTTTCTGTGACCTTTCGGTGAGAATTTGATGAATGGTAGTTCAAATTTTATGATTATGGAGAAATGTCACTGCAAGTTGTGGATTTTCTATAGGAATTGTAGTTTAGTTGTCTTGCTAGAGTTAGTGCCCAGTTTGCACTTATCCTGCATATTTCATTCAAGCAGGTCTTGACAAGCTTCTTGGGATATTGCTAATAAGTATTCTAACAAATTACATCTAATTAGAAAATAAGTTATATCTGGGATATTTCTTTACGTGTTAACCATGATTTGGTGCTGTTTCGGCTTTGATTATATTGTTTAATGTTTCGTTGGAAAATTTGGCATAGTTTTAGTTGCAAAATCTTTCAATATGAACCTGCAAGTTGTGTGGAAGAAGAATGAAGAAAGTCCGAACTTTTGCAGGTTGTGTTGAGGTTGAAATTAGAGATGATACTTTGTGCGTTGCGTTTTGTGTTTGGTTTTTTGTTTAGGTCTGATGAATCTCATTGTGTTCTCGGTGTTCTTGAACCATGAACAAGAACACTAAGAACAACAAAACAAAAAATATGACACAGGGGCAATGTGGTCCGAAAAAATTCAGTGAACCACTTTTCTAACGGAACATTACAGAAAGGTGGTAAGTGTCCACCGAATATTCCGTTATATGGGTGCGGAGTGTCTTTATCCAAAACTCAGGGGTGGTCTGTGGGTTTTTTCCCAAACCCAGGGGTGGTCAGTGCCTTTTACCCATTTTTTATTTATTCTTTTTGTGTGGTTTATTTCCAGGTAATTATGAGGATAGATATAGTTGGTGAGATAAAAAAGAGGTTGCATGATGCGTTCCAAAGGACGTATCAAAGTAAAATAATTTATATACTGTATCTTAGTCAAGAGTCCACTAATTAATTCATTTTCCCTAATATAATCTTGTAATATTTTGTGGTAGTGCTATTCACAATATATGATGAAATTGAATGGGCTGACTGTAAAACGTCAATGTCATCCTTCATTTCAAACTGATTAAAATTCTAAGAATGCTCAACTTAACAGTGTAGATATTTTAGAATCTTTTTATTGCTATTTGATTTGCAAGATAAAAAACATTGAGCGGTAGTAGTAAAATATGGTCATTCATCTATCATTTTCTTTTGAGAATTACATCATATATTCTACGCTTAGCCGGGTTTGAATCCGGGAAATCATGTAGGGGCTTCAAATATTCTACTATTGAGTTAACACCCATTTTTCGGTCATTCATTTTCTGAGAACCTCGAGAAGCCTTTGTAGTCAGACCATCCATCTACAGTAAGAACATATCTTGTAAAATAAATTAAAGTATCATTTAAAATGTATGTAATAATTATGTTAATTGATCAACTCCAAGCACCCAATAAAGGTTCATCGGCAATTTGATAAATCACAGAAAGAAATCACTACAAAAAACGCAATATCAATTTAACATATGACATAGTTGCTATTATCGAACAACAACTTCCCATACCAAAGTCCAAGACGTTTTATGAATGACGTGAGCTGACCATACACACAAAGAGTTGGACATATATTACTGAACACATATTTTCTATGTATTACCTGACAAGGGTTTTGACCTTCATAGCTATTTACACAATTATTCTTCATCAACGCTTGATTATGAATTTTTAAGGTTATATATTATAATCTCATTAAAATTTCAATGTCAACATAAAAATCTAAATACATATAACTTCTGAATTGCCTAAAATAGTAAAAGGTCACAAACAAAATAGACTTAATAATATTCTTAAACTATACATGTATATGGTGCATGTTACTTTACATCGCACGGGTTCAAAGTCAGTGTTACCCTCTAGTTCGACAACTGAACACAACACCTATGTATGATTGGGAAAAAAAAAAGTAGGGAGATGTTTGTGAAAACTAGGTAGGTACTCTAATAAAAATATGACATGTGGCATTTAAAAATCTCACACAAACCAAGACTTTAGCCAACGGAAAAATTGAAACTCCGTTAGATAATCTCTCTCCACGATCTCTAGCTCTATCTTCAATATCAATCCAGTTCTCTCTCTCCTCTAGATCTCAGTGTTTCTATGCCTTCATCTTCCGTATCTTACCTACTGAGGATCCTCCATGATCACACACTCACACCTAGACACTACACACACCGAGTATCACTATTACAAACATTTTGTACAAATGGTCGTTTGTTTCATGGTGTTTCATAGCTTAGTTAAGGACTTAAGTTCGTGAGACCATAATAATAATTGATTGATTGGCCCAAAATTCAGTTGACCCCAAATTCAATCTTTCTTTGCCCAAATTCCCCGCAAACATAAGTACTCCAGTAGTATATGTTGTCAGTTCATTGCTTACTAGAAACACTGCAACTAGCAGTGCAGTGACTAGTCATAAAATGTAATGCTTCGAAGTGATAGTAATTGCTTCCTCTCAACTTGTTATGGCTGAAATTCGATCACACAAACTGCTATCCTGAGTAAGCTACGGTACTATTTACGAGACTCTTCTTATACGTAAATGATGAACCATATTCTGAATATTGACATGGTTGAGAGTCTTGTAAGGAAGGTTACAAGTTAAACAATTTTCACATGAAAAAAGGAATTTGTGCTGAGTTAATTTGACCCTGTGTATTCTATAACGGCTGTCATTTTGTGTTCCCATATTGAACTGGAATTTTTAAGGACAATCACAATAGAGTACAACTTCAAATGTTTAATTTGTGTAACTTCAAATGTTTACTTTGGTACACAAACTGACTTCAGTTTGTCGAGAGAAAACAGATGGACAAAATCTTGGAAAAAAAAGAGACTGAATTCTCAGGTTTCGTTTCCGTTTCTAGCATCAAGTTGATCAGCACTAACAATAGAAATTAATAGAGATAGATATAGGCGAGCTGGGCGGATGTCGAAACAGAGGGACAACAGCTTGGAAAAAAATCGGAAAATAGAAGAGCGACGGGCCATGGAGGCGGTAAATAAGTTATTTCCAAATGACTATTCGGACACTATAAATCGGTTGTTTGGATTCTAGCACTGATATGCAAAACATTGTAATTGTTCTTCTTGATAAATAAATGGTTTCTTCTTCGCCGTGGACAAATTTGTACAAATTATGCTAACGAATCACGTAATTCTCCAATCGTGTTTTCCTTTTGTTCATAGTTTCGTGAGGTGGTTTATCATAACAATTGGTTTCAAAACGATCCTATTTCATTGTTTTGAGCGAGGTGGACGGTTTTTTTTCCAGAACGGTCTTATTTGGGTGAAAACTTCAATAGTCCCCATATAAGATTGATTATCTGGTGGGGTTAAATTTTTAGTGCTTACGTTGATTTGGTTTTACTCTTTGAGGGATGCTCCCGAGTCCCAACAACAACTCCTCCCCCCCCCCCCCCAAACACACACACACATTTAACCAACATATATCCAGACAACTCCTCCGTAACAAATCAACGTAGGCCTTAAACATATCACTCTAGAGCAAGGCTTTGGCAAACCTTACTGTCAATTCTCTCATTCATGCACACTCCAGAAGATGGAAAAGATCTATCATTTACAACCGGTTTAGTAGGGAAGTAGCTGAGGTTATTCTCTCCATTCCCCTCCCTTGGACTGACAAGGAAGAAACCTTGGTGTGGTTTCACAATACCAATGGGGTTTTCACAGTTAAGACTGGATACTTTATTGCAAGAAAGCATCTACAAAGCAAAAGCACCCAGCAGAATAAAGGACCTACCAATGCTAGCTCTTCCTTTTCCTTCAACAACAACTTTTGGAGTAAGTTATGCAGGATTGAAGTGAGTCCAAAACTGAAAATCTTTTGGTGGAAGCTCTGCAATTCAGCTCTAGCCACTATGATAAACTTATTCAAAAGAAAATACTCTCTCTCTTATCTGCCAAATCTGTGGCAGGGAAGAGGAAAATGAGGAGCACGTGCTCTTTAGGTGCCACTGGACAAGAGCTGTGTGGTGTGGGATGGGGTTGATTGATAGTACCACTCTGTCTAGTATCACAAACCTCAAGATTTGGCTCCATGACATTGTTGTCAACCCAACCTCTCCAAACCAGAACCAATTTATTAAACTCACCACTCTCACTTGTGGGTTATATGGCTCCAAAGAAATGCTTTTCTCTTCAACCAAGAACCTCTCAACCCCCCCCCCCCCCCCCCCACACACACACCCAAAAAAGCCATCTCAGCTCTGGTGTGCTTGCCCAAAGGATTGACAACCCTGCTCCCCCTACTCCTCCGCTTCAGACTCCATACCCTCGTCAAATTCAATTCCCAGCCATCTTTTGTGATGCCAGCTTGAACAAACAAACAAAGATAGCCCCCACTACTTGGGTAGCCTTCAAAGAGGACTGGAGTATAGACGCATTCGAGCGTTGTCTATGAGACTAGGCGTGTACTCATGGTCTATGAGATGGAAATTTGACCGAATCTGGGGCAAACGAGAGCTAAAATGATAATTATTTTTAGAGGTTGAACTTTCCTGCGCTGGCTCGTTATGATTTGGTGTACGGATCTCCCAAAATCCAGGTACTCTCAGCAGTCACACGCCATGACCGCACCATACTTTTCCAATGTTTTCGTTATAGAGATGGAGACTAGTAGAGTTGTGTAGCCCCACAGGTTGAGTGGGAGATGTTAGAAAACTACATGTTGGCGCTCATTGGGCTTCTTTGTAATTAATCAAACTCCAAAGGGGCAGACTGCAATTAGTTATAAGTTTGTCTATAAATAGAGACAGCTTCACATATATCAGTACATCTGATTTATACCAGCATCCTCATACGTAGGCACCCTAGTTCTCTCTACAATATTCATCCAAAGGCATAAGATGATGTAGAATATGGTGTCCGTCCTCGAGATTCGCACTTGATTGTTGGGAGCTTGAAGCACGTAAATACAAGTGCAGCAATATCAAGATCATCAACTATGCTGCTTCCGCTGTTATTATCATGCTTAGATCTACCTCTTGTCTAGCAGAATAATCCTACCCAAAGTTTTAAAAGTTCACTACGCCAATATCCAAATTTCCTTATAACATGTACTTTTGCTGCCAGCTGTATTCATTAATTTTAAGCAACATGCAATGATGCAAAGAGTAATCTAGAGAATAAAATCAAAATGAGAGTTCTGAGATTTATTTATACGGGTTGCTAAACCAAGCAGAGTCAATAATAATTTAACAAAAACTAGCATGTATAAGCAGAAGCAAAAAAAAAAAAAAAAAAACAAAAGTAATGAACGAGTATGTTAAAGCTAACATCAAAACTGTTTCGATGGAGAAGGTTGAAAAGCGAAGCTAGCACGATAGTTGTAGTTCGCTTTTCTCAAAGGATTGACGTCTTCTTTACTTCTTCACGATCATTGCAGGGTCGTCTGGTTCTTTTTCTTTTCTTTTTTTTTTGCCAAACAGGTCGTCTGGTTCAGGGGAACTAAGCTCTCATTGAAATGGAAAAGTATGGGGAAAAGAGATGTGCGGCTACATTGGACTTCCTTTAGCTCTTTATTATGATGATCGTACCAAAAATACTTGCCGTTCTCAGAGTGAGATTCGAACCTCAATAGAAACTCCCCATTCATGACGATTGTAGTTGGCAAAACTTTATCCGGTAAGGGCCCGATTGAAAATTGTTTTTCCCACGAGTAGTTCTTCAAATGATCATCTTCCATCTTTAATACCCATAGGTAAAATTTAGTGGATGACTTATCGAACAACTCCGTCAGAAAAGCAAGGGAACCCATAAAGTCAATGAGAAGACCTGTTTCAGAAAATGTATAACCAACATGGGCCTGTCGCGGAACATCATTGTCAGGCAATGCTATTTTCTGACTCAAACAATCATTAACCAAGTCAAACGCTACGATGTGTCCATCGGGGCCACTACTAGCATGTTTGTACTTATAAGATGCTAACCAATACAAATTCTTCCCAGTGCAGGTTCCAAACTCAGTAATACGGGGCGGGAAAGGGTCTAGTTTCACCTCCTCACATATTTCAGCTTCTCTCCAACTGTTTGTCCTCAAACTCCAAAACTCCGCCTGAGCACAAGAATAACGGCCCTCAGTGTTAATCTTGACAAATTTGTAGTCATCAGTTGTGGCATCATAACCGAGACCCGTATAGGCGACCTTGTTACCCGACCTAGGTTCGGGAAGTGTTATGTGCTCTCTAGTTGCTGGATTCCATAGTACAAACGTGGGTATAGAAAGTTCACTGTCCCAAAGGTCGGCACAAATCAAACCATTGCATGAGCCTAACAGGTTTAAAGTTGCTCCATTAGATTTGGCAGGAGGCGGTATGTAAAGAACATCATCTGATCGACTAGACCCCAAAGTGGCTATTATACTGCAATCTTTAAACTCTACATAAACACTTTCAATGATGTTGTTGGTGGTGGTGGTTGTAGTTGTAGAAGTAGAATGATAATGAAAGTGCTTATTCATGAACCTAGGGTTCTTGATTAAATCATAATAGGGTTTTGAGAGTAGCTTACATCGGAGAACATGTTTGGCCGGCAATCTCATCAGGATCTCCTCAACCACATCAACTGGGAGCTCATGCCGCCGACGATGGACCCTTCTAGTACTAGACATCGCTTTCGATGATCGTAAGAATTGGCTTTGAATATTGCGTCCCCAAGTACTTCTACAGATTATTAATAGGTAGCTACCTAGGCTATACAATACGGGTAAATTACGAATCCACCCCTAAGATTAAAGAAATCGCTGTATCATGAGTTCATGACCCTCTAGTTTGAGGGTTGTCTATTGTGCGTCCCCGATTAGGGTTAGGGTTACTTTTTATTTTATTTTTGTGGTCTCCGCTGTTACATGACAAAAAAGTTACCTGGTCTTGCAGGTAACCTCGGCTGGGGATAGGGTTGTTAATATATTTTCTCGCTTTAGATAATATTGTTAATGTCAGCGCAACAGTAAGATAAAAATGCTACCCTAAAGTTAATAAACTACAATGAGTCGACAAAACTACTTCATATTAAGACAACATTGTTAAGAACTTTAATTTCCTTGTTAAGAAATAACGCTTAAATTAACTACACAGACCAGTATCAACTAGAATGCCTTTAAAGGCATGACTAAAGACTAATACCAGATTAATTCCACAATAACATTAAACACAAAGGATGGTGGTTGAGAATCGACTCTCATATTGTCTTTCTTGTAAGGAAATCCCAAATAAAATCACTCTATACAGACCTAGATCAATCCTGCTGGCCTTATATGGACTGATTAGTTGACTGAGACCACAAGAATTACTCTTAAACATCAAGCCCCATTGGTATTTGTTGAGAATCGTCTTCCGGATCGTCTACTTGTTCGACGGAGTCCACCGGAGGATTGGGGCATGTTGTCTAGTTGTGTCCCAGCTCCTTGCAATTGCCACACTGCCTTCTCTTGTCTTTCTTGGGTCCTTTATGTGTTTTGTGGTCCGGGGTTCGGATTTTTCACATAGGCATAAGAATTTTTGAACTAGTGAAGTGCATCTCCCACCGTACCCTCAAATCATTTTCCAATATCATTAAATCTATTTTTTCATTAACGATGTCAACAAATAAGATTCCGCCTAATTCACACTAAATTCTGAATTAGTGTTTAGAGCACGTATTTATTATAGACAAAATATAATATTTTGAAAACACTTAGTGTTAAGTATTTTTTAGTGGCTTAAGATATACTAGTACACTACAAACTAAGGATAGGGCTCACTGCGCTCTTGTAAGTTAATGATGTGGAATAGGTTTTTTTTTTTTTTGAGGAAAATAATTTAATTAAGACTGGGAAGTCGAGTCCAATAAATCATTAAGAAATACATCGTTTGCCCAATCTGGGATTATGGAATAAAAAGACATATCGTCTTCATAAACATCTTTCTTCGCAAAGAGATGAGCTAGTTGGTTTCCTTCTCTTGGAACATAAGCGATCGCCACACTTCCGAAGCTTCCAATTCTCTGCTTACATCCATCCAAAGCTGCCTTGAGGTCTGAAAGTGCATTTGTCGCGGTGATATTGTACTTCAACTGGGGATTTGCTAGTACCATTGAAGCCTCTGTCGTTTCTATTCCTCCATATAGCCCATATAACTGCTGCCAAAACTTCGCAATTTACCATTGGTTTGGAACTGAGAAAATCGAAGATCCAATCCCTAAGGCTGCCCGCGATAGGAATAGGAAAATCATCTCCCATTGCCGACCTCCACACCCTCCTAGCGAAATCGCAGTACATGAAACAGTGGCTATCATCTTCCAAATGTGCTTCGCAAGACCGACAAAGTGGTAACACAGCCACCCCCCTTCGGATCAAACTAGAGGCAACCGGTAGAGATTCGTTCCACAATCTCCAAACAGGAAAAATCAGTTTTCTAGGCAATTTTAACTTCCAAAGCTTCTGTAACCAACCTCTATTGACGTTCCCAACTGAAGAGGAAGGATTACCAGTAACAAGATTAAGTTGGTGTCTATAACCCGAAGCCACCTTATAGTTACCATCATCGGTGTCCATCCAAGAAAATTCGTCACAAGAGTCAATATCAATTGGAATGGTTGAGATTATTTCTCTATCAACTGGCAAGAAAAGCTCATTTAACAAAGCTTCATTCCAATTACCCGTCTCCTGGTTAATTAATTGGGCTACTCTCAACTCTTCGGACCCAGACGGACAAACTGTGATGGGCCGGAAGTTACTAAATCTCGGCAGCCAACGATCCTTGAAGACTCTAACATCACCACCATTTCTCACCCTCCATATCAGCCCTTCTTTCACGAGCTCGCGGCCAACAATAATGCTTCGGAAAATATACGAAACTTGCATCATAGTTTTGATATCAACGTCAAGAATAGAAGATTGCCTGAAGTACTTGTATTTAAGCACCCTGCTCATCAAACTTTCTTGATTTCTTAGAATACGCCAAGTGTGTTTAGCGAGAAGGGAAATATTAAAAATCTGGAAATCTCGAAATCCCACACCCCCTTCATCTTTTGGTTTCTTCATCTTTTCCCAAGCAACCTAGTGAATCTTTCGTTTCTCATCGTCTCCTCCCCACCAAAACTGCCTCACGAGTCTATCTAAGTCTTGACACGTCTTTTTTGGAGTAAAAAACAACCCATCAAATAATTAGGAATCGCTTGAACTACCGCTTTTATCAGAACTTCTTTGCCTGCCACTGAAAGTTCTTGACATTTCCACCCCTTTAGCTTCTTCAATACTCTCTCCGGAATAAATGAGAATGTAGCTGTTTTGCTTCTTCCCAGTCTCGTTGGCATACCAAGGTAGCTTTCATGTTCTTCCACTAACTGAACTCCACATAGCTGGCTAAGAGTCTGTTTATCCTCGGAGCTCACATTATCTGAAAACACAACTGAGGACTTCTGCAAGTTCAAAACTTGGCCAGACGCCGATTCGTAGTTCGCAAGGATATCTCGAATAACTTCTATCTCCTGTGCATTTGCTTTGGAGAAGAGCAAACTATCATCTGCGAAAAATAGATGTGAGATAACAGGACCCCCTCTAGATGCAGACAAACCGGAAATTCTGCCTTTCTGCACTGCAGTAGATAAACTTCGTGAGAGAGTTTCACTAACAAGTAAAAATAGATAGGGGAATAGGGGACATCCTTGAAGGAGCCCTCTCTGTGGTACAATGTGGCCATGAGTCTCTCAATTCACCAGCAGACTATAAGTAGCCGTGGAGACGCACTTCATCACCAACTCAATCCATCTGAATCCAAAACCCATTCTTTCCATGACAGCTCTAAGAAAATCCCATTCTACTCTGTTGTACGCTTTACTCATATCTGCTTTGAGAGCTAAAAAGCCCATCTTCCTTTTTTTCCTGTTCTTCATAGTATGTAATAGTTCAAAAGCAACAACTGTGTTATCAGCAATTAGCCTACCCGGTACGAAGGCGCTCTGATTTTATGAAATCAGTGATCCCAAAATCATCTTCAAACGGTTAGCCATGGTTTTTGTAACAATTTTGTAAATTATATTGCATAGACTAATAGGACGTAAATCAGTGGGGGTTCTCACTTGTTTAACTTTTGGAATTAAAGCAAGGAGAGTATGATTAAACCTGAAAATAGCATTATTGTTGAGAATATCCAAGCACGTCGCTTCAATATCAGTGTCAATCGTTTGCCAGTTCTTTTGAAAGAAAAGTGCCGGGAAGCCATCCGGACCTGGTGATTTCAAAGGAGCTAGCTGCTTAACCGTTTGCCGAATTTCTTCGTCTGTAAATTGTTGGTTCATGAGGGCACGATTTTGAAGAGAGACGAGCTCCTCTATCCCCTCCATCATAGAACCATAATTTCCCTCGTTGGATCAGTGCTGCTGAAGATATTTCTGTAATAATATTCAAGAATAGATACTACCTGTACCGGGTCATCCTGCCACACACCTGTAACGTTCTCCAAGCCAGTGATCTCATTGCGCGCCCTACGAATGGACGCCTTACGGTGGAAGAAACCAGTGTTGATCCCCTTTTCGAAGCCAGATCTCCCTCGAACGTTGTCGCCACATCTCCTCATCTCTTAACAAGATTCGGAGTATATCGCCTCTAACCCTTCTCATCTCTGACAAAGCTGTAGAAGTCTGTGGGCCATCCGAGAGTAGCTGCAGCCTGCTCCGAAGCTGTGCAAGCTGCATGTGAACATGACCGATAGATGAAGATTCCCATTGTTTCAGAGTCGTAGCCATGGCTGACAAGCGACCCTCCACATGTGAATCTGAATTGTGACAAATATCCGAAATAAGTTCCTTACACCCCTCGTGTTGCAGCCACATTGCCTCAAACAAGAATCCTCTACGCCTCTTTCTTCTCGGGGAAGCCTTCAGATTCCAATAAACTTCAATGGGAACGTGATCTGAAACCTCGACTATCAAGTGCTGAACCCTAGCCTATCCACACAGATCAATCCAGCTATCAAAAACCAAACAGCGATCTAGTCTCTCACGAATTGCTAAATGATCCCCCTGATTGTTTCTCCATGTAAAAGGAGAACCTGAAAACCCCAAATCTCTCAATTTTAGCCTGTGAATAACGCTACAAAAAACCCTCTATCTGACTAAAGGAGACATGTCTTCCTCCTTCCTTCTCTAAAATAGACGTAAAGGCGTTAAAATCACCTACTACACACCAATACTTGTTGCCCGGGTATAATGCATCCAATAAACTCCAAGAGTTATGTCTCTCGTACCTGTCCGGGTCCCCGTAGAAACCTGTAAAAACTCCTTCTTTGGTGCCATTATCAAACGAAACAACTCCATGGGTGTGATGACTCGACCATGTATCCAAGCTAAAGGTGATCGATTCATCCCATAATAGAGCTAAACCGCCTCGCCTGCCTCCACCACTACCATCACAATCTCGGAAGATACCGTTGCGGAAGCTCAACCTTCTTTTAACCCATTCCAACTCCCTTGCATACAACTTTGTCTCCATCAAGAAGACGATGTTCGGCTGTCTTCTCCTCACCAGATCGCGAAGAGAAGTAACGCTACGGGGGTTGCCAAGTCCCCGCACGTTCCAGCTTAGGAGATTCATTGCTCCTGGCTGAGACTGCGATATTGGGTTATTGAAGGCACCTCCATCCTTCGAAATATGACTGTCAGAAATCTGAAAATTTGACGACGAAACTGTAGCAGGTTTAGCAATTGGATCACCATTACTTGACTTTGAATTTAGAGCTACTCCCTCAGTGGAGTTCACATTAATTTTCCCTTTATCAGCCGCATTTAATGAAGAAACCCCCTGCCTCCAGAACCCATTCCACGTACATTGTCTCCGGCATGAACTTTCGGCTTCACCACCGTCTCATTACGATCAACAGCTTTACCATTACTGCCGCCATTACCCTGCATGTTGCGTCCGCGACCTCTTCCCCTACCTCTACCACCTCCTCCTCGTAAGGCAGCCGTATTATGATCCGAGTCGAAATCTCGGATTTTAACAACTGGGTTTGGAGATAAGTTTACTTTACTGACCTTCCTCTTTTCTCCCGAAGCCGAGTTAATAGTTTCCTTTGCAACCCCATTGTCCTTATCTGCTGCTGTTAGTCGGCTATTGGCGGTACCATCAACAGTAACAGTGTTGTTTGCTAAAGGATTATTGAACGCTGACATACCTGCTAGAGTATCATGTTCAATATCCTTGTTCACCTCCTCAGCTTCAACTGCTTCGCCATCGCCTTCACCTTCCCACTCCATCCCCAGATCAGCAACTTTCTCCGAAGGCACAGTAGGACTATTTTTTCCTTCCTCCTCAGCAGCTTCATGAGGATCATTGAAGAAACCATCTTTATTTCTTGTATCATCAAAAAGTCTTCTCTTCACTTGGGGCTTGAATAACATCCACTCTCAAACGAGCCTGAGCTACTGATTTTGATTATTCATCTACTACTCGCCAGTCGTTACTGTAATGACAAACCCTCCCACACCACTGACATGCACCTGGTAGGCGTTTGTAGGTGAAGCTAAGCCAACGCTTCTTCCCAAACAATCTGATAAACTTTCCTCGCATAAGAGGGATGTTGATATCAACTTTAACTCTTGCCCTCATATAGTCCCCTGTTTTTCCGGTTAAAACCCTAGAATCGGTTTTAACAACTGGGTCTATGAATCTCACCGCCGTCCTCAGTTCCTTGTCTGTTTGTAAGTAGAAAGGAAGATTAGAGACTTGTACCCACACATCAATCCGTCCCATCTTCTCTAAATTCACGACGCCATTGACAAACCATTCTTGGAGAAGTAAAAGATTTTCATCAAAGAGCCAGGGCCCCCCCTGAAGCACCCTTTCCATCGAATCCTTAGACGGGAACTCGGAGATAAATTTGTTAGGGGACGGTTGGTGAATCTTGATCTCTTCTTCCTCCGGCCATATGTTCTTAAACAAGATCTTCATGGCCCAAGTGTTGAAGGACACAGGGTGGAGGAAAGTACCTAGAAGACATGGTCCGCAACTTTTGATCGCCTCCCTACAGAAATCATCGTCATAATCGTCGATTTGTTCTTCTTCTACCAAGAGTTTTCCAAACTGTTTCATAACCGCTTCATAGTCATCCATGCTTGAGCTTTGCCCTACAACCCTCTGCTGAGACACAATAGTACCGTAGGCAACAAGGAGTAACAACCCTGAAGCAGGCACAGAAGATCGCCGTTGAAACTGCGACCTTGATAGAAACCCTAGCTTGCCTGGTTCGCTCCGAAAAAAACGGAGAAAAAGAACCCACGTGAAATAAAAATATGTGGAATAGGTTTGGGTCGTAATATAACTTTTTTGAAGTGTTATGCGCGTATCCATTTTATTTAAATAAATTTGTTTACTATTGTATAAACTATCATTTGTACTTTAATTATTTTGTAGCAGTATTTTGGTGATAGCATGATTTTTTTATAGTTAAGAAATTCATGATTGAAGACACATTTGGTGACTTGTTGTGGCAGGAAAAACATACTATTCTCCAAATTTGATGAAATAATATTTTTATTTCTGGTGTACAAACTCGTGAAAGTCGTGGAAGATCAAAACGAAATTCCCACCAAATATGGTAAAATGTGGTATTTGATGGTCAACTGTGGGAAGTCAAACCATTTTTCTCCACTAAGGGCCTGTTTGGTATCGGCTAAAAATCTCAATAATCAGCTAAAATAATCTGAAAGAACATCCAATTTATATGAGAATCACAATTTGTTTGGTACGAGCTGTTATTATATATAACTAGCTTGATCCATTTAACAAAATTTAAAAAGTTCCAATTTCAAGTAATTGAATACATTTATTTATAAATAAAGTGTGATCATCCTTATGTAAAAAAATATCAAAATTAAATTTTAGAGATTTTCAACTGCATAATTCGCAAGTTTAGAGATTCTACAATTGTACACATATTATTTTAATCTGCAGATTATCATATTAAAATTTGCAGGTATAACAAACGGAGTTGTTAAAAAGAGATCGATCTTAATCCAATTAAATTAAGATCTTTAATCCCGAACAGGTACTAAATATAGAATTTGGTGTAAAATTTAACATGTGGAAGATGCTCTTAGACATTATTTTTTGCAAGTCGACACTATCATCCTGAATCTCATAAACAAAAGATCATCATAGTTAATCTTCTGATGCAGGAATACATGTGTTAGCTCTAGAAAAGCGATTTCAGACAAAACCCATAATCAGAGGCAGAATTAAAGGCTTGAGAAACGGAGTCAAATTATAAATGAATCTGGCTAGAAACAACGTTTTAAGAAGAACTCGTGACTTTGTCACGGGCACCACCCTGGTTTGGCCAAATTCAACTGTTTAGGGCACAAAACCATCAAATTTGCTATTTTTAGTAATACTCTTTTGATTAACTAGGATGTCAATTTCAACAAGATTTTGGTTATTCTTTTCCAACATGTTTTTTTAGTAGGACTTTAATTAAGAATAATTTATGCGATTTTGTCGTTTTTGATAAAATTTAATTTTTTTGCTATATAAGTCCGGCTTGTGGATTTAATTCATAATTTACTTGATTATTGAGTTTATTCAAGGAAACACGAAGATTTTTAAGAACCGTAGAGGTATATGTTCATGATTTTCCTTTCTGTACGTTGCTTCTTGTTGTTCCAAAAAGCGCACGATTCAGTTCGCCGTCAGTTGGCGTTAGAGCTCAGAGGTTCGTTGGAAGAAGATAATCATAATTAGCAATGCTCCGTCGACGTCCTAGCGGCCGCGGGCAGGTTCCGAACGAGGAAGTCTTCCAAAAAAAATGTAACCTCCAAGATGTTATGATGATAGTGACGGGAGGTCAAGCCTTGGATCATGATTCGGATCCCGCGTTCGAGATCCCACTCAACCATGATCATCGTGGTCAGAATGAGCGTTATGAAAGACCAAGTTCATGACCGACGAGCTAGATTCTCATAGTATATTACATATTGAAAATATTTTTCTTGGTTCAGAGAGTTCATACAAATTAATTCATGCGGGGAATTCAATACAAAGTCATGAAAGATTCGATGCACCAAAAATGGATGAAATAAGATTCTTCAAGGTATTCACCTTCAAATAAGATTCCAAATTTTAGAGTGGGTGACACGATCCAACCGCAAGTGCACGGCCGTCGTGTGTAGTAATATCCGAAAATCCGGGTTTATCGAACCCAAAGGACTTGTCGTGAACTAATTAGTATGATTAACTTTATGTGGGCTAAGCGCGTTGTTTGTTTTCCTAAATTCTACTAAAATTGAAAAAGGACAATTATCCCAATTAATTCGATGAATTAATTCACGATCAATAAAGATTTATTTTTAGGAGTTTCTCAATAAGTTGACAAAATCAGGATATCTCTACGGGTCACTAGGTATTTCTCGCGAATTCGGATTTATGTTTTGTTAACACAATGATTTATTATTCTAGCTAAACGAGCATGAATGTGTTGAAGATGTCTCAACCAACACCAATACTTAAACTAGCAAAGCCGATGTCTCTAGCCTAAACAATTTCAAGTATGCATTAAGATCATTAATCTACTCTTTGTTCTTAGCTAACTAGCAAGATTTCTCAACCCTAGATATGACTAGTGTGTATTTCAATTTTCCGGGCAATGAATATCGATGTCTCTAACTTTCATAACCTAGCTCTATCCTATCAATACGTCTATTGATAGCAAAGATGAATCAAACACATAAAATACACATAGCTAGATAAAAAGTTCATCAATTAAGCATAATAGCATGAAATCAAATCCATAAATCACAAATATCGTGATTAAACCCTAGCTCCATACGAGATACCCTGAGAAAAGTGTTTAGCTACTCAAAAACATGATTCACGTACAAAGTTTCGTGATCAAATAACAAAACTAGTGAAGAAACAGAGTTTTAGAGGTCAAACGAATGATTCCAAGCTTCCTTGATCGTCTCCTAAGCTCCAAGCTCTCTTCAACGTGATAGAGTACGTGATAATCCCCAAAAACATGCCCTAACCAAGTCTAATACGTTCTCCCAATGTTTAGAACAAGTTAGGAGTAATTACAAAGCAACCCCAAAAGTTACAAACAAAATTCTGCCCGAACTAGGTCGTGTGACCTAGTTAAGTAGGTCGTGCGACCTACTGTGCTGCCCAGAACAGGTCGTGCGACCTGTATAGTAGGTCGTGTGACCTACTGAAACTCGCTGAAGTCTCCAACTAGGTCCTGCGACCTACTATTAGGTCGTGCGACCTAGTTGCTTCATCAAATTTTTTAATCTTCTTCCTACTGGTTCCTCTTGCTTCCGAATCACTTCCCGGGCATCGTTTCTTCATTCAATCCTCCATTTTAAGCACTCCTCATGCCTCAACACTCGTATCATCTTCTCTTGAGCCTCTCTAGCACTTGATCCATCAACTTTCGCTTTCCTTACTAAATTTCGAGCTCGCATTACTTCCGAACTTCGTTTCCTCTATCCACTTGATTCTCGCGTGCTCCGGCCCTGAAAATCACAACACGAACACCCCGCGAAGATCAAATGTGACAAAATAAGATAAATAGCGCGTAAAACAATGCAAGAAACGCTCGGACTTCACATTTTAGCATAAAAACTCATTTTCTCAAATAAACACATGATTTACTCGAAAAGACGCAACATTCTCCATTATGAGCACACAAAATGTAGCAAAATAAGCAATAAAATAACTCCAAAAATGGAGTTATCAACTACCCCCACACTACATTTTGCTCGTCCCGAGCAAATCCCAACTTTCACATCATGTCCAATCCACAAAATCAACTAGCTTTCAACCCACCATATTGCATACATAACCAAATATTAGCCGACTTGACGCAAACAAGACTCAATTCACAACTCCATTAATGCAACAATATGATGAAATGCAAATTAGACTCGATCCTAATCACATATATTTACACACACACACACAAAACTTAATTTTTGTTGTATTTTTGGCGAGATCGGGCAATCTCAAGTCCTTAAATCGGTTCTCATGGAGTGATGATCAATTTAGATACAAGGCGTGAATTGAAACTAAACTTGACAACAAGAATTTCCCTTAGATCGTATAGAGAACCTAACCTTACTAAGTACAAGAGTTTACTACCTCTTCGCGTGTGCCGATAAATAAGAGGCTACGCTAGGCTAAGCCACATCCAAGGTACGAGCTCCTAATCCGCTAACGGTTTTAGAATGTTGAGGCTTAGGGACATAAGGATAATCATGATGAAACACGTCCTAAAGCGTCACATTCTCACATTATAACCCACATCTCACACACCCTCACCACGATGATAGAAACCGCAACCCGAAACTCACTGTCTCCGGCCCTCGATTCCCTCAAAACCCCGGTACAATTACGATCCTGTGGCCACCGTCTTGAGTCGTGCACGAAATTCAAACCGTCATTACTGAAATAGTTGCTTCCTCCACTCGATTTCCGTTAAGCTCAATCTCTTTCCTTTATTCCATCTCTCCTTTTTTTCTCTCTTTTTTTTTTTAAATTTTCTCTTTTTTTTTCTCATTTCTTTTTTTTTTCAAATAAAATTCCACAATCAACACAATCCTTTCAAATGTACGAGAGGTCTTCCAAGAGTAGTCAAACGAGTATGTTAGGGGAAGAAAACAAACAATCCAATGAATGAGTATCACATATAAAATTCATCTTCCCCTAACTCTATGAAGTACATGGTGCCACCAAACAAAGCCGCAAGCAAATCAAATCACATGTGTGGGGATGGAGTCGTCGCAAGCTCAATCTCGATGTCCGTGGTCAAAAGTCGACACCCCCACACTCGAATGTAGTCACGTCCCCTCTCAAGTAGTCAAAACAATGTAAGTCTCGTGCCTAATCAAACCAAACCTCCTACACCACGATGAAGGAGATCCAGTACCTAGCACGATCCACCAATTAAATCACCCAACCCAATTTGTGCGTATTAGATGTCACGCACTCACGGCTCTCCACAACTGTGTCCATGATGTAACGACATGGAACACCGCCACACCGAAGTGCGCAAGCTTACTCTCACTCACCCTCGCATTCCCCTCGATAATCATAAATGAAGTACATGTGATACGTAAGACTCACACAAATATATCATGAAGTACTCCCTCATCAAACCCCCTCAACTACAAACACCCTCGCGACGCACTAAAGCGGTGATTCTAACCAATCAATTATGAATGCCAAGAGTCGTCACCCTAAGTCCAGAGGTTATCAAAGAATCCAAGGTTCGAAACAGGGTTTACTAGTGGTCCTACAAGGTAAGTTCTATAAGCAGTGAGTGCTCTAATACACAACTCGCACAGCTGTTCTGTGTGCCACTACGAGGCGGGTTGGCGACTACCTAAGACGTACACATGAATGTTCGGCTTGTTTAGCTCACACCTAGCTCAACTCTTGTAAGAAAACTAGGCACACACTTTTAGATTTGAAAATCAAGTAAGTGTACCAAAATAGGTAGGCACTCCCGTAAAGAAAGTCTCTCTATACGTACTAAGGGGAACTCACATTGTCTATCTCGGTCGCAAGTCACGCCCTATGCCTAAATTTCTCACACTCCTCGATTCTACTAATACTAAGATCTTTTTGATTGCCCTTTCTCAAATTTTTAAATTTTTTATTTTTTATTTATTTATTTTTTAATTTTTTTTTAATAATTTTTTTTTTAAATGCAAGGCCATTCGAAAGAAGACTCGATACTACTCGATGGTAGGGTGACTCAAAGTAAGAAAACGTGCAATCATATAATACCAACACACACACACACACACACACACACACACACACACACACACACATATATATATCACAAAACACTATGACACACACATCCTATATGCAATTGGTTCATGCAGACACGGACTTGGCTAATATTCAGAAAATCTCACCCACACACTAAATGCTTCGTTGTCCTCAACGAATTTAGAGATCATGTAGTTCAGCAATCAAATGCGTAGGCCAGTAGATGAGATGGAGCTGACATACATAATAAAAGAAACACAAATTTCAACAAGAGAGAAGAAATACTCACAACCACCTCAAGGGCGGGAACGACATCCACTCCAAGCAATCCCCAAGCACTAGTGGTGCCACTGTGCTCCTATATAGTCAGTGTGTTCTCGCACACCGGGGTAGACTGCCCTCCTCTGCTAAAACATGTGTCTTGGAGAATCCCCAACTCGCATACACGAGTCCCTGTAAAGGTCATGTGTGCCATGGCACACCGGGGTAGACTCTCCCATAACCTGATTAAAAATGTCACTTGGAAAACATCGTTAGTCCCTCTCTCTCATCTCTCCACAAATAACATAAATAAATAACCACACAACTGTATTAAAATGCACTCCCTAAACTAATGCAATTAATAGGTTGGGTTGCCTCCCAACAAGCGCCTTGTAATTTAAGTTCGACGACCCGACCCAGTTACCTCAAATATGATTAAGGCGGTTTTTCTCTCCATTTTTTCTTTTTCCACCATCGCTTCTCCCTTTGTCTATTCTCAAGTAAGCATGCATGGGATGCGTATGGAGCAACAAAATTGTAGAAGACGTCCTGAAAAAATTTCTTCTTTCTGTGCTTCCAATTCATGAGAATCGTCATCATAACGATTTCAGCAATAAGCTCAAGTCTCCCATGTAGTGGAAATTGATTTACGCCTTCTTTGTCCGTTTTCTCAATTTGCAATATCTTCACTGAAATTTCAAGCGTCAACTCATAAAGTATGAAAGTTTAAGTATCTTCATCACCTTCGTTTGAAACACCCGAATCATCAATAATTTCAATCTCGACATCTTTTGTATCTTCAATGAGCTCAAACGTGAGAGGCTCCAACAAATTTGCAACCGGAAAGTCAAAATCATCAATATTAATTCCATGAAGAATGCCATCAAGCTCACCGAAAATTTCATCATGCTTGACCCTCATATTTGACTCGAGCCATGATTCAATGTTTGGACAACTGGGAATGCACAATGGCTCATCATCCTCTTCTTTAAGTGTTGGAAAGGTTGGAGCATCCTCTTGATTTGAATGGAGAACGCATTGCGCGTCCATGTGTGTTGTCTCCATTCCCATTCTTGTTGCTCGTTGTCGCCATTCTTCCACATTAGGAATCATCTCCTCAAGCATGCAACCAAGAAAGAAGAGTAACTTAGTGGGAGGGGTTGAGTCATTAGGACGAAAGGTATAACGTTGTATTTCAATGGCTACCCTCTCTCTAATGCCATTCACATGACACTCCTTCACGAATTGCTCATATGCAAGGTTGCATGCTTCAAATATGCTCGCAAACCGGCGATATTTCTCATCCTCCATGCTTAGAGTTGAATGCCTGCACACATAAAATCTCAAGTAATACCGTGAGGTAATAAGAACAGAGAATAAAAAAAAAATTAAAATTCCCTAAAGCTAATAATTCTAACTAATTCAACCGAAGTTCCTGGCAACGGCGCCAAAAACTTGACACGATCCAACCGCAAGTGTACGACCGTCGTGTGTAGTAATATCCGGAAATCCGGGTTTATCGAACCCAAAGGACTTGTCGTGAACTAATTAGTATGATTAACTTTATGTGGGCTAAGCGCGTTGTTTGTTTTCCTAAATTCTACTAAAATTGAAAAAGGACAATTATCCCAATTAATTCGATGAATTAATTCACGATCAATAAAGATTTATTTTTAGGAGTTTCTCAATAAGTTGACAAAATCAGGATATCTCTACGGGTCACTAGGTATTTCTCGCGAATTCGGATTTATGTTTTGTTAACACGATGATTTATTATTCTAGCTAAACGAGCATGAATGTGTTGAAGATGTCTCAACCAACACCAATACTTAAACTAGCAAAGCCGATGTCTCTAGCCTAAACAATTTCAAGTATGCATTAAGATCATTAATCTACTCTTTGTTCTTAGCTAACTAGCAAGATTTCTCAACCCTAGATACGACTAGTGTGTATTTCAATTTTCCGGGCAATGAATATCGATGTCTCTAACTTTCATAACCTAGCTCTATTCTATCAATACGTCTATTGATAGCAAAGATGAATCAAACACATAAAATACACATAGCTAGATAAAAAGTTCATCAATTAAGCATAATAGCATGAAATCAAATCCATAAATCACAAATATCGTGATTAAACCCTAGCTCCCTACGAGATACCCTGAGAAAAGTGTTTAGCTACTCAAAAACATGATTCACGTACAAAGTTTCGTGATCAAATAACAAAACTAGTGAAGAAACATAGTTTTAGAGGTCAAACGAATGATTCCAAGCTTCCTTGATCGTCTCCTAAGCTCCAAGCTCTCTTCAACGTGATAGAGTACGTGATAATCCCCAAAAACATGCCCTAACCAAGTCTAATACGTTCTCCCAATGTTTAGAACAAGTTAGGAGTAATTACAAAGCAACCCCAAAAAGTTACAAACAAAATTCTGCCCGAACTAGGTCGTGTGACCTAGTTAAGTAGGTCGTGCGACCTACTGTGCTGCCCAGAACAGGTCGTGCGACCTGTATAGTAGGTCGTGTGACCTACTGAAACTCGCTGAAATCTCCAACTAGGTCCTGCGACCTACTATTAGGTCGTGCGACCTAGTTTCTTCATCAAATTTTTCCATCTTCTTCCCACTTGTTCCTCTTGCTTCCGAATCACTTCTCGAGCATCGTTTCTTCATTCAAGCCTCCATTTTAAGCACTCCTCATGCCTCAACACTCGTATCATCTTCTCTTGAGCCTCTCTAGCACTTGATCCATAAACTTTCGCTTTCCTTCCCAAATCTCGAGCTCGCATTACTTCTGAAGTTCGTTTCCTCTATCCACTTGATTCTCGCGTGCTCCGGCCCTGGAAATCACAACACGAACACCCCGCGAAGATCAAATGTGACAAAATAATATAAATAGCGCGTAAAACAATGCAAGAAACGCTCGGACTTCACATTTTAGCATACAAACTCATTTTCTCAAATAAACACATGATTTACTCGAAAAGACGCAACATTCTCCATTATGAGCACACAAAATGTAGCAAAATAAGCAATAAAATAACTCCGAAAATGGAGTTATCAGTGGGGCCTATAAGTCTTGATTGATTTAAATTTCACAAATAATTGAAAAACATTCCCTTGAAACATCCTCGCCTAAAAACCTTTCAAATATTAGCTTAGCGTTAGAGCGTTTGAAGTCCCTACATGAGAGCTCGAATTCGAACCCGATTATATGATGTAATTTTTTTTTTCTTTTTTTTTGAATTTTATATGATGTACTTCTAAAAACAACTTATATCTTTATTTTTTTAAAGAGCCTAATAGCACGTTTGGTTTTCCGGACTAGCCGGATTGCACTGGACTGGATTAAATTTTTCGGATAGGATTGGACTGGATTAACTGAACTATAATCAATAATGTGTTTGGTTTTGTGCAGTACTAATTCAGTATTAAAGTAAACTAGTCCAATACAGCTAATGCCCTCATGTCTGAGAAGATATTCAGTACCACGGGGGTAGAGGTGATGTGGTACCGCGGGGCTTTTCAATTGGTTGACCATATTAATTCTACCATATTCATTGTATCAATGTATGGAAATAATCCCATAATAAACCAATTAGAGTGTTCCGTGGTACCACATCACCCATACCCCCGTGGTATTGAATAATCACATAATCCTCATGTGGGAGGGAATAATTTAAGGTACTAAAATCCATCTTTTCACTATTTAGTACGGGTATTAAAATTAGTCCAGAACAACCAAACACAGTATTAAGTAATACCAGAACAACCAAACACAATATTAAGTAATACCAGAATTATATTTAGTCAAATCCCAACAAATACTGGTAATTCTAGAAAACCAAACGTACCCTAGTGGCACAATTGGTTTTCCGAATTATCCGAACTGGATTGGACCGGACTAAATTTTTCCGGATAGGATTGGAATGGATTAGCTGAGCTATAATTAATAAGATGTTTGGTTTCATGCAGTATTAATTAAGTATTAAGTTATAAATAGAACCCCAAAAAAACTACCCTAAAAAATGTTATAAATAGTCCAATCCAGCTAATACCCTCATGTGAGATGGTACTAATTTGGAGTACTAAATACCATCTTTTCACCATCTAGTACTGGTATTATAAATAGGCCGGAATAACTAAACATAGTATTAACTAATATCTGGACTATATTTAGTCCAATACCACTCCGTCCCGACTCTTACTACCCATTGCGGCTGGGCACGGGTTTTAAGAGTTGGGGCGGAAAGTCTATTTTGTCCCTACCATAGTTTGTGAATTACAAAACCACCACCACCACTCTCTACCAGCCACCATCAACACCACCACCAGCCACCATCAACACCACCATTATGCCACCAGAAATAATAACACAACAAATTTAACCAATTATGTACCAAAAAATACAGATTTAGACTAAAAACTTACAAATCTTAAAAAATTACAAGAGGATGTAGAAAAGAAGAAGAAGAAAAAGAGTACTTTTGGTGTCGACACTTGCTCCGATCTCCCCTACGGGATTGTTGTGGGTGTCGCCGGAAAGCACAAACAGATCCGGCATCCTTTCCATCATCATTGTCGTCGTCTTAAACCAGCAACGAGAGAGAGAGAGAGAGAGAGAGAGAGAGAGAGAGAGAGAGAGAGAGAGAAGAAGAAGAAGAAGAAGAAGAAGAAACAGAGGCAAACAGATCGATCGAGAGAGAGAGAGAGAGGGAGAGAACATATCTGTACTCACCAGCGTCGCCACCGCTGCAAAGACCGGCGTCCTCACCCCGTCCATCTCTACCAGTCTCTCTATCTCTCTCCCTCTCTTTCTCTCTCTAACATGTGGTGTTCTGAGTATTTTTGTGAGGATGAGAGGATAAGATTTGATGTAAGTGGGTGGGGTTGGGAATAGGAAAAAACAGGTGGAGTATTATTGAAGAGAGTAAAATTGACATTTCAACAAATTAATGTTACCCAAAAAGAAAATGGATAGAAAGAGTTGAGACAAACAAAAAAGGAAATTGTCAGAAAGAGTTGGGACGGAGTAGTACTAGCTAATACCGCCAATCCTAGAAAACCAAACGTATCCTAAACTTATTAGGTTGGTTGGCCATTTTTTTTGATAAACCAACCAAACGCGTTAATTAGTGGACTACTATGGACACAATTGGGGTGACAATTACGTGGTGCCTGAAGAGCAATTTAAAACTCTCGAGATATGGGCCCACCCGAGAAGACTACCTTTCACTTTCCTCTCCATTAGCGGATAAACCACTAAAGTACGTCTCTCTATGTCCGCGGAGAGAGATTTTGAGGGAGAGAGAGAGAGAGTTTGGAGAGAATGAAGGAGAGAGATCTGGACTATGTACTGGTGCCACTGGGTTTGATCATCTTCGGCATCTACCATGTTTGGCTTGGGCTCAACATTCTCTACCGTCCTCGGCGAACTGTCATTGGCCTCAACACCGAGAGCCGACGCCAATGGGTCTTCTCCATGATGTCCGTAAGTCTCTCCCCCCTCCCATTCTCGATTTAATTGCATCAGTACCCGATAAATGTTTGCTTTTGTTGATTCTATTGTTTGGTTTAATAGTGGGCTGTTGCTGAAATTGAAGGGTTTTTGAGAATTTCATTGCTACGAGTAATTTAGGGATTCGACCGTTCAAAATTCCTGCTTTTATGCCCAAATTTAGAATTCGAATTACCCTGCAGGACAATCATGAGCAATGTTTTGGAGTCTTGCGTGATTCTTCCTGAGAAATTCAAAGTAATTCGCAAAATTGAAATCTGGAGGTAGCAAAATTGAAATTTTGCGTGATTGCTAAAAGGATGAAGTTGTTAAACTTTAGATTACAACATTTGGTGTGGAGAAGACTTCTCTTTCGGCACGTTTGGTTTTCCGGACTATCCGTACTGGACTGGACTGGACTAAATTTTCCGGATAGTATTGGATTGGATTGGCTTAGTTATAATTAATAATGTTTTTGGTTTCGTGCAGTATTAATTCACTATTAAGGTATAAATAGTCCAATCCAGCTAATGCCCTCATGTGAGAGGGTACTAATTTGGGGTATGAAACACCATATTTTCACTATTTAGTACTGGTATTAAAATTAGTCCAGAAAAACCAAACACAGTATTAACTAATACATGGACTATATTTAGTCCAATCCTAGCTAATACCGCTAATACTATAAAACCAAACGTATCCTTAGTGAATTCTGGTTAACAAAGTGAGAAAAATCTTAATTCTAACTATGTCTTGTCAGGGTTTTGGCTTTTTTTTATGTTGTTTATGTTCTTTTCTTATCCTCATTGTAACTATGTCTTGTCAGGGTTTTTTTTTTGTTTTTTTTTTTTTTGTTTTTTGTTTTTTTTTGGGGCCTCTTTCGTGTCGGGAAAGAGCAAAGGACTGTTGTGCTTGATGGCCTTAATGGCACGAACACGGTCACTGAACTTTAGTATTTTGTGAAAGAACTGTACCCTTTGTATGCAGTGTTATTCCTTTTACACTAGTTCATGCAAAATTTGAGATGTACTCCCTCCGTCCCATCCAATTCTTGAATTTTTCTTTTTTGGGACGTCCCAACCAATTCTTGAAATTTTCCTTAAATGAAAAGTTTCTACACCCTAAAATACCTTCTTACCCCTAATAAGAATACATTATCCCATCTCAATTGGACCTAATTAAATTGAATTAACAAAGTAATCCAATTTAATTAGGCCCAAAACTGATTAGCTCTCAGTAATGGAACCCATTTGGCCCAACCCTAAATTCACATCAGCCCATCCTCATTGTAACTATGTCTCCGTTGCCGTTGCCGCCGCCGCTGCCGTTGCCACCGCCGCCGCCGCCGCGTGAGACACGAACAACGCCGCCTCTTCTGGAGATCGATGGCGAACGTCGCCGCCGCCTCCTCTTCCTCTTCCGTCTGTCTTCCTCTTCTGCAAACCTGTCATAAGGAGGGAGGGAGAGAGAGGCGGACGGTAGAAGTCGGCCTCCATCTCCATCTCTCTCTCTTCGCCTTCTCTAGATCGAAGCGACCGGCGGCGGAAGCAACGAAAAGGCGACTCCTCTCTTTGTACCAAAGGTACATCTTCTTCTCTCTTCCTCTATTCTTCTTCTTCTTCATCTCTTCATGCTGTTATTGTTTCTGATTTAGATCTGATATTGTATCTACCTTTTGGTTTGATTTTGAAAATGTTATTAGTAGTTAAAAAATGTGTTCTTGACAGTGCACATGTCCAGATTCATCCGATGGAGAGAGACGGAGAGATGAAGAAATTTGAAGATGGAGAGATCGAGAAATTTTCATATTTACCTTCTGCTTTGTAAATTTGAGTTCTGTTTTGTCAATTTGTGTTTAGATTCATTTTTCTGTTTTTGTAAATTTGTTGTAATAGATCTGTTTTTGTAAATTTGTTGGAATAGATGAGGGAGAGACTGATGTTAATCTGGGAGGTTAATCTTGTACTGAGATGGTCAATACTAAAAAAGGTGAAGGGCATTATGTCTTTTCGCACCGTTTTTAATAAAGCAACCCACCCAGTTTTTTCAAGAACTGGGTGGGACAGAGGGAGTATTTATCTGCAGCCTTTCTTGTCTACCTAAACACCCCTGTACGGTACTATACATTAGCTTAACCACAACCCTCCTTTGCCGTGAGCCCCCGACTAAATCTGACCTCATCAAACCAGCAATCATTGTTACGACGTGCTTGTTCTGTGCACATATTACTTCTATTTAACCTTTCATTTGAGGACACAAGAAGAGTTGGCTAAATTGCATTCGTGGTACCCATAGTTTGGATTCTGTGTGGAATTACCACCCACAACGGCGATACTCAAACTTTAGAATTGTTGCAACGGTGGTACCCTTCGTGAATGTCCGTTAGATATGGTGGACGGAATTCATTAAAACGGGGGTATTTTCGTCATTTTCTAAGTATAGGTTAATATATGAATTATGCTACTATTAACTACTCTTAAGTTTTGTTAGAAACACTTAATACCCCCTACCTTTTGAGAAATAACACTATCTGTGAAAGCCTATATCTCAGGCAACGGAACTCAGCAACAAGCAAAACCTTGACAGTGAGTAAAATTGGAGGACTGCACGAAAATCTCAAAACTCAACTGACCCGAAATTTCGAAGACTAACTGACCGTTTCTGCAATCAGACTAATGAAGCTCTAGCTTCCCAGATTGAGCTTCAATGGAAACACACTAAGGTCATTTGGTTCAATCAATATGAAAACGAATAACGAAAAGCACGACTTTGCCGCCCAAGTTCAGATATAGAACCAATGAGGAACGGGTTTTATTTTTTCTCTTTTCGATGAGGCCTGGGTTTTGTGTTGTCATCGAATTCGCCGACGATTAGAGGCAAAATGGTTGTATAATATGGGTTTGGATTTGGGGGGTTCTAGGTTGGTTTAATCCGGTGGAGTTGGGTTTGAGTGAATTGGTTGTGGTGCTTGGCTATTGATCTGGACAGGTGGGAGAAAGAGAGTAGGGAGGAAGTGTGTGGGGTGCGAGTGTGTGAGTTTGGGTGTTGGATGTGGTTGGACCTGACGATGGATTGGAGGTTTGGGAGGAGGACGATGGTGGTCGCGGTTGCTGTTTGCCGCCATTGACTTTTACTAATTCAATTCAAGTTGGAAACAAAGAACTTGCTGCCCAAGTTCTTTCCTAATCTTTGCACTTTTGACTTTTCAACTCAAGTCACACCTCCTCAACAATAAAGAATTAATAAGTGTCATCGGCTACTCCCCTCATTGTCAATAGGTTTTGAGGTGGAACTTCATGGATTCTTACGAAGTGAGTCTAAAACTGAAAATCTTTTGGTTGAAGCTCTGCAATTCACCTCTAGCCACTATGGTAAACTTATTCAAAAGAAAATGCTCTAACTCTCTTATCTGCCAAATCTGTGGCAGGGAAGAGGAAACTGAGGAGCACTTGCTCTTTAGGTGCCACTGGACAAGAGATGTGTGGTGTGGTATGGGGTTGATCGATAGTACCATTCTGGCTAGTATCACCAACCTCAAGATTTGGCTCCATGACATTGTTGTCAACCCAACCTCTCCAAACAAAAACCAATTTATTAAACTCACCATTCTCACTTGCTGGGTTATATGGCTCCAAAGAAATGCTTTTCTCTTCAACCAAGAACCTCTCAACCCCCTAAAATCCATCTCAGCTATTATGTTCCCCACTCCTCTGGTGTGCTTGCCCAAATGATTGACAACCCTGCTCCCCCTACTCCTCCCCTTCAGACTCCATACCCTCGTCAAATTCAATTCCCAGCCATCTTTTGTGATGCCAGCTTGAACAAACAAACAAAGATAGCCCCCGCTACCTGGGTAGCCTTCAAAGAGGACTGGAGTATAGACTCATTCGAGCGCTATCTATGGGACTAGGCGTGTACTCATGGTCTATGAGATGGCAATTTGACCGAATTTGGGGCATACGAGAGCTAAAATGATAATTATTTTTAGAGGTTGAACCTTCCTGCGCTGGCTCGTTATGAGTTTGGTGTACGGATCTCCCAAAATGCAGGTACTCTCACCAGTCACATGCCATGACCGCACGATACTTTTCCGATGTTTTCGTTATAGAGATGGATACTAGTAGAGCTATGTGTAGCCCCACAGGTCGAGTGGGAGATGTTAGAAAACTACATGTTGGCGCTCATTGGGCTGCTTTGTAATTACTCAAACTCGAAAGGGGCAGGTTGCAATTAGTTATAAGTTTGTCTATAAATAGAGACAGCTTCGCATATATCAGTACATCTGATTTATACCAGCATCCGCATACGTAGAAACCCTAGTTCTCTCTACAATATTCATCCAAAGGCATAAGATGGTGTGGAATATGGTGTCCGTCCTCGAGATTCGCACTTGATTGTTGGGAGCTTGAAGCACGTAAATACAAGCGCGGCAATATCAAGATCATCAACTATGCTGATAGAGGTAAACGCTAAAATCTTCCGGTGTTATTATCATGCTTAGATCTACCTCTTGTCTAGCAGAATAATCCTACCCAAAGTTTTAAAAGTTCACTACGCCAATATCCAAATTTCCATATAACATGTAAGCTGCCAGCTGTATTCATTAATTTTAAGCAACATGCAATGATGCAAAGAGTAATCTAGAGAATAAAATCAAAATGAGAGTTCTGAGAATTATTTATACGGGTTGCTAAACCAAGCAGAGTCAATAATAATTTAACAAAACTAGCATGTATAAGCAGAAGCAAAAAAAAAAACAAAAGTAATGAACGAGTATGTTAAAGCTAACATCAAAACTGTTTCGCTGGAGAAGGTTGAAAAGCGAAGCTAGCACGATAGTTGTAGTTCGCTTTTCTCAAAGGATTGACGTCTTCTTTACTTCTTCACGACCATTGCAGGGTCGTCTGGTTCTTTTTCTTTTTCTTTTTTTTTTTTTTTTTTTTTTTTTTTGCCAAACAGGTCGTCTGGTTCAGGGGAACTAAGCTCTCATTGAAATGGAAAAGTATGGGGAAACGAGATGTGCGGCCACATTGGACTTCCTTTAGTTCTTTATTATGATGATCGTACCAAAAATACTTGCCGTTCACAGAGCGAGGTTCAGACCTCAATAGAAACTTCCCATTCATGACGATTGTAGTTGGCACAACTTTATCCAGTAAGGGCCCGATTGAGAATTGTTTTTCCCACGAGTAGTTCTTCAAATGATCATCTTCCATCTTTAATACCCATAGGTAAAATTTAGTGGATGACTTATCGAACAACTCCGTCAGAAAAGCAAGGGAACCCATGAAGTCAATGAGAAAACCGGTTTCAGAAAATGTATAATCAACATGGGCCCGTGGCGGAACATCATCGTCAGGCAATGCTATCTTCTGACTCAAACAATTATTAACCAAGTCAAACGCTACGATGTTTCGATCGCGGCCACTACTAGCATGTTTGTACATGTAAGATGCTAACCAATACAAATTCTTCCCAATGCAGGTTCCAAACTGAGTAATATTGGGCGGGAACGGGTCTAGTTTCACCTCCTCACATATTTCAGCTTCTCTCCAACTGTTTGTCCTCGAACTCCAAAACTCCGCCTGAGCACAAGAATAACGGCCCTCAGTGTTAATCTTGACAAATTTGTAGTCATCAGTTGTGGCATCATAACCGAGACCCGTATAGACGAGCTTGTTACCCGACCTAGGTTCGGGAAGTGTTATGTGCTCTCTAGTTGCTGGATTCCATAGTACAAACGTGGGTATAGAAAGTTCACTGTCCCAAAGGTCGGCACAAATCAAACCATTGCATGAGCCTAACAGGTTTAAAGTTGCTCCATTAGATTTGGCAGGAGGCGGTATGTAAAGAACATCATCTGATCGACTAGACCCCAAAGTGGCTATTATACTGCAATCTTTAAACTCTACATAAACACTTTCAATGATGTTGTTGGTGGTGGTGGTTGTAGTTGTAGAAGTAGAATGATAATGAAAGTGCTTATTCATGAACCTAGGGTTCTTGATTAAATCATAATAGGGTTTTGAGAGTAGCTTACATCGGAGAACATGTTTGGCCGGCAATCTCATCAGGATCTCCTCAACCACATCAACTGGGAGCTCATGCCGCCGACGATGGACCCTTCTAGTACTAGACATCGCTTTCGATGATCGTAAGAATTGGCTTTGAATATTGCGTCCCCAAGTACTTCTACAGATTATTAATAGGTAGCTACCTAGGCTATACAATACGGGTAAATTACGAATCCACCCCTAAGATTAGAGAAACCGACGTATGATGACCCTCTAGTTTGGGGGTTGTCTATGGTGCGTCCCCGATTAGGGTTAGGGTTACTTTTTATTTTATTTTTGTGGTCTCCGCTGCTACATGACAATAAAATGTTACCCGGTCTTGCAGGTAATCTCAGCTAGGGATAGAGCTGTTAATATATTTTCTCGCTTTAGATAATATTGTTAATGTCAGCGCAACAGTAAGATAGAAAATGCTACTTTAAAGTTAATAGACTACAATGAGTCAACAGAACTACTCCATATTAATATAACATTGTTAAGAACTTCAGTTTTCTTATTAAGAAATAACGATTGAATTAACTACACAGACCAGTATCAACTAGAATGTCCTTTAAAGGCATGACTAACGACTAATACCAGATTAATTCACAATAACATTAACACACAAAGGATGGTGGCTGAGAATCGACTCTCGTATTGTCTTTCTTGTCAGGAAATCGCAAATAAAATCACTCTAAACAGACCTAGATATATCATGCTGGCCTCACATGGACTAATTAGTTGAATGAGACCACAATAATTACTCTTTAACATCAAACCCCATTCGTATTTGTTGAGAATCGTCTTCCAGATCGTCTACTTGTTCGAGTTGTCCACCGGAGGATTGGGGCATGTTGTCTTGTTGTGTCCCAGCTCCTTGCAATTGCCACACTGCCTTTTCTTTTCTTTCTTGGGTCCTTTATGATTTTTGTGTCACGGGGTTCGGATTTTTCACATGGGCATAAGAATTTTTGAACTAGTGAAGTGCATCTCCCACCGTACCCTCAAATCATTTTCCAATATCATTAAATCTATTTTTCCATTAATGATGTCAACAAATAAGATTCTGCCTAATTCACACTAAATTCTGAATAAGTGTTTAGAGCACGTGTTTATTATAGACAAAATATAATAGTTTTGAAAACACTTAGTGTTAAATATTTTTTAGTGGCTTAAGATATACTAGTACACTACAAACTAAGGATAGGGCTCATTTGCGCACTTGTAAGTTAATGATGTGGAATTGGTTTGGGTAGTGTAGATACTGCTTTATGACATGGCAGATCTAGGCCACGTGGCAACCATCCAGCACACCATATTGTGCTCCACACACACAGGATCACCAGCCGAGCTGATCCATGTGGGGGCTGCGAGACAGAGCCCTCGCATACCACTGCACGGGACTTGTAGGGATTTGTGGTTTGGAGGCTAGAGTAAGCCCTGTCGCGTGCGAGCCAAGCCCGCGCGCGACCTTTAGTAACTGTTTTGAGAGATCTATGGCACGAGCTCCCTAGACCCGGTCAATCCGGTCAAACCCGGTCAACCTCGTAACGGTTCCGGTACTTGCGCACCACGTGCTCTAACGGTTCCTATATACTCGGACGAACGTGCCGTTATGGTTAAGCTAATTAAGCCGCCATTAATGGGCGCATTAACCACACTACAACGGTCACGTTCTCCAGTATATATACATCGTTAACCTTTCCATAAAAAAAGAACAACACTGCCATACGCGGAAGCTCTGCCAACCCTCTGTCTCTCTCTCAGACATTGCTACTGACTTACTCTCTCCCTACACACACCCCTATTCTTCCTGTGCGATCCCTGATCCACTACGTACGGTGTACACGGAGGTCTCCCTGCCGGAATCTCTTGTGCACATTTTGGTGAACCCGACGTGAAACTTACCAGCGAAAGCAACCATGTCTCAGGAGGATGATGTCAGCAACCGGTCGCCTTCCACCGAAACTCCCTCGGGAGACGAAGTCCGCCGTACTCCGACGACTCCCGGCGAGGCACCAACTTTGGAGTCTTTGGACGCCACTGTCCAAAGTCAGGCAAAAGCTCTCAAGTCTCAATCTGCGCAGTTGGAGCGGATCTTGGCCGTTCTGGGCACCCTTGCGCCAAATCCTCCACCAGGTACCGCCACCCCTCAGGGAGGAGGAACCCCTACTGCTCCGGGATTGGGAGTATCGGCCACGCCTCCCAACCCTCATCTGCAAACTCCACCGTCAGCCGCGCAGCTGCCTTCGATCCAAGGATCAACAGCGCAAATGCTACCCCCTGCCGCTCACGCCTCTCAGCCCACGGCTTTGGCGTCTAACCCAACTTTGCAGTACACTCTGCCTCCGCCGGCGACCATATGGGGAAACGCGGGTAGCCAATACACTCTCAATCCTCCGGCGACATATGTGTCGCCACCGCCTACGGCAGCCCCTCCGGCAGCTACCGAGGGAAGCCTCCCAGAATGCATGACATCCTTGCAGAAGCGCGTGGACTCCATCCTAGCTCATCAATCGCTCGCGGATACCATCATCCCGAAGCTAGACAACGATCCACCCATCCCACGAGAAATTTATCTCATGCCTAACCCGGCAGGGTACAAGGCTCCCAAATGGGACAAGTTCGAAGACGTCAATGGAAACGCCCATGAGCATGTCATGCGTTTCATCGATGTCATGGGTCCATACGGAGCTGATCCCAAACTGCTGATGCGAGAGTTCCCAAAGACTCTTGGGAATGTAGCATACAAATGGTACCGGACGTTGGAGCCCGGATCTGTGAAGACTTGGGACGACATGGTCCAGAAGTTCTACACCAAGTTCTTCCAGATGGAAGAGAAGGTGACGATGATCCACCTCTCGCGGATGTATCAGAAACGCGAGGAAGATGGAATCACTTTCATCAAGAAATTCAGAGCGAAATCCTTAGAATGCAAGGACCCAATGCTCGAGAGTCGGCTCGTAGAGATATGCCTGCAGTGCATGCGAGATGAGTACAAGAGCATGCTAATCAATTTGCAAACACCCACGTTTTCAAAGCTCATCGAGTGCACGATGAACATCGAGCCCATCGTCGAGAGACAGAGAAAGAAGAGCGCTCCAGAACGACCTGCGAGCGGCACCACCTACAAGATCGGCAGATTCGGCTACAAGCGAGGACGCGAAGCTGAGGTCAATGCAGTTTCGCCCCAGAAGCAAGCAAAAGTTACAAACTTCGACGCACCGCCCCTGCCCTGCTCAGTGGAGGAGGCAAGCGATCTCTGCAGACAGTGGCGTAAGGACGGCGTCCTCCCACCGCTCGAGAAAGCACCCTCCAAGGAGATGACGAGGGACCCTAAGTGGTGCGAATACCACGGCAAGGTCATGCACCCCACAGCCGAGTGCAAGAAGCTCAGATTCGCACTCGATCAGAAGATGAAGAGCGGCGAACTCATCGTCAGCGACCATCGGAAGGATGTGCGCAACAACCCGCTGCCTGCCCATACAGATTCGGGCTCAAAAGGCAAAGAGGTCGCCATGATCTCGATAGTTGACTTGGAAGAAGTCGCAGAGGATGGTCTGCCCATCGTTGCTGAAGTCCATGAAGATGAAGACTACAGCATGGACACGGAAGATGAGCGTGCCGACCGCATGAAAGGGTCGCACGGCTTCGACAGATTCTTCAACGAGATGAACTTCTCCGAAAAATGTCGAGCGGACATGACAAAAGCAATCTTAAGGGTAGCAGAGGACTACGAGGAGGACCTCGTGGTCTCCAACGGGAAAGTCGTCAGGGCGTCCCGTTCCACAGAAAAGATTATGACCTTTTCTGCCAGCGACAAAAAGACAGATGCGAGCCACCAGAGGCCCCTGTACGTGACCGCCATCATCAACGGCGTCGAATTCAAGCGAGCATTCGTCGATGGAGGAGCAGCGGTCAATGTTGTTCCACTCCACACACTGAAGCTAGCAGGGATCCCCGAGCACAAGGTAGTCAAGCGTCCATCCCCGCTGGTGGGATTCGGAAGCGATTCCAGAATGACGATCGGGTGGATCCGCCTGGGCGTTCAGATCGGCAAAATCAAGTGCTCGGCGAAGTTCTATGTCATAGACGCGAACACCACATACCACATGATCATCGGTCGAGCCTGGATTCATCGCTTCGACGCAATCCCTTCCACGGCTCACCAGATGATGAAAGCTATCTGGAACGACAGGATTGTCGAGATACCGGCCTCAACTAACCCGTTCAACTTGGACGAAGCGCATCTCAGCGAGGCGGTGTGGTTCACCGAGATGGCGGACGAGCAAACACCCGGACCATTCAACCCTACTCCTTTACCTCTCTGGGAGGACATCAAGGACCAGTCACCTGCAGGCGTGATGGTGACAAGGGGAGACACCGAAGAAAAGCCGCCTACCCACGAAGAGGCGCCGCGCATCGCATATCATCGCAAGAGTGTCTACACTCTGAAGAGGATCGCAAAGCACGACCCCGAGGGCAAGGAGATAGAGAGCTTCTACGCCAACGGGAAGAAATGCTATCGCATATGAAGGTGCGCGGGGACGTCCTCACACGGGCATGAGGATGTCCCTGGGCAAATCAATCAAATCGAGCAAGTTGCGCTCACAGAAGAGCCAACACAGGGCACTCCAGAGGAGAAACTTAAAGAAGCCCCCGAATGCATGGAAGACAGGCCAAGACCACAAAAGCAAGAGCTTAAGGAAGTGTTCCTCAGCCCGAACGAGGAAAAGAAAAGACCAGTCTTCCTGAGTGCGGACCTCACAAGCGAAGAGGAACAAGGACTGCTGCAGCTCCTAACTGAATACAAGGACGTGTTCGCATGGGAATACGACGAGATGCCGGGTCTGGACACGAGCATCACCATGCACCGTTTAGACATCATCCCAGGGTCTAAACCGGTCAAGCAAAGCACCAGAAGCTTTAGGCCAGAGCTCAACGTGAAGATCAAACAGGAGATTGTCAAACTCCTAGATGCCAAGTTCATAGAGCCCAATCACCATCCCACATGGTTGGCCAACATCGTGCCAGTGGTGAAGAAGAACGGACAGCTCCGCATCTGCGTGGACTTCCGAGATCTTAATCGCTTCTGTCCTAAGGACGATTTCCCACTGCCTAACATCGATTTGCTCATCGATTCGACGGCAGGCCATCGCATGTTCAGTTTCATGGACGGCTTCAGTGGGTACAATCAAATCAAGATGGATCCCGAAGATGCACAAAAAACGGCATTCATCACTCCCGTGGGAGTATTCAACTACACGGTAATGCCATTCGGTCTCAAGAACGCAGGCGCGACCTATCAGCGAGCCATGATGGCCATGTTCCACGACATGATGCACAAAGAAGTGGAATTCTATGTGGATGACCTGGTAGTCAAATCCAGGCATGAAGCAGATCACCTTGCAGACCTGCGAAAGGTATTCAACAAATGCATGAGCTTTCAACTGAAAATGAACCCCATGAAATGCGCGTTCGGCGTGACTTCGGGGAAGTTTCTGGGATGCGTAGTCCATCGCCAAGGAATTGAGCCTGACCCTGCGAAAGTGTCAGCCATCACCAGCATGACACCACCTCAAGACCAAAGTACCTTGAAAACATTCTTGGGAAAATTGTCATATCTGCGGAGATTCATCCCGGCAATCGCCGAAATCACATGCTGTTTCAGCACTCTTCTCAGGAAGGACGCCGCGTACAACTGGGCTCCTGACCATGAAGCGGCATTCGAAAAGCTAAAGGAGATACTTACATCCCCGAAGATTATGATCGCGCCTCAACTGGGATCGCCGCTGCTGCTATATCTTACATCAACAAGGAGATCTATAGGAGCACTCTTGGCCCAGGTATATGAGGGACAAGAGAGGCCTATCTATTACATCTCTCGCATTGTGCAGCCTGCTGAATCAAGGTACACGGACATCGAACGTCATTGCCTTGCCTTATTCTTCGTAATAGAGAAGTTGAGACACTATTTTGCATCGCACAAAGTAGTGGTGGTCACCAAAAGCGACCCCATAAGATACCTGCTAACTCACACTACTCCGGGCGGGAGATTGGCGAAATGGTACATGACCATCTCTCAATACGATATCACGTGCGTAAAACCAAGAGCGATCAAGTCGCAGGCGGTAGCAGATCTGCTGGCACAGTTTCCTGACAACAGTCACGAACCTGTGATCGAGGAAGAACTCGAAGGCCCTGAAATCTACGCGATCGACGTGCCCTATTGGACCCTCCACTTCGATGGTTCGTCAACCAGAAAAGGCGGAGGCATTGGGATAGTCTTGACAAAGCCGGACGGGGAAGTCATACGGATGTCCGCAAAACTCAACTTCGCAGTCACGAACAACGAGGCGGAATACGAGGCTCTGATCGCGGGACTCCGTGCGGCGAAAGCTTTGGAAGTGAGCAACTTAACAGTCATGGGAGATTCCAAACTGATTGTTAAACAGGCCTCGGGCGAATATGGTTTAAAGGAGATCAACCTCCTACCATACCGCACCCTAGTGCAAAAGCTGATGCAGCAATTCTGCGACGTGAAATACGAGCACAAACCCCGAGCGGACAACAGGCATGCAGACGCCTTAGCAACTCTGGGATCTAAGGTCAGCATAGACAAATGCCCCGCAAGGATTTCCATCGAAGTGCGAACATCGTCGGCATTAACAGAAGATGCGTGCGACGACGAACACATGGATGACGCAGACTGGCGAAAAGCAATCCTGCAAGCTATTGCGAAAGGCACCAGCAGCGAGGGCTGGGCACTCACGAAAGGATACTGTATCCACGACAACACCCTTTACTACAAGGGTCCCGGAGGAATACTCATGCGATGTGTCTCCGAACAAGAGGGACAACAGCTGTTAGAAAAGATTCACCAACACGCTTGCGGAGAAAGCGAGGTGTCAATCTACAGGAAAGCTCAGAGATACGGCATCCATTGGCCAAGCATGTCTACAGCCGCAGCCCTGATACAAGGGAAGTGCGAAAGTTGCGCACTAATCAAAGATTCTCTTCTTGTCGCTCTAATCGACGACGATACAGACTGGAGAAAGCCATTGTTTGAATTCCTCACCAAAGGCACTATACCCGAATCGAGAAAAGAGGCAGACAAATTGAAGAGGAAAGCTTCTCGATATGTGGTTCAAGAAAATCTGCTTTGGCGAAAAGGTCACGAAGGCAACTTGCTGCGATGCCTAGACGATAGGGAAGCACAAGAAGTCATGGACCTCTCCCACCAGGTGGAACACCAGGGAGGTGCGAAATTATGCAGACAGCTTCTCTCAATTGGATACTTCTGGCCCACGATGGAAGTCGATTGCCGCACCAAGGTGCGACGCTGCCAAGAATGTCAATTCAAAGGGAACCTAGTGCACGCTCCCGCCGTGGACCTACATGCACTAGGAACGCCATGGCCATTTCACACATGGGCTTTGGACTTCATTGGCCCCATTCGACCAACGTCACATGGGAACCATTTCATTCTCACCGCAACTGAGCTGTTCACCAAATGGGTGGAAGCAATACCACTGAAGACGGCAAACGCGCTGGCTGTGGTCAACTTCATCCAGGAAAACATCATATGCAGGTTCGGAATCCCGAATACTATTCTTTCAGATAACGGTACTCCTTTTGTTAATCGTCAGGTAGCTACAAAACTTGCGGAGTACAATATCAGGCAGATATGCTCTACCCCCTATTATCCAAAGGGAAACGGGCAAGCCGAGGCGACTAACAAAACGCTGCTGAGAATTCTGAGCAAGATGGTCGCAGATGACCACAAGAAGTGGGCCGACTCTCTTAACATAGCTCTGTGGGCCTACAGAACTTCTCCAAGGACACCCACAGGGGCCTCGCCATTTCTACTATGTTATGGGGCTGAAGCTGTGGTACCTGCGGAGGTCAGAGTCAATTCGGCAAGGCTGGCCTTCCACGCGCTCTACGAAAACCAACGCGATCATGATTTAGTCTTGCTGGAAGAAAAGCGAGAACAAGCCAAAAGGACTAACAAGCGGTACCAAGAAAGAATCGCTCGCGCCTACAACAAGACAGTCCAGCGACGGGATTTCGCAGTTGGCGACCTGGTCTTGCGCGCATCTGATCACTGCATGCGAGAGGCAACCCACCCAAAGTTCGCAGCTAATTGGGAAGGACCCTTCGAAGTTACAGAAGTCTTCGATAGCGGCTACTGCAGCATACGAAGGTTGCACGGCACAACCTCAACTCCAAGCTCAGTCAACATGCGCTGGATCAAGAAGTACTATCCCTGACTTCTCTTATTACATACGTTTTATGATAACGTTGCTTAATGTCTCATGTGGCTACGATATTCGCAATCTCCTCTCCCATATGAGAGGATTGTAATTCTATCTCTACCATACGAGAATGTCATAATAAAAATTCTCCCAAATGAGAAGTTCATATTTGATTGCTGTTTATATCGCTTTATCTAATTTGTTGCAACTATTAACAATGATTTATTCGCTGCAATAGTAACAAATACAAACACGATCTCAATCGATCGTCAAAGCCTATCTCACACGATAGCAAACACGATCTTAATCGATCATCAAAGCCTATCTCATACGATAGCGAACACGATCTTAAATGATCATCAAAGCCTATCCCTTACGATAGCGAACGCGATCTTAACTGATCATCAAAGCCTATCTCTTACGATAGCGAACGCGATCTTAAATGATCATCAAAGCCTATCTCTTACGATAGCGAACGCGATCTTAATTGATCATCAAAGCCTATCTCATATGATAGCAAACGCGATCTCAATCGATCATCTAAAGCCCATCTCCTACGATGGCAGCCACTACAAATGCGATCTTAATCGATCATTTAAAGCCTATCTCTTACGATAGCAATTAAATACAAATGCGATCTTAAGTGATCATCTAAAGCCCATCTCCTACGATGGCAGCCACTACAAATGTGATCTTAATCGATCATTAAAGCCTATCTCTTACGATAGCAGTTACCCGCGAACGCGATCTTAAGTGATCATCTAAAGCCCATCTCCTACGATGGCAGCCACTACAAATGTGATCTTAAGTGATCATCTAAAGCCTATCTCCCATGGTAGCAATCAAATGCAAATGCGATCTTAAGTGATCATTAAAGCCTATCTCTTGCGATAGCAGCCAAATGCAAATGCGATCTTAAGTGATCATTAAAGCCTATCTCTTACGATAGCAGCCAAACGCAAATGCGATCTTAAGTGATCATCTAAAGCCTATCTCCCATGGTAGCAATCAAATGCAAATGCGATCTTAAGTGATCATTAAAGCCTATCTCTTGCGATAGCAGCCAAATGCAAATGCGATCTTAAGTGATCATTAAAGCCTATCTCTTACGATAGCAGCCAAACGCAAATGCGATCTTAAGTGATCATCTAAAGCCTATCTCTCACGGTAGCAATCAAATGCAAATGCGATCTTAAGTGATCATTAAAGCCTATCTCTTACGATAGCAGCCAAACGCAAATGCGATCTTAAGTGATCATCTAAAGCCTATCTCTCACGGTAGCAATCAAATACAAATACGATCTTAAGTGATCATTAAAGCCTATCTCTTGCGATAGCACCCAAACGAAAACACGATCTTACATGATCATCCAAAGTCTATCTTTTGCGATAGCAGCGAAATACAAAAACGATCTCAATCGATCATCTAACGCCTATCTCTTGAGATAACGGGCCATACAGATGCGATCTTATAATGATCTCCTCAAGCTTATCTGTTACGATAGCAATTTTGGTTAATTATCCAAACCCGTCTGATATGATGGCAACACGAGTGCAGAGTTATCTTATTAGATCTTCTAAAGATCTGTCTGCTATGATAGCAGTTTATGCGAGAAACGATCTCAGACAAAGCCTATCTTCTATGATAGCAATTTGCACAACGATCTTGATTGATCTCTGGAAAATTATCTGGAACGATAACAACGTTGTGAACGTGACCTCATACGATTTACAACGACCAACTACAAGCCCATCCGTCAAGATGGCACAGCTGCGAAATAACGATCTCGAATGATCTAGCGAAATATCTGTAAATTGACATCGCATATGTGAGATCATTACATGTCATTATGCAAGGCAAAACAAGCCGAAACGCATGCGAAATTGTATTTTGTTGCAAAGAACAGATGATATAAATACTACTTATCATTATGAGTCAAATGACTTACAATTTGTCTATCTAGATAGCAGCTTACAAGCGAAAAGCTCGCATCTAACTACACAGCCAACACGGCTTACAATACATTCGAAAAATGGCTAATAAGCCAGAGATGCGCCAAGGGAACTCTCGACTAAGAAAAGAGAGAGTCCACCGGTCTTGACACCGGCAGCACAGTACGCAGATCCGCGGCCAAAGATCTGTAGCAAAAGGGATGCTGCCGCGAAGAGATCAACTTGTCATTCGCCGCATCCCTAGCAGCAAGGTCAGGGATACGATGTGCCCAAGACCCCAAGGAATGACAAAAGCCTCTGTCTGACCAAGATAGGCGCCGGAGGAGCTTCCTGTACCGACAAAGGATACTCCGCGCAACAGGCGAAACAGTCATTCCTCTGGTGATGGATTCCTTGTCATGTTGGACAAGGGCATTGACGAGCACCCCGACCTCACAAATGTGAGGGCAACGGATTCTTCTTCGGAGATGCTGAAGAAGAATCACGCCGTTCATTACGAGACGGTAGCACGGTCACTTCGGCGCTGCACCTCGCCACGAGGCGGCCGAAAACATGACCTGCACACATAATACACGAAGAAATTTCTTCGAACACACATGAGGTATTATCTGCATCCTCTTTACGATGGTTATAAACAGCAATGAGCCTCATAAAGTGGATCTTGGAAACTATTTCTATGGCACAAAGCGCAAACTCAGGATTCAAAGCTTGAAGTTGCCATGAATCAACGAAAAACAAGCGTTGAAGCCAGCAGTCGTAAGGACTCACGGCAAAGCACATGTTTGGGATGAAGAACCCAAATGGCAAAGACGGGGTTTATATAGGCCCTGTGAAGACTCTTCGGTTGCTTAAGATGAGTCAGCAAATTCAAAAATAGGGTAAGTTCAATCACTTACGCCTTGAAAAGCGGTAACAATCAATTACCCTACTAAAGGCTACGACGATTCAGTTGCGTATCCTAATAAATGACGGATAGTCATGATTCGGATGGACTTCCCAACGGAAGCGTGCTTATCTGCCGAGAAATTAGCGCGAAAATCAAGCAAAGAATCAATTGCTGATGTCATAATTGGATATGCACAGAAATGTCCAATCAAATCCCGAAAGGGGCAAAACGGGCAAACTCATTGTTTGTTGTTAAAAAAAAGAAGGGGGAGAAACCCTAGCAATATCACATTAATGTTCAAAACATTACATTAATGTCTCAGCCATTTTCCTGTTTTCTTTTCAAAAATTCGAAAAGTCAAAACAAATTTTTGACTAAGGAGTCCTGGGGTGCGAACTGCTCGCTCAGCTTCTCCACTTGTTTCACTTCTTGCTTCAGTTGCTCGCACTTGGCATTCATTTCCTGATACAGCTTTACAGCTTCATCAACCTTTTGCTTTTGCTGCTCCACCTTCTGCATCTCAGCTGCGAGATTCTGGTGACCGAGATTCAAAGTTACAGCTGCGCGAATCAGTGTAACTCTGTCCTTGAGGAATTTAAAGCCAAGTCTGCCTTGGACTTTGAGCACGAGATTTTGGCACATGCCACACAGCAATTCAGCACTCTGGGCCGAAATGGTCGCAGGTGTAGCCGCGCACAGCTGCTCTAGTATCCAGATGGCTTCAGTAAGGAATAGCCTCCTGTCAAAAGGACTGATCTCCAGACACCTCACAAACGATCGGGGGTATCTGAGGCGCATTCGAACCACCCAGTCTACATCGGTTTGCTTCAAACCTGAGACGTCAAAAAAAAAAAAAAGTCATGATGTCAAAACTAGCAAGCAAATAATGCGACGTACGAATGGTAAAATCTCTGCTTACCGGTCCCTTCCAGAATTTCATGAATAGAAGGAATGCGAGCCACCGGGTTGTTCGAAGACTGCCCTCGCTCCATGGCTCTCCTATCAGCTGCGAGCTCCAAACTCTCATAGTTAGGAGGAAGAGTGTAAGCTGCACCAGCTGCGATTACATTCCCAACCTGCGAGCCCCAAATGCTCCACGCAGGAATAGGTGCTCCTGGCTCAGTCATCGCCGGAGGCACAACCGAGGTCGCTGGACGGACATTCCCGGATGCGGAAATGGCAGCATCGCTTGTCCTTTCCTCCTCACCACCAGTACGGACACTTTCGTCCATCCGCACAGCATCAGCTTCGACATCATCGGAGAGCTCGATGACATCCTCGAGACGCTCACTTACATGTCCAGCGTCCGCGACGGGCTTCTCAGTATGAGAGCTCGAGATTGGAACATGGGATGCAGAAGGCTGACTTCTCTGCTCCAGCTCAGGTTCCTCAGCATGACCTGCGATACCAAATGCGACAATATGAGGTAACTTGTGTTATAAGTTATTTCACTATCTTTGCTAAAGCTAAGAATAAGCACCTCCACGCGAAGGTGGGATTAAGGTATCCTCATCGTACACTAGGGACGTGGAACCGTGCCCTATCAGTGTATCTTCACTAAGCAAATCTTTAAGAGAAGCATGACCTGGGACGCGAGTAAACCAGTCATGATTTTGCTTCAAGTGACTAAAGCCTAGTATGCGCATATCACTCAAAATAATTACCTGAGGGTTCTCCGCATTTGCTTACCAACCAACGGCGAATGTCAGGCTTTGACACACCGTGCTTTAACGCACCCACAATTACATCTCTATAAGTAACTGCGAGATTGAAGATCTCACCTTTATCGCCACCTGCGATCTCTGCGAAGTCCGCTTGGACTTGCTCTAGCTCTGCTGCGTCCTCTCCGGGAACCTCATCTTCCTCCTCCACATGAGGAGCCACTTCTTCGGGAAGCTCGTCTTCCTCGCCAGTTGAACGCACTAAGTCGTCAACATGCAGCTCCTCGAGGCTCCGCTGTTTCACAAGCTCGAGCTCCTCTTCCTCTCGCTGCCTTCTTCTCGCAGCAGCCTCCGCGGCTGTCTTCCGGGATTCAGCAAGAACATCCTCGCTTATGGGATCATCTGAAACGCCGGCATGGGCATTTCTCTTTTGCCTCTTGGCCACGAGGCCACCAACAGCTTCATCATCATCATCTGCGAATACAAAATTGGTTCAAAGAAAAGAACTGCACAAAAGTTATGATAAAGGACAAGAAAATGCGGCGGAAGTACCTCCTGACTCTTCCTCGCGCATCACAACTGTTCCTTCTTCTTCTTCTTCATTACTTGCTTGGGGCTCCTGCCTCTCTTCCTCTTCCTCTTGATTGAATGGAACGAAGGTTTCAACTGCGAGATCTTTTCGCACCTTGCCGGGCATACGACCCTTACCTTTGTCCTTGACAGAAAGGGACCTCGCTGGGGGCGAAGCTGGAGCGCTCCTAGGGGAAGAAATCGTAATCCCCTTTTGCCTAGGCCTCTTCGCTCTCGGCGCCGCAGTCGCTGGAGGGGACGGGTCATCTCTAGGAGGAGACGGAGCCGGAGGGTTGTCTATCAGAGAGTCAGCAAAAGTGTTCATGACCCCGCGAACTTTTGTTTCGACCTCGGCATCCATCCTCCATGCTAGCCGATACGACTCCCCCCTTCTTCTGGTCGCAACAATGGTATCCACCAGCGATTTGGAACGGTCACCAGCTGCGAACCTCCGCACATGACACTAGACAATACAGAACAAAAAGTATCAGTGCAAGCAAATCAAAGAGCTCAAAGCACACAAGGAAACTGCTTACCTCAGCAAACGCCTTGCTATATTTGATGACCTGCGTGTCACCCTTCTTGATTGCATTGACCTGCTCCTTCAGAATAAAATCGGGGCACAAATGATTCTCGCGGTCCAACAACGAGTAGCAACCATACTCGGACTCGCTCAAACTACAATTGGGGCGAAACGGAAAAGAGTTTCTCTTGATCAAGGGGGCCCTTCCTGGCTGCGCCGCCGCCTCTGTCTCCATCCTCGTGTGCTGGGCAATCCAGTATGCGATCCAATTCTGGGAACAACCACCCCTGCGAGTTCCCACAGGCTGCTCAAAGGGAAGATTGCTCATAAGGACCGTCTTGCATTCCTTTGTCAGCAAGCGCTTGTAGCACCCTCTAACGATAGACTGGGGCCAGATTGATGGGGCCACCGCATCGAAACCAAACTGAGGAGAGACCCGAGTGGGGTCAACATCCACTGTAAGCCTTTCATATCGTGGCGCGAGCTCACGAATATGCTCTGCAAGTGCAGGAAGAGAACCCCGCAGACACCAGCAAAAGAACTCACGATAGCGCTCGTGGAAATGCGGTCCCTTTTCAAAGAGAAGGTCTTCTGACAAGACCATACCTTCGGAGGGGTATAGCTTCGGAAACCACCGCACATTCTCAACACGTGTGGCGTAAGGCCTGGCAGTGAACTCCCTTCGCTTGTCGCATAACAAGCTCCAAGTACACTTGGTGTTGCTTGCCCCGAACCATCTCGCAGCCCTTCCGCTGTTGAGCGCTTTCGTCTCGCCTGGGGGACACCACTTCTCAAGTGGGAGGGGAGTTGGAGCATAAGACGGCCAACGCTCGAAAACCCACATTGTCAAAAAGCTGATATTGACAAAGGTCAGAACATCGAGGCGGCCACGCGATTCCCTCATCGCCAGAACCAGCTGATCCAGCCTGTAATATAGCGTGCCCAAGACCAAGGGTCCAAGTGCGACCCTCTGGCCAAGAGCGAGCCTCACGGCAAGTGGCAGCACATGGTAGAAGACCCCATCGTGGGGGTGACCATCAATCAGATACCTCGACAGCCAAGCGCAGAGAAAGGCGCAAAGGGTCAAATGATAACCCTTGCCCTCTACGTAATTCTCGGCCTCCGGGTCCTCGCTCAAAAGCTTCTTAGTAATGCTGCTGCTCGCATAGTCTCGGAAGAAGTACTGCAACCACTTGTTCCAGGTATTCTTCACGGACGTATCAACCAGCTGCCAGTTCGGAAGAGGTTTTGTACTGGTCCACCGAGTGGAGATTTTCTTCACCTCTGCTAGGCACTCCTCCATCTGCGCGTACAAGGCTAATTCCGCAGATGTCCTTAAGTGACTCAAGGGGTCCACCTCGCCCATGGGGGAAAGCTCATACAGCATTTGAACGTCCTCGAGAGTGGGGGCAGCCTCGAACTCAGCAAAGTGAAACGTGTGAGTCGCAGGCGAATAGCGGGACAGAAGGTCTAGAAGCATGGACTGATCCAACTTCACGGCAGCACCCTTCGTAGCACGAACAGCAAAGAAAATGCCGGCTTCATCAAGAGTTTCGGCGTAATTACCCAACACGTGGTCAGTCCACTCATCCATATAGTCCAACTTCTGGACAAACGCCTGAGTAGAAATCGCAGTGTATGGGAAGTGCCCGTTCTCGATTCCCAATCGAACCACATCCTCGGAGCCAACTAACTCGAGCAAGGCTGAGTTAACTGGGCGAGTCAGTGTCAACAACCGCTCAACGGGAACAGGATCAGGCATCCTCTTCGCCTTCACCCTCGCGTGGTAAAAATCTTTCCCACCCAGAAAGGGGGCTTTTCGCCACAGAGACTGCGGAAGCTCCGGCATCTCTTCATCTTCCTTGACGGGTCTGGTTACCCTTGTTTTGGCCATTCCTGCGAAAGGGCAAAAAAGGGGGGGAGAAATACCACACCAGTCAGTTTGAATTTTGAATTCGAGACTTATGCAAAGGAATGCAAACAGTTCCGGTGCCGATTTCAGAAATTGGGTAATTGCAAGATCCAATATCGTCGAAAGAGTAAAGCGAAGCGGGTTTAAAGATCAAAGCCTCTTCACAGAATTCATGAGTTTACAGATTCAACGCAGTTCAAGACAAACGCCGGAATTTTAAAATCAAAAAGTAAACGAGGCCAACCTTGTTTCCTTGAAGCCTGCTTGGAGATGCACAATTGAAGAATACGATTTGCAGTCTTGAACTGATGATTGATTATTTGGATCTGCTCTCGAAGATCTCCGGGTACCATTCACTTTAAAAGAAAGAAGCAATGCCTTGCAATGATGGGATACAAGGTATTTATCCAGAAGAATGAAGGGTTGCGTCCCTTCAGTAGTCGAATCGCAACCGTCACCGTCGTGTCGCGCAATCACAGGACGGGCTGACGTCACGCCTAAAACCCTAAAGGTCAGATGGCACGACTCTAGGGGTTTTAGGTCATAATTACACGCACGGGGGCTGAATCTACCCGTATTTGAATTGGTACGTGACGACGACGCGCATGTTGGTTTCCGCGCATGGAAGCCTATACAGCTACAAGCCTTCACGCGCAGAAAGGGGGCTAATGTAGATACTGCTTTATGACATGGCAGATCTAGGCCACGTGGCAACCATCCAGCACACCATATTGTGCTCCACACACACAGGATCACCAGCCGAGCTGATCCATGTGGGGGCTGCGAGACAGAGCCCTCGCATACCACTGCACGGGACTTGTAGGGATTTGTGGTTTGGAGGCTAGAGTAAGCCCTGTCGCGTGCGAGCCAAGCCCGCGCGCGACCTTTAGTAACTGTTTTGAGAGATCTATGGCACGAGCTCCCTAGACCCGGTCAATCCGGTCAAACCCGGTCAACCTCGTAACGGTTCCGGTACTTGCGCACCACGTGCTCTAACGGTTCCTATATACTCGGACGAACGTGCCGTTATGGTTAAGCTAATTAAGCCGCCATTAATGGGCGCATTAACCACACTACAACGGTCACGTTCTCCAGTATATATACATCGTTAACCTTTCCATAAAAAAAGAACAACACTGCCATACGCGGAAGCTCTGCCAACCCTCTGTCTCTCTCTCAGACATTGCTACTGACTTACTCTCTCCCTACACACACCCCTATTCTTCCTGTGCGATCCCTGATCCACTACGTACGGTGTACACGGAGGTCTCCCTGCCGGAATCTCTTGTCCACAGGTAGTAAATTAATTTTTTTGAAGTGTTATGCGCGTATCCATTATATTTAAGTAAATTTGTTTACTATTGTATAAACTATCTTTTGTACTTTAATTATTTTGTAGCAATATTTTGGTGATAGCATGATTTTTTGGCTTAATTACTTAATGTATACTCCCAGTATAGCAAAACTAACACATTGCAATCCCCATCTCTAGATTATACTTATTGCATCTCCCATTTGCAATAAATCATACTCGTTGAAACTGATAATTTTTTTTACTATCACTTCCTTTTATTGAAAGGGTATATTTGTCTGTTCCTTTCATGTATGAACACTCAAAACACACTATTGTAATTACTGCCTTAACACCGCCATGCTACCCAGATTCCGGCGAGTGAAGATTCCGGCGACATCATGAGTTCATGACCGTGACCGCCACAATCACCCACACAAAACCAACAACCAGTATTAACTCAAAACCAAACCATGTCGAGATTGTTTGAACCCGAATAAAAACCCATGGCCTCAATCAGAGAAACCCAAGAATCCAAATTCACATTCTTGATGCGCAAATGTAACCCATAGACCAGACGATCCTAGCATACCCAGCTCTAAGCCAGACAACCCAAAATCAGATCTCATCAGAGAGAGGGGGAGGAGGTCGAGAGAGGGGGAGAGGGTCGAGGGACAGGGAGGCATAGATAAAGATAGGGAGAGCTGGTCTTTGGGAGTAATGGCGGTGTTGTTCCCATTCGTGACTATTCCATCATCTGCGAATAAAAAAATTGGATTAGAGATATGAACTGTGAGATTGGGATGTATAACTTCTCTTGTTGCGAAAAGAATTGAGCGTCGAATCAGCGAAATCGATTTCAACGCAGTTATCCAGAGAATGGTTTAATCTTCTCATTTTCTTCATCCTTATCTTCGCCCCCTTCTTTTTCTTTTTCTTTTTTTCTTTTTTCTTTTTTATTTTTTTTTATTTTATTAATTTGTGGTGTTTTGCCATATTTACCCTCGACATATGGTTGATGTTGGGATTGACTTTTTTACCAGTTTGCAATTAGTATGATTTGTTGTAAATGGGGAATGCAATAAGTATAATGTAGAAGTGGAGGTTGCAATGTGTTAGTTTTGCTATATTGAGGGTATGTATTAAGTAATTAAGCCTATAGTTAAGAAATTCATGATTTTGAAGACACGTTTGGTGACTTGTTGTGGCAGGAAAAACATACTATTCTCAAAATTTGATGAAATAATATTTTTATTTCTGGTGTACAAACTCGTGAAAGTCGTGGTCCTCGTGGAAGATCAAAACAAAATTCCCACCAATATGGTAAAATGTGGTATTTGATGGTCAACTATGGGAAGCCAAACCATTTTTCTCCACTAAGGGCCTGTTTGGTATCGACTGAAAATCTCAATAATCAGCTGAAAATAATCTGAAAGAACATCCAATTTAACTGGGAATCACAATTTGTTTGGTACGAGCTGGTATTATATATTACTAGCTTGATCCATTTAACAAAATTTAAAGAGTTCCAATTTCAAGTAATTGAATAAATTTACTTATAAATAAAGTGTGATCATCCTTATGTAAAAAAATATCAAAATTAAGTTTTAGAGATTTTCAACTGCATAATTCACAAGTTTAGAGATTCTACAATTGTACACATATTATTTTAATCTGCAGATTATCATACTAAAATTTACGGACATAACAAACGGAGTTGTTGAAAAGATATCGATCTTAATCCAATTACATTAAAATCTTTGATACCAAACATGTACTAAATATAGAATTTGGTGTAAAATTTAACATGTGGAAGATGCTCTTAGACATTATTTTTTGCAAGTCGACACTATAATCCTGAATCTCCTAAAAAAAAATCATCATAGTTAATCTTCTGATGCAGGAATAAATGTGTTAGCTCCAGAAAAGCGATTTCGGACAAAACGCATAATCAGAGTCAGAATTAAAGGCTTGAGAAACGGGGGTCAAATTATACATGAATCTGGCTAGAAACAACGTTCCAAGAAGAACTCGTGACTTTGTCACGGGCACCACCCTGGTTTGGCCAAATTCAACTGCTTAGGGCACTAAACCATCAAATTTGCTATTTTTAGTAATACTCTTTTGATTAATTAGGATGTCAATTTCAACCCGATTTTGGTTATTCTTTTCCAACATGCTTTTTTTAGTAGGACTTTAATTAAGAATAATTTATGCGATTTTGTCATTTTTGATAAAATTTAAGTTTTTGCTATATAAGTCCGGCTTGTGGATTTACTTCATAATTTACTTGATTATTGAGTTTATTCAAGGAAACACGAAGTTTTTTAAGAACCATAGAGGTATATGTTCATGATTTTCCTTTCTGTACGTTGCTTCTTGTTGTTCCAAAAAACACACGATTCAGTTCGGCGTCAGTTGGCGTTAGAGCTCAGAGCTCCGTTGGAAGAAAATCATCATCAGCAATGGTCCGTGGATGTCCTAGCGGCCGCGGGCAGGTTTCGAATGAGGAAGCCTTCCAAAAAATATGTAACCTCCAAGATGTTATGATGATAATGACGGGAGGTCAAACCTTGGATCATGAGTCGGATCCCGCGTTCGAGATCCCACTCAACCGCGATCATCCTGGTCATAATGAGTGTTATGAAAGACCAAGTTCATGACCGACGAGCTAGATTCTCAGAGTATATTACATATTTAAAATATTTTTCGTGATGCAGAGAGGTCCTACAAATTAATTCATGCGGGGAATTCAATACAAATTCATGAAAAATTCGATGCACCAAAAATGGATGAAATAAGATTCTTCAAGGTAATCATCTTTTGTAGAAAGTTACAAAATTAACACACTTTTCAAATAGGATTCCAAATTTTAGAATTGGGCGTATAAGTCTTGATTGATTTAGATTTCACAAACAATTGAAAAACATTCCCTTGAAACATCCTCGCCTAATAACCTTTCAAATATTAGCTTAGCGGTAGAGCGTTTGAAGTCCCTGCATGAGAGCTCGAATTCGAACCCGATTATATGATGTAATTCATTTCTTTCTTTTTTTTTGAATTTTATATGATGTAATTCTAAAAACAACTTATATCTTTTTTTTTTAAAAAAAAGAGCCTAATAGCACGTTTGGTTTTCCGGACTAGCCGGATTGCACTGGACTGGATTAAATTTTTTGGATAGGATTGGCATGCATTAACTGAACTATAATCAATAATGTGTTTGGTTTTGTGCAGTATTAATTCAATATTAAAGTAAATAGTCCAATCCAGCTAATGCCCTCATGTCTGAGAAGATATTCAGTACCACATGGGTATAGGTGATGTGGTACCACGTGGCACTTTAATTGGTTGACCATATTAATTCTACCATATTCATTGTATCAATGTATGAAAATAATCATATAATCAACCAATTAGAGTGTTCTGTGGTACCACATCACCCATACCCTCGTGGTATTGAATAATCACATAATCTTCATGTGGGAGGGGACTAATTTAGGGTACTAAAATACATTTTTTCACTATTTAGTACCGCTATTAAAATTAGTCCAGAACAACCAAACACAGTATTAAATAATACTATAATTATATTTAGTCAAATCCCAACAAATACTGTTAATCCTAGAAAACGAAACGTACCATAATGGCACGTTTGGTTTTCCAGATTATCCGGACTGGATTGGACTGGACTAAATTTTTCCGGATAGGATTGGACTGGATTAGCTGAGCTATAATTAATAATGTGTATGGTTTCGTACAGTATTAATTCGGTATTAAGTTATAAATAGTACCCCAAAAAATATCCTAAAAAAAAGTTATAAATAGTCCAATCCAGCTAATACCCTCATGTGAGAGGGTACTAATTTGGAGTACTAAATACCATATTTTCACTTTTTGGTACTGATATTATTATTAGTCCAGAATAACCAAACATAGTATTAACTAATACCTTGACTATATTTAGTCCTATACTAGCTAATACCGCTAATTTTAGAAACCAAACGTATCGTAAACTTATCAGGTTGGTTGGCCCATTTCTTGATAAACTAACCAAACGTGTGAATTAGTGGGCTACTAATGGACAATCAATTGGGGTGACAATTACGTGGTGCCTGAAGAGCAATTTAAAACTCTCGAAATATGGGCCCACCCGAGAAGACTGCCTTTCACTTTCCTCTCCATTTAGTGGATAACCACTAAAGTACGTCTCTCTATGTCTGCGGAGAGAGATTTTGAGGGAGAGAGAGAGTTTGGCGAGAATGAAGGAGAGAGATCTGGACTATGTACTGGTGCCACTGGGTTTGACGATCTTCGGCATCTACCATGTTTGGCTTGCTCTCAACATTCTCTACCGTCCTCGGCGAACTGTCATTGGCCTCAACACCGAGAGCCGACGCCAATGGGTCTTCTCCATGATGTCCGTAAGTCTCTCCCCCCTCCCATTCTCGATTTAATTGCATCAGTACCCGATAAATGTTTGCTTTTGTTGATTCTATTGTTTGGTTTAATAGTGGGCTGTTGCTGAAATTGAAGGGTTTTTTGATAATTTGATTGCTAGTGTGAGTGACTTAGGGATTCGACTGATTAAGATTCCTATTTTATGCCCAAATTTAGGATTCTCATTGCCGTACAGGACAATCATGAGCAATGTTTTGGAGTCTTGCGTGATTCTTCATGAGCAATTCAAAGTAATTCGCAACATTGAAATTTTGCGGGATTGCTAAAAAGGATGAAATTGCTAAACGTTAGATTAGAACATTTGGTGTGGAGAAGACTTCTCTGTAGTGAATTCTGGTTAACAAAGGGAGAAAAATCTTAATTTTAAGTATGTCTTGTCGATGTTTTGGCCTTTTTCATGTTGTTTATGTTATTTTCTTATCCTCATAGGTAGTAACTATGTCTTGTCAGTTTTTTTTTTTTTTTTTTTTTTTTTTTTTTTTCGTGGCTCTTTCGTGTCGGGAAAGAGCAAAGGACTGTTGTGCTTGATGGCCTTAACGGCACGAACGCGGTCACTGAACTTTAGTATTTTGTGAAAGAAGCGTACCCTTTTATGCAGTGTTATTCCATTTACACTAGTTCATGCAAAATTTGAGAAGATCCTTATTTATCTGCAGCCTTTCTTGTCTACCTACTCACCCTTGTACGGTACCATCCATTAGCTTAACCACTACCCGCCTTTGCCCTGAGCCTCTGACTAAATCTGACCTCGTCAAACCAGCAATCATTGTTACTACATGATTGTTCTGTGCACATATTATTTCTATTTAACCTTTCATTTGAGGACACAAGAAGAGTTGGCTAAATTGCATTCGTGGTACTCATAGTTTGGATTCTGTGTTGATTTAGCACCCACAGTTTCAATTGCTGCAACGGCGATACTCAAACTTTAGAATTGTTGCAACAGTGGTACCCTCCGTGAATGTCCGTTAGATATGGTGGGCGGAATTCATCAAAACGGGGGTATTTTTGTAATTTTTTAAGTATAGGTTAATAACACTATCTGTGAAAGCCTATTACTCAGGCAACGAAACTCAGCAACAAGCAAATCCCCGACAGTGAGTAAAATTGGAGGACTGCACGAAAATCTCAAAACTCCACTGACCCGAAATTTCGAAGACTAACTGACCGTTTCTGCAATTAGACTAATGAAGCTCTAGCTTCCCAAAATGAGCTTCAAAGGAAACACACTAAGGTCATTTGGTTCAATCAATATGAAAACGAATAACAAAAAGCCCGACTTTGCCGCCCAAGTTCAGATATAGAACTAATGAGGAACGGGTTTTATTTTTTCTCTTTTCGATGAGGCCTAGGTTTTGTGTGGTCGTCGAATTCGTCGACGTTTGTAGGCGAAAATGGTTGTATAATATGGGTTTGGATTTCGGGGTTTTTAGGTTGGTTTAATCCGGTGGAGTTGGGTTTGAGTGAATTGGTTGTGGTGCTTGGCTATTGATCTGGACAGGTGGGAGAAAGAGAGTAGGGAGGAGGTGTCTGGGGTGCGAGTGTGTGAGTTTGGGTGTTGGATGTGGTTGGACCTGACGATGGATTGGAGATTTGGGAGGAGGACGATGGTGGAGGCAAGGTCGTGGTTGTTGTTTCTGGTGGTTTTAAGATGGTGTGGTGGGAAGATGAGAAAATTGAAAAGTTGATAAAAGTTTTATTGACAAATTTATATATTAACTATAGTTTTATTTAGTTATAATCACTATTATTCAACCACCACATCAGGAATCTTCATCATCCATTTTGATCAATGTTTATAGTGAAGACTTACATTTTTGTATGTAGAAATACGAACTTCAGTGTTATGTTTTCTTAAAATACATAACTCTAATATTATTAATATGTAAATATTTATGTTTTACTCTTATATAGATATTTTAGATTAGTGGGTAAAAGTTGAGATTTTATAAAATTTTAAGGGTTAGAATGAGGGTATATTGGTCTTCTTACCTGTTTACATACAATTTATGGGTGGAAATTAAAGGAGGGTACTACAATTGCAACAATTTTAAAATTGGGTACCTCCGTTGCTGCAATTGAAATTGTGGGTATCAAATCCACACGAAAACCAAACTATGAGTACCACGGATGCAATTTAGCCAGGGAGAGAACGGTTGTTCCTTACTGCATCACATCCTCTACCTATGTCTTCCTGCCTTTGATATCGTATTGCACATGCTGCAAGATCTCCCTTGTGTTGGTACAGCTGGACTCTGCAGTTATGCATATGCATCTCTGTTCCAGTGCTGGCAAGCTACTGTTGTTGAGGACATAATATGTATCTGCTATATAATATGTACTCTTTGTAACTTATAAAGAAAGATATGAGGAGTGTGGATTGATCATTCATGAGCACAAGCACATTTGAAGGGTATGTCTTATGAATTTTGGAATCTATATAGATGCCAGAACTAGAAGGTGCCTTGAGTTTAGTATAGGACTCAGTTGTAGGATTAGTTGCATAGGGAAGGTGATGTCTTTGTTGCTAGGTTTTGGAAAGTAACTAGACCTTTGTATTTTGCTCAGGCAAAGAAGATTAAATGGTTGAAATTTGAATCTTTAGATGAGAAGATGAGGACTTGCTATGAAATTAAGGCCTCCGGAGGAGGATGGGTCTCTTGACCAGGGGCGGAGCCATGTAGGGGCACGGGGGGGCACGTGCCCCCCCAAAATTTTCCGAAAACACTAGATAACCCTTAATTTGTAAAAAAAAAATGAACATTGTAAATGTAAAATAATAAAAGTGCCCCCCCCCCCCCCCCCCCCCCCCCCCCCTATTCATGAAGGCTTTCCTAGCGCAGTTGGTAAACCAGTTGCCTTACATTCAATTGACGTGGGTTCGACTCCCACTTTGTGCGGTTTTTAATTTTTTCCTCGAATAATAAAAAAAATGAGAAAATTAAAACGTACCCACAGGGACTCGAACCCTAGTGGTGTAGGTCCTTACGAAAATGCTTTACCAACTGAGCTATAAGACGCATGATATCCATTTAGACATTTAGTATCTATTTATCTTTAACAACAGTACAAATACTTTGTGCCCCCCCTTCGAAAAATTCCTGGCTCCGCCACTGCTCTTGACATTCCTTGTTCAAGATGGAAAATCGTGATGTCATAGCTCTCTGCCCCTCCTTGACTTCCTGGCCTAAAAATATATATTTATTGGTCGTTTTGATAAACTGAAATAAAAATTAAGTTTATTGCACACTAAATAAGGATGGGGTTTCTGTGGGGAATACTTGATTTCAGATTTTCCGTTAGTATCATCGTTATAGTGTTCAACTTTTAGAACTAATGTTGTTCTCTTTTCCAGGATCCAGTAAAGAACGGGGTTTTGACTGTCCAAACAATACGTAACAACATGATGGCATCCACACTCTTGGCTACGGCAGCCATCACTCTCAGTTCCCTGATGAGTGTTTTTGTGAGCAACACATCAAGTACTTCAAACGTGTCGTCGAAATTAGTATATGGAAATCAAACTTCCTTCGTTTCTTCGATCAAGTACTTTGCAATCTTGTTGTGTTTCCTTCTTGCCTTTCTTTGCAATGTACAGTCTATTAGGTACTACGCACATGTTAGCTTCTTGGCAACATTACCCACTTCGAAGGACAAAAAGGAGGCTATTGAGTATGTTGCAAGAAGCTTGAATCGAGGAAGTGCATTTTGGTCACTTGGGCTGCGGGCATTTTATCTTTCATTTCCTCTCTTCCTTTGGATCTTCGGGCCCATACCCATGTTTGTGTGTTGCTGCATAATGTCATTTGTGCTCTACTTTCTGGACACAACTAGTAGTTTCACGAGGCAACTGCACATTAGCTCTATGAGAGTGGAAAGGGACACCGACTGTATGGAGACAGTATAGATTGCTGCGTGTTGTCGTAGTGTTAAATTATATGATGATATTGTATACAATTTATTAAACCAGACTATTGTGCAAATGAGCTAGAGAATGAGTTTGCTTCTGTTTCTTTCAAATTTTCCCCCCTTTTATTTAAGCAGTCACGTGCAAATTCTAGATAACTCTATCTACTGTCACCAACTTTGCTATGAAGATTAGTCATGTGATATGGTTGATGTTACCAAGTTTTAGTTTTATGAGTAGCTTTTGAACCAGTAACAGCATAAGGATTGTTATACGCTTCTTTATGTGATGTCCCTGTGATCAAAATGCAAGCAGGCATCTTCCTGAAGTCATATCCTATCAGTATACAGGTAATTGTTAAGGTGTTTATGCATAGTTGATGCAATACAATACAATACATACTCTTTGTTCTCATTCTTGTCCCTTCCATTGTTTTCTAATGTCACAGGTAAAGCCCGCAAAGGTTATCAGACTGTGGCGATACTACATTTGTAAGTACATGGTTTAACACATTTGTTATTGCTGCTTGGTCGGTTTTCCTAGCTTGTAGGGCATAAAGGTCATGAGATCATGTTGTTTTTGTCGCATTCTAGGTTGCAAGGGTTTACAATGATCTTGCGAGCTAATGAAAGTTGTTACAGTTTGATTTGCCCGCCTGTATGCTGAGGTCACTGTACCTCTTCATTGATCTTGTAAGCTCATAAAGGTTGAACACTTAATGTTCCTACATGTCGGTTGATGTCATTGTAACCTTTGGCCATATCTGAATCTCATCTAATAAGTCTTAGAATATTTCTTGATTCTGACACCCCATCAGTTTCCTTCTGTTTGTATATTCCAATTGGGGGTTACGGTCATACTCACTGTCATTCTCTTCTTAGTTTTTGTCTGATCTTGACTTGGTATAGTTTGCTGTATCATGTCCTGATTCAGCAGTATCTTTATATTATAGTCTTTATTAATGTGTAGGTGTCCTTTTTGTATTGTCAACAGCATGACTGTGACTTGGAGCTATAAGACATATGCTAGAGCCCTACACGTTTATAGAGACAGAAACACAAACATTTGTATAAATGTCTGTTAACTACTTACTTTATTTATTAGATCCAGTCCTCAATTATTGAACACAAGTGGTATTGTGGCAGCTGAGATCTGGTGAAGAGTCTCTCCACCCACTGTTCCATCATAACTTCTGGGGCCATCATTTTGAGGAAGAGAAAAAGAGATTTTTTGGTGGATGCTGAAGAGGAAAGATGGAAGGAGAATTGGACTATGTGTTGGTTCCATTGGGGATACTGGTACTGGGCTTATACCATGTTTGGCTTCTCAGCACCATACGGTTCAATCCCAAAAGAACTGTCATTGGTTTGAATGCTGAGAGCCGTCACCAATGGGTCTTCTGCATGATGGCTGTAAAGTCTCTCTCTCTCTCTCTCTCTCTCTCTCTCTCTCTCTCTCTCTCTCTCTCTCTCTCTCTCCTTTTGCATCAACTGAATCTTTACCATCTGATGAAACCTCTTCCCATTTTTTATCCATATATGAAAATGTGCAACTGGTTATAATCCTCCATGTGTATTATAAGATGTGAGTTTCAGAGCTTGGAAAGATCATGTTCTACTCCCATTTATATGATTCCTAAAAGGAAGTCCCAAAAAAAAAATTCACACCTTAAAAAAAAGTTGCCGCTTCCCTTCCCAACATACCCTTTTTCTCTTCTCTACTTTTTCACTTTCTGAACAAATTACTAGCATACATGACAAAATGACGATTTAGTAAATTTATTAAGTCAAAAGCATATCCTCAAACTATGTGAAAAGTCCACCAGACGATAATTTGGGGACGGAGGGAGTATCAGTCATTACTGAATTTCGGTCATAAAGGTGTTTGTTCGTAGTTTTGTGATTTGTGATGATCTTGTTGTGGGAATCGGTAAAGAAGCCACATATCACATATGGCTTAACCCTTCTATGCCTGACATTTCACATTAGCTGATTTCTAACATTGATGAACTGTATAATCTTCTTTCAGGATCCACTGAAGAATGGAGTTTTGGCAGTTCAAACCATACGCAACAACATAATGGCATCCACCTTACTGGCAACTGCAGCAATCACACTGTGTTCACTCATCAGCGTCTACACAAGCAGCACCAATCCAGCAACCGTAACTAACTTACCAGAACTGCTTCACATTGACCTGCAAACCAGAGTTTCATCTTCAGTCAAGTACTCGGTCATCTTGGTCTGCTTCCTGGTTGCTTTCATCTGCAACTTGCAGTCTATTCGGTACTATGCTCATTGCAGCTTCTTGGTCACTTTGCCAACTGCGAAAGACAGCAGGGAATCTAAGGAGTATGTTGTGAAGAACTTGAACCGTGGGAGCTATTTTTGGTCTCTGGGGATGAGATCGTTCTATGTTTCGTTGCCGATGTATCTCTGGGTGTTTGGGCCTATTCAGATGTTCGCCTGTTGCTGCATTTTGTCTGTCTTGCTGTATTTCCTGGACACTACTTCCAGTTTTACAAGGAATCTTCATAAACAGTCTATCTATGAAGAAGGGAAAGGGACCGATGTTGGATCAGTGGGTCAACAGCCCCGGTAAGTACCTTAAAAACTGCTAAAAGTTGAGTTTTGTTACAACTTCAGTTTTTGCATTAGCTGAACATCTTAAACCTGCTTAGTTGTTTATGAGATCCCAGTTTTCTTTTGGCTCTTTTTCAGTTCATCCGTCTGGTTTATTCCTTTTTCTAGTTTACAAGCTTCTTAAGAACTGTGGGTAGATTCTGCAAAATGTGACTGATGATTCATATCTCGTGTGCCCAAAATTAAGGGTAAAAGACACTTTCCACCGCCCCCCCAAGTTTGGTGAAAAGACACTTTCACCCCTTCGAGTTTGGAAACGAACACTATCACCCCTTCAGTGTGCAAATCCAGGACAACTGCACTTCCGAATTGTGACGTTGTTAGATCCTTCACTGAAAAGTAGTTTCTCAGACAAATTTGCATTTTTAGAGTATGGGGTGACATAATCAGGGGCTGTAAGTGTCATGAAGTTTGGTGCACTTACGGGGTGAAAGTATCCTTCCCCAAACTGGAAGGGATGAAAGTGTCTTCGAGTCAAACCTGAGGGGTTAAAAGTGTCTTTTACCTAAAATCAATGAAAGATATTGGTATTTTTTTTTGAATAAAGATATTGGTATTCTGATTATGTATTCGGCATCTTCTTGATTTTTGAATTCCAGGGTAAACAATCAATATGAAGGTTCTAGCCCGCAAAGCCCTTTACTAGGAAGCCATTTCCCAGTGTCAGTAGTATCTACAGTTGCTCCATGACCACTTCGGTTTAATACAAGTTTTGATCTCTCATAAGGAATTGCGAGAAATAGATATGCAAAGACGTGTCTAGCATGATGTTCATTTGTCAAGGTTGAAACTGCACCTCCTTTTTAATGTGTATATTCGCTACTCAGAAGATTGATTGACGAACGCTGCAACTATGAAGAAGTATCTCAAGAGGAATAAAACTCGATATCCGTTGTATGTAAGCTCGAGTTTTGATAGGTTTGTCTCCATTGGAATTGAATCTGGTGAAATAAAATTTGGCGCGATTGCCGACTTGTTATCACAAGATTCTGCATTCATGCATTGCCTATTTTTGTCTGAATTTATGCTCTGAAAGTTGTCAAAAATCTGCGGACCAGCAACTTTGATCAACAACTCCGCTCGAACCCCGCTTGACGTGCCATTTTTTCTTAACTCTTATGGTTCCAGGGCTTCGCCTCTTAATCCGATCCGACCCGCGTCGCATGCTTGGGTATGGCAGGCGAGCCTACCGGTGGGAATTTTCTGCATACACAAGGACTCGAACCCGAGACCTGCTTAAGCGGAATCAAGTTGCTTATCACTTGGACTAACTCTCATTGGTTTTTTTAAGTCTTCCTTGTCAGTATTTGCAACTTCCGTGTTTTGACCAAAATGATTCAAAATCATTATCTAAGTCTAAAACAATAAAAATTGTCTCTCCCCTGTTTGAAAGGCTTTCTACGAATGGTACATATTCGACAGTGATTCGAACATGAAAATTTGGGTAGATTTACAATATGATTAGATCACTAGAGTATATTCTCAAAGGGGTGTAAATGTCAATACCCCTATATTAGGGTGCGACAAACTGATTTAGTAAAAATACCGAGAGCGATCCAAAGATCAAAACTAAAGCAGTTTATCTTTCTTCGACGTCTTCGATTGTACAGATATCCAAACCCTCCCCAATCATCAATTCGATTCCCCATCAATGGAAAAGCTCAAGCTGTTCAACTCCAAGCCCCCGGCGAATTACGTCGGCGGACTAGGCCGCGGCGCCTCCGGCTTCACCACCCGCTCCGACATCGGCCCCGCTCGTACCGCCTCCAAAATCGCCGTCGCCGACGATGAAATCGCCGATCAAAAGAGTCAAAATCCAGAGGATTCCGATTACGGCCTCTTCTCCTCCGCCGAATACGACGACGACGACAGAATCGCCGACGCCGTCTACAACTGGATCGATCAGTGTATGGATTCGAGACGGAAGCACAAGAGAGAGGCCAAACTGAAGCAACAAATCGAGAACCGCCGGTCCACAAACCCTAGCATCGTAGACCAATTTTCTGATCTAAAAAGAAAGCTCTCCACAATGAGTCAACATGATTGGGAAACTATTCCAGAAATCGGCGATTATCGTTATAGTAATTACAAGAAGAAGAAGTTCCAGAGCTTCGTGCCTGTTCCAGACACCACACTCTTCGATAAAGCCGTACGAGAGAAGCAGCTTTTTAACTCATTGGATTTAAGAACAATGGAAGCAGATTTGACTTCCATTGGAGAAGGAAGAGGCACAATGCTGTCATTAAAACTGGATAAAATCTCCGATTCGGTATCCGGTTTAACAGTTGTGGATCCAAAGGGCTACTTAACTGATCTCCATAGCAGAAGAAACAATGGCACATTCGATGCGGATGTTAAGAAAACTAGGCTATTGTTTAAGTCGATTACTCAAACGAATCCGAACCACCCTCCGGGTTGGATTGCGGCTGCGAAATTGGAAGAAATTGTGGGTAACATTGATGGGGCTAGGAAGTTTATAAAGAGAGGGTGCGATCGCTGCCCGAAGAGCGAAGATGTGTGGTTGGAGGCGTGTCGGTTGGCGAACCCTGATGAGGCGAAGGCGGTTATAGCCAAGGGTGTGAAGGAGATACCAAACTCGGTTAAATTGTGGTTGCGGGCTTCTGAATTGGAGCATGATGATGACAAGAAGAGTAGGGTTTTGAGGAAGGGGCTTGAAACCGTACCTGATTCTGTCAAGCTTTGGGAGGCCGTTATCGGATTGGAGGTTGAATGTGGGAAAGACGATAATGCTAGGATATTGCTTAGACGGGCCGTGGAATGCTGCCCATTGGAAGTGAAGTTTTGGCTCTCTCTTGCGAAGCTAGAAACCTATGATGATGCTAAGAATGTTCTTAATCAGGCGAGGAAGAAATTGCCCAAGGAACGTGCTATCTGGATTGCAGCTGCAAAGTTGGAAGAAGCTAATGGGAATGCTTCCATGGTTGAGAAGCTGATCAAGAAGGGGATTACAGCTTTGGAATCGAACGGTGTAGTGATCGACAGAGAAGATTGGTTGAAAGAGGCTGAAGTTACTGAACAAGAAGGGTCTATCGCCACCTGTCAGGCTATAGTCCGCTGCACGATTGGGATTGGAATTGAAGATGAAGACAGGAAAAGGACATGGATTGCAGATGCAGAGGAGTTTGAGAAGAAAGGTTGCATTGAGACGGCAAGAGCAATCTATGATCACGCGCTCGCAGTTTTCTTCACAAAGAAGAGTGTTTGGCTGAAAGCAGCGCAGCTTGAGAAAGCCCATGGCACTAGGGAGTCGCTTGATGTAATATTGCGTAGAGCGGTCAGTTACATGCCACAAGTTGAAGTATTCTGGCTGATGGGTGCTAAAGAGAAATGGCTTGCTGGTGATGTGCCTGGTGCTAGGGCTATCCTTGAACAAGCCTACCAATCAAATCCCAAGTCAGAGGACATTTTGCTAGCTGCATTCAAGCTTGAGTTCAAGAACCACGAGCACGAGAGGGCAAGATTGATACTATCCAAAGCTCGTGAAAGTGGGATAGGCACTGTGAAGGTGTGGGTGAAATCTGCAGTGCTGCAAAGAGAACTAGGAAATGTGATTGAAGAGAGGTCATTCCTTGATGAAGGTTTGAAGCGATTTCCTTCTGTTCCCAAACTCTGGTTAATGCTTGGTCAGATGGAAGAACGGATTGGGAAGTTGGAAGAAGCGAAGAAAGGGTATGAGTTGGGAACCAAGCGATGCCCTAACGCTGTGGCTCTCTGGCTTTCTCTGGCGAAGGTAGAGGAGAAGATCAATGGGGTGAGTAAAGCTCGTGCTGTTCTGACCATAGCGCGGAAGAAGAACCCTGGCAGTGAGGAAATCTGGGTTGCTTCAGTAGAAGCTGAATCTAGACATGGGAACAAGAAGCAAGCGGAGTTCCTGATGGCTAAGGCAATTCAAGAATGCCCAATGCTGGTATTTTCAAAAGGGAAAAGAACTGGTGGTAGCTAGATAGTACTGCTATTTTGTTAAAGCTCAAGGTAATGAGTAATGACTCTGTTTCTGACTACATAGTGAAAGGATCTAGTTGTCGATTTATTGATTTGTCTGATTCCTGTTTTGAACTCCCAGTTGTTTTTTCTGATTTAGTATGAACACATTTGTCTTAGGTCTGAAGCCACTGTCTTATTTTATGTGAGAAAGTTTTTAAAGCTATGAAAATATGTCTGTGTGGCCAGCTGTTCATCCTTGCACCAAAGCTGAACTATTCTCGGGGTCGGTTTGGGAATGCTTCTGCTGCTAACACATGTGCTTTTCGACAGTAGTTTTGTCACAGTGATTCTCACAAGCCATGAAAATAAAGTATGTGTAGTGTTCATTCATGTCGAATGTAAATTCAAGTGCATTAATTGCATCTCCTAATAGTTCCGAAAATGGACAATCTTTGTAGGTTGGAGGGATTATAAGTATAACAATATGTCACCATAGCCTTCACGTCATATTTCCCAAACAACATTTTATCTGAATTCGCAGCAGTTTTGTCACAGTGATTCTCACAAGCAGCTTTAAGCAGCGCCACAGCATTCTCAAACTAGCCCTCACAACATTAGGTTTCTTGATTGGGTAAATGACGCAAACCACCACTGAGGTATGGTCAAATACCACACTACTATCCTATGATTTGGATAATGCCCAAAACCAGCCCAATCTCCATTTACTTCTCTAACCTAATTCAGGGGGTGTAAATATTGTTAAGTAAAATGTGTTGGGTGGTTTTGGGTATCATTTTTAATTTCCACGAGCAAAGACAGAAAAAGGGGCTTACCGCTTGCAAAAATCTCCATTTACTATTCTAACCTAAATTTACTTCTCTAAGAGCATCTCCAATTTCATGGGGTGAGGTGGAGGGTGAGGGGGAAATCGTATAAAAATACGGTTTAATCCAACCCCACGAGGGGAGGAGATGGGGAGGGTGTGCTATGGGGAGAAATTTTGCCTTGTGTGTGGGATAGTTAGGGAGGATTACCCTATGGACATGCTCTTCCCCTTCCCCAACCAACAATGATTCTCAGGGTTGTGGAGTCCGTACAGACGCGACATGCTTGCTGCTCCTTTGAGGATTCTAAAGTTCAGGTATGCAATGATAAAGCCGTGATGCGATTCTCCTGTGTATGGTTCAAAGCTGCCTGTCAACTACTTCATTAAGTTGGATACATTTAAGAGTGTTGTACCCTCACTGGCAGTTTTTTTGTGTGAAGTGTGGGCAGCCAATTGGATCCGGACAAATGCAAGAGTAGCATGTAATATTTTAGGGTAAAAGACACTGACCAACCCTGGGTTGCAGTCAGTGGTTTCCAAAACACAGGGTAGCGGGGTGGAATTAACCGTAAACTCAGGGGTGGTCAGTGGTTTTTACCCATATTTTATGGTCGGTATTAGAGGACGAACCTGTTGTTGACGAGTGTAATGTTTGAGGAATATCTAAGCTTCTTGGTGCTAAAAAATGGTACCATTTCCGTATGATTATTATAATCATAGTCACCAAATCCCACCTATTGTTTGGCTTTCCACCTGACCACCAACTTGAGGACAAAGTGGCTCTTAAAGTAGGCGGTAATGATAGAGCCCAAGGAGCTGAAGTGAACTTTGGACAGAAGAATAAGGGTCTAAGGACAATACTAATCAGGGATCCTGGAACAAGTGCAGGAACATGAATAAAAGGGCGAACGGAGGTAGAATATAGCAGGCTGGTTTTCTGGGTTAGGTTTTAGGATGGGGCTTTGGTACGCAAGTTAGCTAGGGTTTTTCAATTCTTTTTCTACTTTGTGCTCCTGTGTCACATTTTCTTCTTCTTCTTCTAATCTCTGCAAATGGGGTGAGTTTCATTATTGAATAAAGTATCACTTGTTTGGGTCTTTAGCAGAAAGTCAACCTCATAAGTTACCCACAATTTCTCCAATTGTTGAGGGATAACCTACTCATATTATCATATGCTAGGGGATTGCCCCTGCCCGAGGGCACTACCCTAAAAAATACTAAGAACGAATAGCTGACAATAATAGTAGAATTTTGAGAAATGATTTGGTAATGTTTTTTTTATTAACGCTTCTTGAATTCAGAAGATATATAAGTTGAATTTAACAAAAAATCAAAATTACAGTGAGAATTTCTCATTCATTGAATTATAGTGTTGAGATACAAAGTGTAGTAGAAGAGAGAGAAAGTCAAAAATTTCTCACAAGCCACCACTACCCATTAGAGAAAGAGAGAGAAAGTATGAGAAAGAGATGAGGAAAATGACGTGTTATTTTTGTTAATTGTTGAATAAACCACTACCCATTATCCCCAAATTTTTGGGAGGTGTAACTATAAGTGGGAGAGATCTAATGGTTGGGGTTAATTCAATCTAATGGCCTAAAAGACCTTTTAAAGTCAACCGTTCTATTTTATAATATAGATAATACCCAACATTATCTCCTTCTTGCGTGCACCAGTCTAGCATCTGTCTGACCCCGCGATACTTTCGGCCGCCTACGTAATACCTTTTTAAGCATTGGAAGAACCATTCATGAACCCACACAATCAACCTTGGTTAACGACAGCAGCGTGCACGAACCATCGACTGTGATTCACACTTGTTAGGAGATTAACACTGCAAGCAGGGACTGCAGAGCCTAAGTTGGGACACCCACTTACTGCAAATGTCAACCTTACGAGTTAGGCTCCAAAATAATGTTGAACCCTCTCACACATTACACCCAACAGTTAGGAAAATGGGCTATGGGAAGATTCATGTACTCGTATCCCTTAAACTGAAGAGAGACATGTTTTCTCGCAATCTCAACGTAGTGGTGCTGAATCAACGGTTTTAAAAGATTTGTATATATTCAGTCTTATGTGTGCATAATGCTTCATAATACACATTTATGTGATTTAAACTAGTTCCAGGAGTAGAACTAATTCTTGTCCAAGCATCGCTCGATTTTGTTTCTCTTTGTAGTTCAATAGAGTTTATTAGATTTATTTTCCCAGTGATTTTCTCCGCTGATGTCACTTATGAGTCCCCCTTATGTAACTTATGAGTCTCTTCGCTGTTGGTATCCAATGAACTCCAATTGGTAACAGCTTTTTTAAACCACTTGAAGAAATTATTAAGTACTACTTGACACAGGTTAAGTAATATTTTAATTATAAAATTTTCTAAGAATCCTTTGTTAATAATGATCTTAGATACTTTCTCTTGATCTCACTGTTGTGGTGCCAAATTTGCCTCTTTGAAAGACCTCTAATCATATTTTCAGTCTTATGTGTGCACAATGTTTTAGATTCTGGAATACACGTGTGTAGGTCATTTGAGGTAGGTCCAGGAGTACTGCTAATTTTTGTCGAAGCAGCCGATTGAGTTTCTCTTTCTAGTCCAATAGGTTTTGTTCGGCAATGTATTTCCCTTTGAGTTTCTGGTTGGTATCACATTATAAGTCAGCTACATCTGCGTCTCTTAATTATTGGTATCTGTATGACTGAAACTTGTTCGAGTACCATCATATTACAGGCATTTTTTTCTAGAATTCCAAGTCTTCGGAGTACTTGACAAATTGACACTGGTTAATTGCTAACTTGATTTAAAATCTCTATTATTTTTCGTTGTCAATAATGACCTTAAGACCACGAACTTTTCCTCACAGTCAGAAGCTTATCACGATTTCATAGGGAATGTAGGGGCAACAATAATGTAGCGGGAGGTAATTGGGAAGCCAAAATCATGGAATATCTGGAAATATGCATAGCAATATTTTAAATTCAGTGATTGTTCTTAAACTGCAGGTACTTCCTGCTACACCAAGCAGTATAAACCTCACACATGTACCTTTTTCGAACCTTCTTTGTACTGCTATTGCTGGAGCAAATGATCAAAAATCTAGCTCTTCTAATCAAATTCCTGTCAGAGATGGTTTTTCTGATTTCCCCATTGATGACGAATTCAGTACCTATTGGACACTGATTGTAAGGTAGACCTTGAAGATATTTTTTCTAACCAGGCTTGTCTTTCAATTAATATAAATTGGCGGGAGGCCGCTTGAACTTTGACTTCTATTTTAGCTGCTCGTTGTACTTAGTTCTTATAGTTTATCTGGTGATTAACTACAGCAGGATTTCAACAGCCCCAAGTAGGTAACAGTCGCAGGATATTATATGGTGGTTAGCACTGCGCAATATTACTCATAAGAAAAGAGGTACGAATCTGTGCAGTGCCTGCTTGCTAGAGATATGAAGAGATATGGAGGTTTTTATGTGAATCCGTGTGTTATATACTCAACTGGCTGTTGAAGTAGGGAAGACTAATGTTCCTTCATGCATGATTTCGTATATATAGTTGCCTTTCTTTTCAAGTATTAATTTTTACTTGCACTTATCAAGTGTACTCGCTTTAGTTGTCTTCATCCTTTTATAGTGGTTACCCTTCTTATGCACTGTTTATGCTTGTAATAGGGATGCTAATCTCAGAAGTTAATGTAAATCTGCTGAACATGGACATGTTTACGCTCATCATTCATCTTGGTCTGACCAGCGTATCAGTAAACCTGTTTTGTGTAGTTGGAAAACCTGTTTCGACATATTATACGACTGTTTCTCTCAGCCAGCATTTCAAAATATGCATGAGTTCTCCAACCTCCATTACAGAAAATTGGAAGTCATATACCACTCAGATAACAGTATACTGATGCGCAGGCTAAAATTTGCACGCACATCTTTCTATCATTTGTGGCAGATGATCTGTTAGATCAAATCATGTGTCTGAACCACAGTTTCAATTTCAATTGATGCTCTCAGCACAAAGGATGGTAATAACTTTGTTTAACTTCTTTTAGGGCAGTACATATCTCAGACAAGGAGATCCTGGAAGAAGATCATCTGTTGTTCACATTGTTAATCATGTAACTGTGAATTTTCCTTCTAACATGTGGAAAGCTATCAACGTATGGTCAAAGAATGGTATCACTAGGCTGCCTTGATGTTTATCTGTATGAACCTAAAATGGCTCCCTATGTAGCACCAAAACGGAGACAGTGAGGAAATGGGAACACAGAAAGGGCATTTTTTCAAATATTGGGGGTACGAGGGAACTGTGAATGTGTGTGTGTGTGTGGCTCCTTCCGGACCCTAAAATGGCTCCCTTCGGGATCCTTGATCAATCTGAGCCAAAAGGTCCTACTATTTTTTTTTTCTCATACACTATTTCATTATCCATTCTCCATATAACAAATTAGCAACATTATTCTGCGCTTGTCATATATGTACCCTACTCAGTACCTGCATCATCTACAATAATAAGATCACCATAATCTTTTCTGATCTTCTCAAAAACATTTTTTTAATTACCAATATAAAATGATCGAAGCTGCACCGCATTGAACTCCTTGAATAATGAACAAAATTGTCCATGACTCTCTCATGCTATATTCTTTAGTTCGTTGAACTTCATATGTATTCCTCTGTAATGTTCAGAACATGTCGCACAAAGGCATCCTTCAAAGACCCCTGTGACATCTCATTCAGCTTCCCTAAGATGAAATAAACTTTTTGATTAGGTTAAATGGAGACTTCATCAGTCTTTTAATATCTACAAATTCATCTATCTTTGTGTTAAAACAAACGTCTAAATTAGGTTCATGCATTTTGTATGGACAGAAACAGTTCAATGAAGACTTCAATAAGGAAATCTTACAGATAACAGTTATATGTATCAGGTTTCTATTCCGAAAAGTCAATTTAACCATTGTGACCTAATTTCTATAGCGTATCATATCCTTTTGCAATTCGAATCCACTTAACAATTTTACTCCTGTTAGAACTTCTTCAGATTTGAGAATTCTAATTTGGCAATTCTTTGCTTTGTTTCCCTTCTGCTTATATATATATATACATATACATATATATATATGTAGATATATATATATACATATATATGTATATATATATGTATATATATATATGTATATATGTATATATATATGTTGTCATAAAAAACAGCTTCCCTAACTGAAAAGTCTAGTAATTATAATCTTACTTTGGTTTAGATAAATGTTTTTCTTCTTCTTTTCTTTACTTTGAATCAACTGATTTTATTTTTCTTTTAATCTTCAGATTTATAGCATTTAAATACATGGCAGTGTAAGGACGCTCCAACTTAAACACACTTCCTAATATCATTTGCAGATCATGGTCTAACTCACCACACACATATAGTCAATGGTTCTATTAATGTGTGCTAGTAAGTCCAATAAAGAGGTCATGATTATTAAAGGACAATTAATAGTCTATGTAAATGATATACTCATTTGCTGTATTGGTCATTAAATGTGTTATATCTCAAACATTAATGTCTTGACCTGGCCAAATTTGATGTACTATCGGTTAGCAAAGAACTTCTAAAGCTTTTTAAATCAGTCTTGCTTGTGGTACCAGGGGAGAGCTTGTAGCACTAGCAGTTCTGATCGAGAGAAAAGACTCTGGACGATTGCGATAATCTCAAAAGTAAGTGAAGATAGACAACAAAGTATTCTATTTAAGCTTGTGTAGTTTTCATGTTTTCGTTTCTCTACAAAATATCTTTTGGATTGCATGATCCATTATTACTAAATATCATCCTTCTTGCTGTTTCACTGAGATCGTACTTGTAGATCCATTGAAAAGACAAACAAGCTTGATCAATTAGCCACAATATGAGTCTTGTTTCTTATCAGTAGCAAGTGTGTAAAACAATGTGATATTGTTATAGCTGTATTCCAGATATTGCAGAAAAATTGGAGATGTATTTATGTTATACTTAAAACTTGCAAGTCAGTAGTTTTGTTTTTGGAAATGTTAATGAAATCATGTGTTCATAATGTTTTGAAACAGCTTGACTTGAATTTCAAGGTGAGTTAATAGTTAAATTTCACCCCCTATTAACTGTATGCTTCACTGATAGTCCCTTTTAGAATTACTTTTTTAGTGAAACATGCATCGACTTTGATTGCCTAATTGCTTTAAGCTAGAAAACTGCTTCGTATAAATTTCCTCAACAATTTCCTTGTACCGGCTTTTTTCCCTTCACCTAAATGATCTTTCTTTTTATCTCTGACACTTTTAATTGATTTCTACACTTCATTTTGACCAACTTATATTTTTCTTCAAATGGATTTAATGAAAATGAATGGAAAAGATAATTAATTTCTTAGTTTATCAAAACCAGCATTGTTACTGCGTTTAATGCCCATCTATATTTCTCTTACATCCCCTCTGTTGATGGAACTCACCCTTTCGACTGTTCATGCTAGCCAATAAGCAAACAATTTGTTAACAATGGAAAGTCTGGGTGACTATCGTCAAGTGTTGGGAAAAAAAGTTCATGTCTTGTTGGCAGAGTCCAGTACCGACTCAGTCCGCCACTGGAAGCAACTGTTGGAGATCCATTCGTATGAAGGTAAGCAGACATAAATATTAACTTTTTTTTAGTTCGCTAATGAATATACTAAGACAGGTTCTCAATAAACATTTTGTCAGAGTCCATTGTTAAATGCCCTTTTGTTTCGTTCACACGTGTATAATTTCTTCAATGCAAGGATATGCTTTCCATTTTTATGTGTTTCTGTACATTTCAGTGACAGCAGTTGGCTCGGGTTTGGCTGCTTTAGAAGTGCTTGCACACAACAAGAAGAAGGTCAACCTTCTTCTTGCAGATGTTGATTTACCTGACCTTAACGGGTTTTCACTTCCGCAGGATGCCATAAAACTTGGCTTACCGACAATTTGTGAGTAATATAATGGTCTAACTACAACTTCTATTTGTGCTGTACAGTTGTTAATGATCTTATGTAAATTAAGATAACTTCTGTTCGATTTATATTGTAGTGATGACGCACAGAGAAGACTTCGTTACTCAAAAGAAAGCCCTAGAGGATGGGATTTTCTTTTGTATCGGAAAGCCACTAGAGGGAAAGGAAGTGAAAAGCCTGTGGCAATATGTATTGAAAGGAAGTCTTTCAAAAGAAAATCATGGGATCAAGATCGGTTCTGGTAAAAGGCTTAGAACTGAAAATGGAGAGAGTGTTTATGAGTCCACTGAATCAAGCAAATCGAAGAGAAAATCTAGAAGACCTAGTATGAAATGGACAGAGGAGCTCCATTCAAAGTTCATTGCTGCTATAGAAAAACTGGGTGCTGGAGCGAGTAATTCTCTGACATTTATTAGATATAGTTTTTCTTATCTTTATTTTTTCAATTGCGCATTCTTACAATTTATTTAACGTTTTTTTGGGGTTATAAATATGTCTCCTTACAACCAGAGTTGTCGGCAAAGAAGATACATGAACTCATGGGCGTGCCTGATCTCGAGCGAATTCAAGTCATCAGTCATCTTCAGGTTTGTTGTTTTCCAACATACTAAGATAAGTATAGATTCTGTTTGCATGACTTAGATATTGTACTGTAGGATATCTTTGGTTGACTGTTAGATTAATATGGAGTCTTGATTTGACAAGGATGTGTCAATCACACTACGCTATTGAGATATCACTCACACATGTCGATACTGACATATATGACATGTATAACAAGGTCTAGATAAATTGCTGGCACTTACTCCTTATAAAGTAAGTTTAATGACAAAATATTTTCCTTATTGATAATTTAGAGCTTCAGGTTGATACGTTGTGATTGTGTTGCCAGTCAACGCGTTGGAAAACTTGAAAATATTTTCCTTATTGAAGATTTTGACAACCTTTTGCTCTCATTATCTCAGACGTATAAAAATAATCTGAAGAAATCGCTATGTGAGGATCGTAGTGGAAGCTCTTCTAGAGATATGCAGCCTTCTCAGAACAACAAAACAGCCGGTACAGCCAGTCATGACGTATTACCAGGTAATTTTTAAACTGAAAACACGATATATCTTGAATTCCGGATAGTAGTGTTGTAAATTACGGCGATTGTTTCGTTAAAAAAGTTTCTGCAGGTACTGAGGAGGCAAATATGATCAACTTCTCTAATACAACAAGTAATCCTCCTATCCCCATGCCTGGCATTGCAAACACCGGAGTACTTGGTCTCGGGCATACACAAGTTGCCAGTCGTCATCAGGTTTGTGACTTTAAATAAAACTTAACGAACTTATCTTTTTTACCTTTTTTTTTAATTTAGACCAATAATATGTTTCTATTATAAGTTTCATGTCTTGTAATTGACATACGATTACTGAGCATTCATCATTAACTATTGGCATTAATGTGTCGACCATGTATCTCTTCAATTTCAGGCATACGATTATATAAATCTCAGCATGTAAAATATGTGTAAACATGTCTTAACGGTCAGATGTGATAGTAAACATAAGTTCACGTGTACCTTGACATGTAAGGTAGGTCAAGTACACATTCATAGCTGGTTCTTTTCCTTGATTTTGATATACTAGTCAAAGTCGTTCCTATGTACTTTTATGCATAGTCAAACCAAAGAAGATAGATTGAAACTCCCGTTCATTACATGAGATGGAGAGGATCTGAGTCTACCTCTAAACGTATCTAATTCTTGTTTTGGAAAAAAATCGACAGGCAAATTTCCTCCTTTTCATCTTGGCAGAAAGCAGTCAGTCTCTAAAACCTTTGATATTAGAGACATAATGAGCTTTCGTTCCACCTTTGTATTCTGAGTCTTGTTGCTTCTTATCATTCACAAGGGATCTCTTTTAATGAACTTCTTCAAATGTTTTCAACACAAGAATGTTAGAAAATATATGACAACCAAAATATTCAAGTGGCGAGAATGTTAGAAAATTTATGACAACCAAAATAAATGACAATTGGTTCATCTACGAAAATAAAATTGTTGTAATAACTGTTTCTAATCCATATGACCCTTTTTGCCCACGAGGCATGAAGGTTATCGAAACTGCAAAAACATGCATATTTTGAAGCCAGTATTTCATCACTCAATCTTTCAAGGAATTGAAGATTTCTACTTTTTTTTCAATGAACTCATGATCATTGTTCGACCTTTTAATGAATCTGAGAGATCACCTATTAAAACTTCAACCAATGAAATCGAGTGATCATCTCTTGGCTTATTACAATTATCAAAGTAATAATAGTCATCAATCAAGAACACAAATTGATAAATAAGTTAGAAATCAATTCATGATTAATTATGAAATTGTACAGCGGGAGCAAGTTGTATGGCTCGAAACCTTGCTACCCAAAGTATGTTCGACCATTCATGGAAAAACCATTCATGAACTCCCCATCAACCTTTGAGAAACCGCAGCACCATGCACAAACAACCGACTCTAATACCGCTTGTGGGGAATTACCACTGCAAGGAAGCAACATCAAAGCACGATTTGGGCACACACTACCCAAAATGTCGAGTTTATGAGTTTGGCCCCAAAATAATACTCCCTCCATCCCGCAAAGATAGTCCATTTTTTAAACTAAAACTTTTTTGAGACATGCAATTAATGCATTCCACTACATGTTTGACATGTTATTTTCACTATTATCCTTGATTCTGTTTTCTCTAAGACTAGGTGCATTGAATATGAATGGGTAGCATTGCAACTGCATTGTATTTTTTACCTTGAAAATGTAAGTGTACGTACAATCATTTTGTGACAGACCAAAATGGAAATATGGACAATCTTTGCGGGACGGAGGGAGTCCTATTTTAAGTATTAGTCTTCCACAGTTTAACGCCATTTTGATGTCGGACAACCTACTCCCACATGACGCCCTATAGTTAGGACACTAGGTTATGAGAAGATTAGTGAGCAGAAAGGAACCGAACTTAACGATTTAGTGGTTTCTCTATTGGGTCTATAAGCGCAAAAGTTGAGAGTCTCTCGATTTATACCCTATTAATTGAGGGAGCAAAAACCGCCGTCGTAATGTTATTCTGGTATTTATGTCCTAGAGAGGACTATGATTTTGTCTGCTAACAAAAATAGAGCTATCTAGGTGATAAAATCTAACTTGAAGATGTATCTATACACCAGAGCGGAGATTGACACTTGGCCTCAAACCAGCTATATCATAAAATGGGGTAAATTTTAATGTTGTGGTCTCCATAGTCTCATCTTTAGTGTCTAGTTGGAACTTTGAAGATTTAAGGCGAGTGCTATAATATTATTCAGATCGACCTTCTGATATGCCATTTACTATATTACCATGATTTTCATAACAATTAAATTTATTACATTCATTGATTATTTATGGCATTTAGGGCCTAGCTACTGTGGTCGATTGCTTAGACATTTTCTCTCAATCTCATAGTAGTAGGCCCAAATCAGCGGCTTTACAAAATTTGTTCTAATATACTCGGTCTTAATGCATAATAATCCATTAAAACTCAATCAGCTGACGGCTTTAAATATTGATGATGTCAACTAGTTCCATGACTAGAACTAACTCATGTCCAAGCATCGCTTGATTTAATTTCTCTTTCTGGTCCAAAAGAGTTTGTTTCGGTATATATTTCCCTATGATTTTCTTGGTCAATGTCACTTGTGAGTTCGCATTATGTTACTTACGGGTCTCTTAGTTGTTGGTACCGATAGACTCCAATTTGTTTGAACACCAACAATAACATTCTATTTTTTCTATAATTCAAGGCTCCTAGAATTTGATGTGACAGTTTTTTGGAGTACAGAGGTCAAATCTTAGTAATAATGTAAAGAGGAAATTCTTAAATTTCTTGAAGAAAGTATTCAGTACTCCTTGACACTGGTAGTATTTATAATTAGTTACTTAATGTTAAATGTGTTCCTATGTTTCTTGTTAATAATGATCTTAACACTCTTTCTCTTTGGCCTCGTCAGATGTGTCAATATGGTGCATGGCGCTCCGTAGGAAAGACACAAGTACCTCCTACTACAGTATATGCTAATGGTAGAACGAAATCAACATCGATGCCTCATTTGGTAAGCTCTACCAGTGTCCGTCAGCTGTCTGACAATCAAGAAAGAAGAGGAAGAAACAACCATACAAGCGCCACAACTATTTCCTCACCATCATCGCTCAATGTTGGCCGATATGATCTCATTCAGACTAATCCGGACTCAAATGCTTATAATGGAATGGTGGGAAACGTAGGTGAAGGCAACAATAATGTAACACAAGGTAATCGTGAAGGTAGAAATCATGGATTATCTAGAATTCTGCATACAATGTGTTCAAAATTGGTGATTGTTTCTTAAAATGTGTGTGTCTGCAGGTTCTTCTACTGCTACACCAAGCAGTCTAAACCTCACACATGTGCCTCTCCCAAGCGTACCTGGTTCTTTTAACTCCGGGGCAAATGATCGGCAGACTACTCATGTACTTGGTCTCCGGCATACGCAAGTTGCCAGTGATTTTCAGGTTTGTCACTTTCAAACAAACTCAATGAGTTTATTTTCCACTAATACAAGTCAAGATATTGTTTCTAATATGAATTTCAGTTAAATTGTCAGGTAAAAGGCTCAGTAAATTTTTTAGAATTTTCTCTGTTATATTCTCTTGTATCATTGGCTGTTTCATAGGTTCTAGAGGTGCGGTTCACTTAAATGGTCGTTCTTATATTCAACATGTCTAAACTTAAATAAAATAGGCATGACGGAATTGGTTGTTCCGATGAACAACTTGACTGTTTCAACTAACTCGCTGAGTATATGGCGTTAGCTATTCCCATTAATATGTCGGACATGTATCTCTTTAGTTTTTGGGACACGAGTACATGAATCTCAGCATGTCAATAGGTGTAAACATGTCTTTACGATCAGATATAACAATAGACAGAACTTGCTAATCTTCCCTTGACATATAAAATAGGTCTAGTTCACCAATCCACTTCATACATGGGATCATGTCTCCCTATATATTTCCATATTTATGTCCATTCTTTCATTGGTTTTGATTTACTAGTCAACGTCTTCCTTATGTACTTTTTATCCACATTCTCGGCTGAGTACAAGGCCTGGTGCAAACCAAAAGAAAAAGATTAGAACTCTCGTTCATTCCATGAGCTGGAGAAAATCTGAATTTAAGCCAACCATATTTTACACTAATGCTCGTAGTAGCCCTAGAATTGGAAATAAGTATCTAATTCTTGTCTTCGGAAAAATCAATAGGCTACCTAGTTAAGATATATGTTTTTTAATTAGAGCGTGAAGACTCAACAGAACGAAGTGGATGAGCACTCGCTCAGGATCTTGAATAGGTGATTATGAATATCAGACTTGGAAAAAGTACATACAGCCCAGATTTTAAGGCAGCTTTGGCATTGAGTCTCCCTCCCTTGCAGTTCCATCTACCTAGAATCTTGGTGATTATCAGGGCCAGCCCATCCACTAGACAGATTAGGTGTTCGCCTAGGGCCCCCAATATCAAGGGGCCCCATAGAATTTTTTCAGGAGTAGTGGGTAAGGTTTTATGTCCCCCACATTTTATTTACGGGTTAAAAAACTCGAACTATTAGTAAAACGTGGGATATATAGCACTTTACAGTTGAGTAATATTTTTTATTCACAGTTATACGTATGATAAAAGGGGACTCACTTTCAACTATCGCCTAGGGCCCATGAAAGTCTAGGGCCGGCCCTGGTGATTATCTTGATTGTACTGAGACAATTAATCATGTCTGAAACAGTAGTGGTGAAAAACAACAAATCAATTCACAAATCTATCAATCACAGTGAGGGGAAGGTGTATTTAACAAATCAATTCACGACTAATTAGACTACTTAGAAAACTGACCGTGGGAACTAGCTGTATAGCTAGTAACAACTAGCTATACAACTTATGGTTAGTAGGGGTGCAACTTGGGTAGGCTGGAGGGGTTGACATTGTTGTCCTTAACCGAGCCCGAGTTGTGTATAGGGTACCCAAGACCAGCCCAAGTAAGGAGCGTGGCCAACCTGTCCAATCCCAGCCCAAATTGATCAATTCGGGTTGGGGGTGAACTCGGGTTTACCCGTCGAACTTGCTAAAGTTGAGTTATGCCATTCTTGGCTAAATGAAATTTAATATAGCTCATCAGATGTTGCATTAACGAAAATGTAAAAAAAAAAAAAAAGTTTGAAACTGAATATACCAAACTCATTTAAATTTCGCATTAACAATTAGATACCAAATTTGAATATTGAAGTTAACTCATTTCAGAAAATCAAAACTACATGGAACAAACTAATAACTATTAATATTGTGTGAGTGAGACAAGTATAATCAATTGTGTAAAAACCTACAACCACATGACATACATGATCAGGTGGAATGTGGAACTCGACGGAGGCGACATACTAGAAAAGATAAACTAATTCATATGAGAAGATTAATTACCGCAAAATCACAATTAGTCCCCAAAGATCATGAAATTATCTTAGCCAATCATGTTGATTCTGCCTCCGCAAGATGAAGCTTCGCGAGGAGACTCAATATTTGTAGTGAAGTAGATGAATGTGGTAGAGAAGTGTTTGGTGAAGCAGCAACCAAACCATGGTTGGATTGACTCATGATGAGAACGATCTTACGGCGCAGCTGGCTGAGAATTCCACCTAAGAATAGCTAAGAAGCAGGTGGTGATGTAGCAATCTAAATTCTAAGGCATGACTAGGGATGGCAACGGGTCGGATCTGGATCGGATCAGGCTAGATCCGATCCAGATCCGACTAGGAGAAATGGGATCCAGATCCGATCCAGATCCGTTCGGATCATCACCGGATTCGGATCAGATCGAATCGGGTTTCATCGAGCTGATCCAAATCCGATCCGTAGATCCATATAATACGTGGTCGGATCAGATTCGGATCGGATCCGGCTTGGGTTTGCAATAAAATACAAAAAATAGCATAAGAAATAAACAGTATTTCATACGCTAAGGCATGCTCGCAAGTTATGAAGCCTAAAACACAACAGAAATAGCTTTGTAGGTTGGAATTAATAATGTATTCTTCTTGGAAGTGAAAGTGGGGAGGTAATATGAATATATTTGTAAAGCGCACATATACGTCGGATCGGATCGGGTCGGAACCCGGTGGATCTGCCCTTAGATCCAAATCCAGATCCAAATCCAATCGGATCTGGCTTTCCAGATCCAAATCCGATCCATTTTCAATTGGATCGGATTCGGATCCGATCCATCCGGCCCGGATCGCTCGGATCACAAATCGGATCGGACCATATTGCCATCCCTAGGCATGACATTGTGGAGCAAAAGGCGGTGGCTGGGAATCCACCGCTGAAATTGGCTGGCGACGACAGGAGATTTTCAATCTCTAATAGGTAGGAGATGAGTGTAAGTAGGGTCTCAAAAAGTCCGAAAGGAAAACAGAAGAAAAATCTGGAAAACAGGAGGGCAGCTTACATTGGTTTCGCCTGTCAGGCAGTGGAAGCAATTGATTGATTAGGTCACCTGTAGCGAGATATAGAATAGTGAGAGGAGTGTTGATTCATTGAAATGATTCACCAATTACAGTTAGAGCCACTTATAGGCTCGGGAAGTACTGGAAAAGATAAAACTAAATCGTAAAGAAACTGTAACCAAATCAGATTCCATGGAGATGGATGTTTTTTTGTAGAATCAATAGCAAAACGGTAACAAGACAACCGAGGTATAGGGTTAAGATGCAGGAGAGATAAAATAATATATTATTTTATAGTATTATATCTTCTCATTATTACATCATTGATTTTATGTCGCCCACACTAACAACATATAGTTAACCACAGCAGCGTGCATGAACCATCTACTCTGATACTATTTTTTTGGAAATTAACATTGCAAGGAGGGAACACATTTTTCATTGAACTAGGCTTGTTTGGGCCTGAGATATACGAAATGGCGCCGATTTGGGATATACTATCGAAAAGGGCTCAATTAGAAACCAATAATGCGTGTATAGGTTCTTACCTTTGAAGTCTCGATTTTCATTTGCCAGAAGCCCAATTAAAACCGATGGTCTATCTGTCGGTTCTTTAAAATTTGATACTTGCACGATCGGTTGTAAGCCCTACCTCTCTCCTTTCCCTTTATTTCAGTCTGTCTCTCGATCTCTGTTCTTCTGTCTAATTCGACGAAGGCCGTTGACACCAATCGTCCGTTCGGCGATGTGCCCATCCATAATAAGGTATCTCTCTCTCTCTCTCTCTCTGTCCTAACTTTCATCTGCAGACGAAGATCTGCTGATTTTATAAATCCTAAGATGAAGTCTGTATTGGAAACTTGCTTCTTTATCACAAACAGTTTAATTTGGGTTGCATCAGGTAATAGCCGATATTATGATTATCGGTTTTTGAGAACCGATTATGCTATTATCGGTTTTAAATAACAACCAATACTCATAATATCGGTTTTTATTTTTTGTCATGCAGAAGCTAAAAACCGAGTCTTGGAGTCTCGGTTTAAAGCTTGAGAACCGATTCTTGGATTGTCGGTTTCTAAACAAGCCTTTTCCGGCATTTCAGTGTTTTTCGGCCAGAGTAAACCCATTGCAGGGAAAACTTCAGGAGCGAACAACATTTGCCTGATTTCGGACACCCACCTACCCGAAGTAGTAAACTCCATATCACCCAACTCGTAAAAGATGGATAGAATTAATCCTTGTCGAAGCAGTGCTTGATTTAGTTTCTCTTTCTAGTCCAATAGAGTTTGTTTAGGAATGTATTTCCCTATGATTTTCTAGGTTGATGTCACATTATCAGTCTCCTAATGTAACATATGCCTCTCTTAATTATTGGTATCCCGTAGACTCCAATTTATTTGAATACCAACAAAAAGCTCACTATTTTTTCTAGAATCTGAGGAAATAGTTTGAGCCCGATTGCAATTGAGTAGAAAGAAGTATACTTTATTTATTTACTCGTAGAAATTATTGAGTACTTGGCAATTTGTCTCTGGTTAATTGTTTACTTCATCTCAAATTTCAATTATTTTCTTTGTTAATTATGACCTTAATATTTTTTCTCTGTGATTTCGTCAGAATTGCCACTATGGTGAACGGGGTTTTGTAGGAAAGCCACAAGCACCTCCTCTGGTAAGTGCTGAAAATGGAAAGAAGACCACTTCAATACCTCATTTTTCAAGCTCTGCCACTGACCATCAGCTGTCTGACAATCAAGAAACTAGACAAAGAAATACAGCTGTTCAAGGCTGCCGAAATGTAATACCAGGTAATTGTGAAAGCCAAAATCATGGAATATCTGGAATTCTACGACGCATTGTTTTCAGAAGTGGTGATTCCTCCTTAAAAATGTTTATGTCTGCAGGTACTTCTACTGCTACACCAAGCAGTCTACCTTTCTCGAGCGCTCCTCATCATGCTATGTCTGGATCTAACGGTCTGAGGCCTAGTTCCTCCGATCAAGTTCCTGTTGAAAATACTTCTTCCGATTTCGCCATTGATGAAAATCTTCAGCTTTTATTGGACCCCAATTGTCAAGTAAATCTCGAAGAGATTTTTGCTAACCAGGTGCGTCTGTCAACTAATATTAATAGTTTTGATGCCATTTGAACGCGGGCGTTTATTTTAGTTGCTCGTTTTACTTGGGCCTTATAGTTTATCTGGTGCTTAACTGCAGCAGCATTTCGGCAGTCACAAATCCGAAACATTCACAGGAGGTGCGGTGATTATTAATGCTCAACCTTATGCGTAAAGAAAGATGTACGATTGTGTGCAGTGCCTGGATGCTAGATATTAAAGTTTAGATGATAGATCTGGTTTAGACTTTCATACTCATTATATGTTACAAATAGTAACGTTGTATTGCACTCCTCAATTCTCAGGTGTATATGCTTTAGTTATCTTCATCCACCGTGTTGATCATGGTCCGGTTTGCCAAAATTTACTAGCCAACTCCGAGAAAATTCAAACAAAACCTACACAATCATTCGTTAAGGTCAAGTAGATTGACCTCTGCTCTGTTCGACTCGCGTTAAATGGGCTAGTAAATTTTGGCAAAATTGTACCAGAGGTACTCATGGTTTAGTTTTTCCGTAGATTTGGTACCCATACTTTAAGATGTCCCCGGACATATTTTCTTAATTTTTTGTTTGAAAAGAGCAGCCTAAAAGAAAAGAACTGACTGTATACGGGCTACAACAACGTTTTCATTACCCTTACTGAGAGGAAGAACAGAAAGAACCAAAAAAGACAATTAGGATGCACTACCCCAGCTGCACACCATTGTTTATTTCCCGGACACTGACACTCAAATTTTTCGGGCACCGAAGCATGGAGAAAACCAAAAAGGAAAAAAAAAATCATTTTGGGTTTTTCTAACCGGTTATTTCAAACATCCGAACACACATGCAAATTATGATGTTTCATCGCCAGTTGACCAATCCTAACAGCCACACCCAAACTTTCCTATCATCTTCTACCTTTGCTGTCTGACACCAGCGAGATGCATTTGCATCCAACGATATGGGGGAAAATAGTGCAAGTATTTACAACTTATTGGTCATTTTATATCATCTTCTACCTCTATTTCTTCTCTTTCAGCATACTTCACTTTTTGTCACAGTCACTAGGTCACTTTGACCCGATGAATTGATTAGCATAACGATACAAGAATTCGGTAATCCTTGTTTGGTCTTGTAAAATAAACTTAACTCTACAACATAATGGAAAAATTGTCAAAAAATATGTTATTTTTCTCTCCAAGCACCGAGTCAAAGTGACCCAGTTACGAGTTGAAAAGTCAAACCAGAACATTCCAGAAAAAACATAAGTAGTGCCATTTAAGAGAAATCATTTTACATGTAAATTGTTTTATGGAACAAAGAGTAAAATTTAGAGGGAAAGTATTTACAAGTGATTTATCACCCACTAGGAAAGTCTATAGCTCTCTATCTAAAATGTATTTTGTCTTTCTGGAATTTTCCAAACAATGCACATCCTTAGCTGATAGACACTACTGAGAAAAAATCTGTCAAAATGTTATTTGCCTTACTGGAATTTTCCAAACAAAGGGCATGCATACTTACTTAATCAGAAAATTACATACAATATTTCTTAATCATAGGATGAACAAGATCCCAAATACTCATTGTTCACCCGCAAGTAGACTATAAATATTAGCAAAGTTAGGTTATCAAACCGCCATGAAAAAGAAATATGGAATTACAATTTCATAAATCTTCTTCTACAATGACTATAATGTTTATCTTTCTGCAATTTGTAACTTAGCAGTGAGCTCAAGTATACCCTCGCTTTCTACATTAATGTGTATTCAACCTGGTTTGAATACCCGAATGAACCATCCCTAATTTGAGAACCCCATTATTCTCCTTCAAAGGCACGGGCACATAATGTTTCTCTAACTTTGTAGTATGACAATACAAAAACAACAAGAAGCAAAATGGGAAAATTACAACTCAAGATAGCTACACTAAGTCACCAGCAAAGTGAAATTAAGTCGAGTTCAGTCGAGTTCAGTCAAGTTCAGAGAAAATCAGAACAGACAGTAATATGTGAAGCTCGAAGTCAATCAATTTCTAGGGCAGGAATCGGAGTGTTTCTGGTCTGATTCAGGACTAGGGTAGGAGTTGGAAACGTAATCGAACTATCAATGGTTTGATCCATGAGCTTACAAGTAAATTTGAAAGCGGACCTGAGACTTCCTTCAAGAACCTGCCAATAACATGAAAAATCATATGTGTTTCAATCCTCCAATGCCACTGAGACTTCCTTCAAGAATATCACTCATCACCTTGCCAAAAAAAATTAAAAATATATGATTACAGAAAAAAAGGATTCAAAGAAAATAAAACAAGACGCAAAAGGCAGTCAGGAAAACAATTGACCTGATGAACCCTATGGATTGCATCGGTCAGGCGAGCCTTGTGGATCTGTCCGAGACTCTCTGTTGGACGTGCTATGTGAGTAGCCCTAGCGGTTTGAAGAGCGCGAACTTCTTCTATTGTTCGAACTTCTGCATCTGAACATCTACGGATCAAGTTGATAGCACGCTTCAGATTGGAGTTGCATTGACTCAGAACTGATTGCTCTTTCGCCAACTTGGTGTCAATGGCTCTTCGCTCGTCGTATATGCAAAACTCTTATATGCAAAACTCTTATGCTTCCACATTTGTGCATATACATGCAAACTACTGTCTATGTTACCTCTCTATCATCCTAGTTTGTTCGCCGGGTCCACAACACCGTGAAACGATTACCAAATTCTTGCATCGTTTTTCTAACCAAGCCATCGGGTCAAAGTGACCTGGTGAATAGTGCACTATAAGACACCATAAAAAGATTACCAAATATTTGTATCATTTTGCTAACCATATCACCGGGTCAAAGTGACCCGATAAATAGTCCTCTTTACAACACCACAATAAATTCAAATATTTGCATTGTTGTGCTGACTAAATCATCGGGTCAAAGTGACCCATTGAATATTGCACTAGAAAGATAGATAAGGAACAACGATAGTATGAGAGGGACAGAAAGTTGGGTATGGTAACTTACGAAGCATTTAGTGTGGCATTCAGGGATTGAAATTTATAATTGAAGAGGTATTTGACCAAGACCAGTGTATTTAAGAGCATGTAAAAATGCATGAGAATAGTTATTATAGGGAAAATTTATAAAGCGTGTATATATGTAGTTTAACCATAAAATAGGAGTAGCGTAAGAGTCACCACGCTTGATTTATTTGACAAACAAAATGGTGGAAGACATATTTACCCTCTATATAGTATGTACTAGTTACACTTTCACCTGCTTTTCTTTCGGAAATGATACTTTCAACCCCTGAAGGTTCCATACAATCATACATTATGTCACGCCCTTAACTTTGTTACCTCCATGATTGTTCGTTATACGTGCACATTGGTCAAGTAAATCGAACCAAAGACGGATAGATAACGCGGGAGTTGTAGGCTTTGGATTTGCGCCTTGTCCTTGCCTTGACTTAGTGAATTGGCTAAATTCAGTGGATTCGGTGGACAGTTTTTGTGTTGGCTCGATGCAGGTTTGGTGGTGCAGTGACTTACCAGTGGTCGTGCATTGCATTAGCTTGGTTTCACACAAGCATAGGGATGGCAATATGGTCCGATCCGATTTGTGATCCGAGCGATCCGGGCCGAATGGATCGGATCCGAATCCGATCCAATTGAAAATGGATCGGATTTGGATCTAGAAAGCCAGATCCGATCAGATTTGGATTTGGATTTGGATCTAAGGGCAGATCCACCGGGTTCCGACCCGATCCGATCCGACGTATATGTGTGCTTTATAAATATATTCATATTACCTCCCCACTTTCAGTTCCAAGAAGAATACAAATAATTATTCCAACCTACAAAGCTATTTCTGTTGTGTTTTAGGCTTCATAACTTGCGAACATGCCTTGGCGCATGAAATAATGTTTATTTCTTATATTATTTTTTTTGTATTTTATTGAAAACCCAAGTCGGATCCGAACCGAATCCGATTCGACCACGTATTATATGGATCTACGGATCGGATTTGGATCAGCTGAATGAAACCCGATCCGATCTGATCCGAATCCGGTGATGATCCGAACGGATCTAGATCGGATCTGGATCCAATTTCTCCTAGTCGGATCTGAATCGGATCTAGCTTGATCCGATCCGGATCCGACCCGTTGCCATCCTTACACAAGCAGAATGATGAATCTTGCACGGAAGTAGACTTTGTTGCAGTAGCAACATTGCAATACAGGAGCAGCATAACGGATGAGTCGGTTACGGAAAATTTCTTCTTACCGTGGAGTTACGTTCTAGGAAATTTTCCGCTGTAAACTGAATTTTAACCGCTAGAAATCGTCATTTTGCTGTTGTCTTTAGGAAAATTTGTGCCTTGTAATAGGCAGAGAATTTTGACAAAATTGGTAGTGTTGTACTTCGTTTAAGTCGCAATAAGCTTAGTACTTCTCAATCCACAATTCATAGTTGCATTAGCCCTTAATTTCTTCTCTACTAACGATCCTCGAGTGACGAGGAACAACATAACCAAGTTAGCCTCTGAAATGCTAATATTGGGACCGATCTGTGTAGATTTTTGAACCAAAAAATCTGAACCATACACAATTGGTATCAGAGGGGAAGTAGAAAAACGATGGCTAGCATAATTCTAGAAATGACGGAATGATTGTCTCGCGTGGAGGCATTGTTTGGTAGTCCCTTGGAAAATGGTCTGGATATCAATATGTTGACGCAGATGGCTGAGATGGCCATTGAAATTCAGACACTTCGTGGAAGATTGGCTTCGTAGGAGGCCACGATTGAGGAACTTCGGGCATCGCGGGCTACAGGGGAAGTAGACATGGACGTTATCCGTGCAAAATGTTGTGGCATCGGACGTCGGGTTGCTTCACCAAGTAGTGAGAATGCAAGATGGTTCAGAACGAGGCAAGAGTAAGCATAAATCCTTAACCAAAACAGTTCAACAGTGTACGACGAGCAAAGGAATGCGAGAACTTTATGTGGGACTTTGCAGACTACTTATCTATAGCGAAGGTTGAGGACGAAGACATAGTATCGATGGCAGCGAGATACTTGGCAAGTGGGGGCACACCATGGTGGCACACGCGAGTTTCTGAGGATGCGATCGCAGGGCGGTCCATAATAGAAATGTGTGACAGTGATAACGCCCAAATAGGGGTTATCTTTTAGCATGAATTGACGAGTCATTGTGTCGGAAAGCCGTGTTTTAGCCAGAATTCACCCTCGGAAAGCCTCGGTTTTAGGAAGGAGACGTTTATTTGCTCTTCGTAAATTTCTGCATGTTTCGTACTTTTATTGGATATGATCGCGGGTTTTTTCATGTTGTCTTTACAGGAACAGGTTCGGAAAGTGCATTGGGATGCGTGCCGAGACAAAATCGGGTTCGCCTCGGGAAACGTGCAGAAAATGCTCAGAGCAGGATTCTACCGAGACTGGTACAAGGGAGAACGGAATGGAAAACGGAAAGACTGGAGGAAAAACGAGCAGTGAAAAGTGACCGAGGAAGCTGAAAACGCCAAAACCGAGAATCACCGGGATGCGCTCGGTTGACAATATCTTGAGCTTGACTAGGAATATTGAATTGAAACAAGTGGCAAAAGAACGGAGACGTCAAGGGCTTTCCAAAAACAGGTTATAATGCTGAAATGGAGTCCGGCCAAAAAACCGACTCCCGTCAAGTGTGGGTCCCTGACAGGCCACGTCCGAGTAAGGAGTTTGGGTTTCCGGTGTCTGGAGTCGTGAGCAGCTATTTCAGGTTCGTGACGATTTCAGGGACAATTTTGACCCAGGGGTATTTTGGTCATTTTGACACCGAGCCCAGGTTTTCGGAAGTCGAGGTTGGATTTTGGCTCACAGATTCAGTCAGCAGTCTTTCTAGGGCCAGAGTCAGGATTGGGCAGAATTTGGAGCGGTTTTGACCCAGGGGTATTTTGGTAATTTTGACAAGTTTCGGGTCAAAACGCAGGCCGAGGCAGAAAAGAGCAGGAAGACACCAAGGAAGGCAAAATGGAGATTTCAGGCAGAATTGTGGGACTCAGAAGACCCAGCCAGGCTCAGCAGAGGACCCAGCCAGGCCCAGCAGAGGACCTAGCCAGGCCTCCAGGAGCCCCCTGCCTGCGTATAGACGCAGGGTCTTGCGTATATACGCAGCCTGTTGCGTATATACGCAGGCAGGAGAGAGGGAGTTGATTTTGTGGGCCCCTGTTTGCGTATATACGCAGCCTGTTGCGTATATACGCAGGCTGGTTGACTTTTTTTTGAGTCGGTGGACCGGTGGCAGAGAACGAAAATCTAAAGAACCCTAGGGGATCCTGGAACCTAGTTTCCATCAACTATAGTTACAACCAATTAAGCTTATTCCAGAAAAATGTCATAAAAAATATTTACGTTTTCGTCTTTTAATTTCTGTATTTAGGTTAGCAATCTACAATCACAACCAACTCCTCCTCGTCGTTACACTCTGTTAATTAAAACTGGTTACTTAAGAAAACCCGAAACAGTCTCTGTGGGATCGACAACTCGAGTTGGAATACACCCGGTATTACTTGATTTCGTATACTTGCGAATATCCTGTAATTTGCGCATCAAGTTTTTGGCGCCGTTGCCGGGGAATCTTTAAGGTTTATTTAGTAGTCCGAATTAATTCTTAATTTTTTCTTTTATTTTATTTTATTTTTTATTTTTATTTTTCTGTTATCTCACTGCTCTTGAGATCTCTATTTTTGCAGGATGGGCGACAATATCGAGAGAACGCCAGAACTGCCCGAGACGCGTACTCCATCCAAGATGGCTCGGTACATCGAGGATCTGATCGCAGCAGGTTTTGCTGCCCGAAACAACCAGCGGACGTACAACAGGTCTAGAAAGGCGCTGGTGGAGAATTTCGAAGTCCCCACGGGAGGGCATGAACGAGCTATTGTGGTGCCCGAGATTACCGCAGAGCACTTTGACCTGAAATCCTCCACTATCCAGACTGTTCAGACCCTCTGCCCATTCCATGAAAAAGCTGACAAAGATCCGAACGACTTCATCGGGAAATTCGAGGACTACTGCAACAAGGTCTGATACAAGAGAGTAGACGCAGAGGCACTTATGCTAATTCTGTTCCCATATTGCCTATACGGAGTAGCCAAAGATTGGTTGGAATCCCAATCACCCAAATCCATCACCACGTGGGAAGGGTGCGTTTCGGAATTTCTGGCCAAATTCTATCCCGCTTCCCGAGTCATTCAAATGCAGAGCGAGATTCTATCATTCAAGCAGAAGATGGGGGAGACGGTGGTCGACGCATGGGACAGATTAATGAGATTGGTGAAGAGATGCCCGAACCACGGTTTTGGAGACCCGAAAATCCTGCAGGTATTCTACCATGCCCTAGACAGGGAGAGTGCTGACAGGATTGACAGAGAAGCCGGAGGAAACTTCTTGTACCATGTGGACAAAGACGGTGCCTATGAGCTGATGAAGCAGTTAGCCAAGCAGGACACTCAACTGTTTGACGATCGCGGGATAGCGGCCCGAGCCGAGCCAGCAGAAGACAACCGGATACATAACTGGCCAAGATCGTGCAAGACTTGGTTAAGAAAGTCTACTCGGAAAAGAAGACTGTTGCGGCAGTAAACGGACCAGATTTGGACACAGCCATCGAGGGGCTCAGAAACGAAGACGCCAATTACGTACAGCAGCGGTGGGATCGAAGCCGATACACACCGGGTACGAGAGATCATCCCGGGTTCCGGTACGGACGCCCGAATTCTGCAATTTATGCACCGGGATTCCAGCACAGGCCACCGGCTCAGCAAGCCTCACCTACACCGCAGGTTCCGCCAGGCCCATCTGCACAGCAGTACGATGCTCAGATGAAGAAAATCGAGTCCATGTTCCAAACCTCGGAATCCCGGTTCGCGCATATGGACGCTCTGACAGCCGACGTGCAGTCGACCAAAACATCACTGCGCGCTTTGGAGGTACAAGTAGGGCAGTTAGCACAGCAGCTAACTGAGAGAGCACCAGGGAACTTACCCTCAACCACAGTTAACAATCCACGTGCTCAGGTCAATGTCATCACAGCTCGGAGTGGAGTAGCACTACGTATCCTAGCCATGCACGTGCAGAAAAGTCGAAGGAAATCGAGCGCGAAGTATTTGGCCAGGATGACAGCTCAGCCGACCACCCCCAGCCGAAGGGCTCGGTTGAGCAGGATGCAGTACAGAACGAAGAGAAGGAAGCAGAAACGGTACCTGTCTCCAAGGAGGTGCCATATCCTTTGAAGACACGAAAGAGGGATCATAGCAAGGACTACGCCAGATTTCTCGAGATGTTCAAACAGCTGCAGATCAACATACCCTTCGCGGAGGCGTTGGCAAAGTTGCCCACTTATGCCAAATTCCTCAAAGATATTTTGTATGGACAGAAACGTATGAGCGATTTCGAGAAAATAAATCTGACGGCAGAAGTGAGCAATTGTGTGAAGAATGGGCTACCGAGGAAGAGGAAGGACCCTGGAAGTTTCGTCATCCCGGTGACCCTAGGTAATGCTTACACAAGAAAGGCTCTGTGTGACCTAGGGGCCAGTATCAATCTGATGTCGTTATCAATTTTCAAAACTTTGAAAATTGGTGAACTCAGGCCCACCAGAATCAAGCTGCAGATGGAGGAGAGATCCGTGAAGCAGGCTTACGGAGTTATTGAAGATATTCTGGTAAAAGTCGGAGAACGGATTTTTCCAGCATATTTTGTAATTCTGGACATGGAGGCAGGAGACGTACCACTCATTCTGGGCAGACCGTTTCTGGCCACTGGAGAAGCCATGATAAACTGCAAGAGCGGAGAATTGACTATGCAGATTAATGAAGACAAGGTGAAGTTCAACGTTTTCAAAAACCTGCAACTACCGAATTATTACGAGCATGAAGACATCTTCGCAGTGGAGGTAGTTGAAGAAGGCTGGGAAAACGAGGAGATGGATGAGCTATGGGCACAGATTGACAGAGTGGACAGAGAGAACGAGGAGAGATTCCAGGAGGAGCAGGCCATGCAAGTTGAAAATCGGACCACTTTACAGCTGGACGAAAAAAGTGGGCAGAAAATGGCCCTGGTCTCGTCACTCAAAGAGCCACCGACCTGAGAGCTTAAACCACTCTTGAGCCATCAAAGTTTAGCACATCCAAAGCAGTGTCAAGTAGGTTAGAAAGTACTTCTCTGCGATTCTCGGAAGTAGCTTTTCATGGGAAAGTTGAGATCTCGGTGGTCAGGACCGTTTATCATCAAAGAGGTGCTTTCATGGGATGCGGTTGAATTGGAGAATTCGCATGACAGTACAACTCGCAGGGTGAGCGGAAACCGGGTCAAGCCATATCTCGGCCCAGAAGCAAACGTCAAGGTAGACCCTGGCAGTTTTGACGTACCTTGAGCAAACATGAGGTAACTGGGTCAGGCTGTCGACTGTAAATTACAAGCGCTGGTTGGGAGGCAACCCAACGTAGTAAGTTAGTTTAAATTATTTCAGTTTTATTTTCAGTTTTGAATTTTGAGAGAGGTAAGATGAGTGGGTATTGACTTTGAATTGAGTACGTGCAGACACAGCAAAACGGAAAACAAGCAGAAAACAGAAAAGAGGAAGAAAGAGATTTTTTTTGTAACTGTTGTGGGGGTACTGCCTGCGTGCATACGCAGGGTACTGCGTATATACGCAGACAGCACCCTCCAACTATTCAGGAAAAAAAAGAGAGGACCCTTAAGCTGCTGCCTGCGTATATACGCATGCTGCTGAGTATATACGCAGGCTGCTCTTATATATGCAGACAACATCACGTTTTTTCCCCATTTTCTCTCTCTACCTCCATACACAAATCCGTGGAGTTTGAAGCGAATTCAGAAAATTTCGTCGAAGGAAAGGCAGATTTTCAAAATCTTGAAGAATCGACCCCGGTGTGTTCTGGCACACTCGACCGTCACAGGGACTCGTACGAGTTGGGGATTTTTCAGGAACGGTTTTTCTGCAGAACGTCGCAATCGACCCCGGTGTACGAAGTATACTCGACCATATGGGAGCACATTGTCAAACACAATGGTGCTTGGGGATTGCACAATTGAAGAGCGCATATAGAGCCCGGAAGATTGACAACTTCCGTCAAGAAAATTTCTGGAGACCGGTCAGCGGTCCTTCTCTGCCGGAGTTTGCAAAAAAGTCAGCACCTGTAAGAACTGACTCCGGGTGCACAGGTTCAATTTCTGTCTCTCGCTTTATTTTTCTGCGTATGCTACCAGTTGTTTCCATTCGATGAGGCAAGTCAGCTCATCCAATCCAGATTATATGCCTGAAAAATTGGTACCATGAGGGCATGGCACCATGCAGTGTGGGGTGGTGGCGATGTAACTGCATTACTTTTTATTTAAAAATAATAATAAAGAAAAAATAAATATTAAAAATTTGATAAAAATTGAAAATTTTGAGACTGGGCGAAGGATTTAGCTAAAAACTGGAGAGAGCTTAATGAAAGAAAATTTCCCGAAGTGGACGAAGTTAGGTGAGGAAGAGTTGCGAGAATCTGTCTAGCGGAGTTAATAGAGTCAATGCACTCCAGAAAACGCAAGTAGCTGTCTCCCGAGCCATGTATCCGACTAGCTGCCTCACCACCGTCACCAGGTAGTCGTCAACCCGCCATCACGGTCACCACATCATTTGGTGGAGTGATAGGCCATAGGGGACCTCACGTCGTGTCTCGCGCCTTAGGTCCACTAGTGAGCCCCGTTGATCCATTAACCCTTTTCTTGGTAACCGTTTGACCTAGGAAGCCGGTTTTTGATAGTCGCATCATTGTTAGTATTTTGACCTTTCCTACGACTCATGGCACGAGGGAGTTGAGTTGAGGGGGATTTTTTTGGGGTAGAGCAGAATTGTCATATTTGATAGTGGATGTGCTTCATATCGTTATATTTGAGGGTGTGTAAGGATGAGGTAGTGACGGCAGCACACTTTGGTGTGGCGGTGACTCACGACATTACACCGTGAGCACAGGAGTAGTGCCGTAGTATGTGAAATTTTTCCGTACGACATGGGGAACTTTGGGTTGACAGGGTTGATTGGAGGACGCGCTGTGCGATTTTGAAATCCAGGGAGTGAGGAGGATCGGTTGGAAAAACGCGATTATTTTACAGATTGACTACATGGTTCGTAATTAGTGTGGGGTTATTCGTTTCAAATTTTATCTCAGTATTTTTCTAACACCCCACGTCTTTGGTTTATCATAGAATTGGCCTGGTTTATATTATTGTTGTTTATTTGTGTTGCCCCGCAAAAAAAAAAAAAAAAAAAAAAAAGAGAGAGAAAAAAAAAGAAAAAAAAGAAAAAAACGGAAAAAAGTATAAAAGGCAGAAAATTCAGGGTGCTTGATTGATTTTATTTCAAAACGCTAGGCCGACAATTTTTATCACAATTTCACAATCGTTCACAGTTGTGGCCGCGAGAACGGCAGTTTCACCGGGACTGTGGAAATTGAGTGTCTGGAATCTTAGGTGATTTGGGTCAGTTTCTATCATCTTGGTGAGAGAGTGTGAGATTGGGGTATGTGTGAGTTTGCTGTGACATTTAGGACATCACTTCTAAATGACTTATCCTGCCGTCCCAAAGCCGGGAGAGGTACATTACACCCGGAGTAAAAGCACGGAAGGTGTGCGTTAGGGATACGTTTGGTTTGCGTGCAAAAGCGGAACTAAGTGGTGTTCGTGCTTGTTCCTAACCTAGGCTGGCCGCGAGTTCTTCCGATCACCGCAGTTTCTGAAATCTAGGGGAATATGAATGTTTGATGATGTTCAGTTAGAGTTGAAGACATTACCCAGTCTCACCAAAAATATACACTTTTTTATCATAGTAATACTTATTTTAAATAAGTGCAGTTATACCGCTCTGGATTGATTCAGGGATAGCATGCATTGGTAGCATAATGCTGGAGGTTGCTCAAGACGAGCAAAGTTTAGTGTGGGGGTATTTGATAACGCCCAAATACGGGTTATCTTGTTAGCCTGAATTGACGTGTCATTGTGTCGGAAAGTCGTGTTTTAGCAAGAATTCACCCTCGGAAAGCCTCGGTTTTAGGAACGAGACGTTTATTTGCTCTTCGTAAGTTTCTGCATGTTTCGTACTTTTATTGGATATGATCGCGGGTTTGTTCATGTTGTCTTTACAGGAACAGGTTCGGAAAGTTCATAGGGATGCGTGCCGAGACGGAACCGGGTTCGCCTCGGGAAACGTGCAGAAAAAATGCTCGGAGCAGGATTCGACCGAGAATGATACAAGGGAGAGCGCAATGGAAAACGAAAAGACTTGAGGAAAAACGAGCAGTGAAAACTGACCGAGGAAGTTGAAAACGCCAAAACCGAGAATCACCGGGATGCGCTCGGTTGACAATATCTTGAGCTTGACTTGGAATTTTGAAGTGAAACCAGGGACAAAAGAACTGCGACGTCAAGGGATTTCCGGAAACAGGTTATAATGCTGAAATAGAGTCCGGCCGAAAAACTGACTCCCGTCAAGTGTGGGTCCCAGACAGGCCACGTCCGAGTAAGGAGCCTCGGTTTCCGGCGTCTAGAGTAGTGAGCAGCTATTTAAGGTTCGTGACGATTTCTGGGACAATTTTGACCCAGGGGTATTTTGGTTATTTTGACACTGGGCCCGGGTTTTCGGAAGTCGAGGTTGGATTTTGGCGCCCAGATTCAGTCAGCAGTCTTTCTAAGGCCAGAGTCAGGATTGGGCAGAATTTAGAGCGGTTTTAACCCGGGGGTATTTTGGTAATTTTGACACGTTTCGGGTCAAAACGCAGGCCGAGGCAGAAAAGAGCAGGAAGACACCAAGGAAGGAAAAATGGAGATTTCAGGCAGAATTGTGGGACTCAGAAGACACTGCCAGGCCCAGTAGAAGACCCAGCCAGGCCCAGCAGAGGACCAAGCCAGGCCACCAGGAGCCCCCTGCCTGCTTATATACGTAGGGGCTTGCGTATATACGCAGCCTGTTGCGTATATATGCAGGCAGGAGAGAGGGAGTTGATTTTGTGGGCCCCTGTTTGCGTATATACGCAGCCTGTTGCGTATATACGCAGGCAGGTTGACTTTTTTTGAGTCGGTGGACCGGTGGCAGTTTCGTAAATTATGGCACAGCGTTTCGGGAAAAACAGCACTATTTAAAGACTCGTCAAGACTCGTTTTGAAAGAACACACAACACAACACATTCACGGAGAAGTCGGAGCATCCCCGGAGAGCACGGAAACGGGAATCCTGATTCAAGACACCCGTTTGCTCTTCTTCTCTCTTATTCAAAAACTGTGTTATTTACGTTATGAATTTTAGTAGCTAAACTTTTACTTAGGTTCTCGGTGAGCCTTTCGTTCTCGGTGATTAGTTCTACGTTTTAACTATGAATTCATGATTGCACTATCTTAATATCAGCAGCTTTATTCGTTATTCTGTCTTTGAATGTTACTGTGTATGCATGATCGGAGTAGCTAACCAGAATTGCTACAGACCCGAGCCGGTAGGTGAAAACGTCTGGTTAGGGTTAGGAAGAGAAGACAGAATTTAGCACCTTACCCCAATGGGCCGACTAGCGAAGGGGAGTTAGGACTAGCCTGAAATCGTTGAGACCAACTGTTAGAGAATCTGACCCGGGCCATCAGGACACGTTTGAAACCCTAGCAACCTTAGAACGAGACTGCAGACTTAGGCAGCTTAACAGGAATCCGACATACTGCAGGATTGTGATAACGTGCAGGAAAAAAAAAGATACTGCACAATTGGTACGTGGCACGAATAACGAGACTGTTGTGTGTTTTCATGTCAAACAAAGAACGAAAATCTGAAGAACCCTAGGGGATCCTGGAGCCTATTTTCCATCAACTATAGTTACAACCAATTAAGCTTATTCCAGAAAAACGTCATAAAAATATTTACGTTTTCGTCTTTTAATTTCTGTATTTAGGTTAGCAATCTACAATCACAACCAACTCCTCATCGTCGTTACACTCTGTTAATTGAAACTGGTTACTTAAGAAAACCCGAAACAGTCTCTGTGGGATCGACAACCCGGGTTGGAATACACCCGGTATTACTTGATTTCCTATACTTGCGAATAGCCTGTAATTTGCGCATCAGACAGCTTCAAGGAGGAACTGAAGTCGCAAAATTTATGTCCATAAACACTTCGTGGTAGGATCTAGAGGCGATGAAAAATCTCAAGCATACGGGTTCAGTGAATGACTATGTCAAGGAATTATGCGGAATCTTGCTGAATGTGCAGAATCTGCCGGAGGACGACAAGCTGTTTAACTTTGAATCTTGGTTGAATTCGTGGGCGCAACAAGAATTGCGTCGAAATTTGATAAGTTAATTCTAAAAAATGGACAACTTATGCAAAACCTGTTTAGTTTGGGATGATAAAACATACTTAAATTCAACAGATCTAATGGCAGATGACAATGTCTTAAAATCGATTGACGCGAGAAACGATAACCCGATAAAGGATAAAAAAATGTCACAAAATCGGGGCGAACCTGTTTGACCCGGGAATTTTGTCATGAAACCCTAGACCCACCGGATTTACAGACCCGTGAGTCGGTTTTTATTAAAAATTGGTCATTTTTAATTAGTAGAATACTAGCTTTTAACCCGTGCGATGCACGACGAAATTTCAAATTCAAAACAAAATTGATGTCACTTAAACAGTTGATGTATTATGCAATTCAAATACAACACCCCAAAAAATAACCAAATGTACTGAGTAACATAATCCGTTAAATTGAAAAAGAAAGTGAAATTACTTGCTAGAGACCAATCACACTGAAGTTAATTATGATTTTACTGTAAAATTCAAATTAAGTAATCGTATTACCTTATTTATAGCACTTTTTATACTATTTTGATCACTTTCCAACATTACATTTCAGTTAGCATTTTCATTTCAAAATTTACGTTTTAATACCAAATTGGAGATTATTATACTATTTTGGACAATTTTCAACATTACATTTCTGTTAGCCTTTTTATTTCAAAATGTACATTTTTTTAATACCAATTCGACAAAGTTAACTAATGATTTTCTCCTTGCTATAATCTTATTCACATTTTGATGGATTCATGCTATTATTTTAACTTGATTTCAGTTTACATTTTTATTTTTCTAAACCCACAATCCTCTCAGCGTAAGACCACATTAGGGCGGCATTATGTATGCTCTTAGTTTTGTGAATTAATGCACTAAAAATAAATAATACAAATAGTAAGAACTCACGGACCAAATCTATTCTAATTAAACAACCAAGGTACAAATATGATTAGAATGTAAACGTAAAATAGAGTTGAAGTCCAAAGGCCCTTACCTTTGTGTAGAACTCCCAAAACAGAAGATTCCCCCACACTACCAAAGAAACGATGTTAGTAAATTAAAGACCAATCGATTTCTTATAAAACATTCTGAAAAAAGCATATCAAACATTGCTCCGTAGTATTACCTATACGGGTATGTCGAGTGACTCCCTCCCACAAGTGTATGCCTTTGGCGGCGACCATGAGAACTGAAGCTTTCACATATACAAAGCATATATTTTTTCAGGAAAAACAACTTGCTAGCAACGGGTAAAAAACACATTCAAAGCAAAAAAGACACATCACTATGAGACTATACTATTGTAAAACTCACCGCATATGCGGGCGTGTCTTTGCTCTTCTAATTTCCACTTGCGCGCCAGCGAGCTAACCTACAACGCTCTCTCTGCTCATCATTTTGCTCCCATCACTAAAAAAACCTCCAATTAGTATGATGAAACTGAAAAAAAAAATAAAAAAATAAATAAAAAAAATAAAAAAAACTCCAATGAGTATGAAAAACACCAACTGATAGGATTCTTAGAAAACCTCCAATATGGTGGTGATGTCATTAGAAAACCTCCGCTAATATAAGTTTGATTCATTGTTATTTTTGTAACGCAATAATTGACTATCAAACCTCCGGTAATATATGTTTGTTTCCTTCCATGCCATTTTGGTAACGTCAATAATTGACTATCAGTTTGTATATAAATTTCCTTCATCATAACAATTTTTTGGTGGACGTTTCCTTATTTACTAAAAATTTAACTTAACGATTTGATTTCTGCTACAAATATTGTAAATAACGTTCGTTATTTTCGGAATGTGTTGGTTATATACCTTTTTTAACGGATTCAATTAATTTAAACGTCGGCGCCATTTTTTTCATTTCAGTTCAAACTTTACAGATGTGATGTAAATTTAAAGGCGCCACTTTTTTCCATTTTCATTTCAAACTCTACAAATGTGATTCCAATTTAAAATCAAGCAATCTTTTTTACATTAATTAACTGTAATTTCCACGTGGCAATTCCTCATGCAAAGCTTGAGGGGACATTCTCAAATAGTATATACTAGCTTTTAACCCGTGCGATGCACGGTGTAATTTCAAATAAAAAATTATATAATTAAAATAATAAATGTCTTATGCTGTCAAAATACTACACTGAAAAAAAAGTGTAGCATCATATTCCTACTAAATGATAAAAAAATGAACCTGACTCTATGAGACCGGTCCCCATGTTAGCTTTCCTGCATCACAAATAACATTATTTATCATTATGTATTTTAAAATTTAAAAATAATTTTATTTAAAAATTGAAGAAGTTGAAATGTAAGAAAGACAAATATATGCTATCTGAAAGAAAAGTCGTAATGCAATCGATTATGGATGATGGCTAAACAAAATGTAAGGAGTATTCATAAAATACCCTAATTCATCCCAAAACCTGATATCTCACTGTTGTTGGAGCTCTGGTGTTGGGTCGTAGTTTCGTCGTCTTCTACTGGTGTCAATTCCTGATCTCATCTCATACTTGCCCAATATATAAGATGAAATTTGCGTTAATTCCTTATCTTTTGTCATCAATGTAATTTATTTTGAGTATGTATTTTTACACAATCATGATTTTTTCGACAATACATTTTATTTTGGATATATATTTTTACACAATCATTGGCGGATTCAGCCCATAATTACCGTTATATAGCATGTCCATTTCGAAAGGCAACTCTCCTGCAATTTATGCGTTAATACCATTTTTTATTTCGCCCATTTTCATTGATATTTATTTTAAGTATGTAGAATAATTTATTATACCATTGTTGCCGAAGACAATCATTGAAAGTCTATAATTACCGTAAATATCACTTATTTTAAGTAAGTAATTTTGTTATAAACGGGTTCAACCCATGATTACCGTCAATATATTTTATTTTAAGTATATATAGAAGTAAAAATAGCAGTGTTTATACAATAATGAACGGATTCAACCCATTACCGTAAATAGCTTTCGTTTTAAATATTTAATTCACCCCACGATTACCGTAAATTGATTTCGTTTTAAGTATATAATTTCATTACCTTGAATTTATGTAAATAGCTTTCGTTTTAAGTATATCATTTCATTACCTTTAATTTTACATTTAAAACTTGAAAATTATATTAGTTAATCCAAAAAGCCACGTGGCAATTCCTCATGCAAAGTTGAAGGAGACATTCTCAAATAGTATATATAGATAGATTATGCCAACAGCAGGGTTCCATTCCACCAGAACAAGAAATAATTTGGTCATTGTTTTGAACAGTGAAATTTGTAACTAAAAACAAATATTATCATTTCATTCACGTTAACTATTCACATGTTTATTATTAATTATTATTTGCTATCACATAATTTTGTTGTTTCATTTGATTTGAATACTTTGCATGTAATACAAAATTTAATTTCAAACTTTACTTTACACTTTATTTATTTATAAAAGACACTATTTTCAAACAGCTTATTTTCACTGTTTATTAAACGATTGCGTGATTATGTTTCATTCAAATTAATACAATAATATTGATTATTACCACATAAAACGATTTGTTGAACTACCATATGTTACATATGAATATAATTTGTTACGTATGTATGGATATAGTGTATTTTTATATCTTTTATTGACCCACCGGTCCAACCGGTTACCCAGTGACCTGGTCTCATTATCGGGTCAAACACCGTTCCGGGTTTAATAACTATTAGGACTGCAACTCGGGCGAACTGGACGCATTGCCACCCTTTTCCTAGCCAAGTCCGAGTTCTGTCGAGGCTGTCCAAGCCCAGCCCCGGCTGAGTTAAGAGCATCGTCAGTCCATCCAAGCCCAAATTTGTACAAATCAATTTGGGTTCCGGCTGAATTCATGCTAGTACATTAAACTTTGCATATTTTTAGAAACACAAGGGAAGGATAAATTATTGGTGAAAACACAAATCAATTAGTTCAAGAACAAAGACATGATAAAAAAATCACATTTTTTGAGAAAAATCAGACTTGTATTAATTCAAAGTTCCGGTTGTTGAAATATGTAAACTCAGTACTTTTGGGGGCTATTTTGTAAAATAGGGTAACCTACTAGCTAGGTTAGTAAGTATGATAAGTTTATCTTTTTAGCTTTTGAAATAGTCAACATTTGTGGGCTACTTTTGCTCTGTTCCGGACACTAATGACACAGACACGAAGATAGCTACAGCAGCAGTAGAGTCGGCAAGAAGGGAGGTGTTTCCTCCTGTTGAAGGAATCTCAATCAAGCGGTTAGGATATGATATAAGAGAAGGCCTCTGTGTGTGTTTGTAAAGTGCAGAAATAGATCAAAAAAATACCTAGTGATTGAAAGAGCCGAAGCTATTTAGAATTGCGATTCTGTAAGTTGTGTGAAATTATAGAGAAGAAGAATCATAGCTCTGTTGTAGCAGATGTATTGTTGCTGAAATCCGGATCAGTACTTTTCGTTAGTTCAATCCCAGATAAGTTTTCCGCACAAATTTCTTACCGTTCACTCGTATCCTGGTAGCTCCAAATTGAGTTCCTGAATTCAGCTTGCTCTTGCCACTGTTTGTATGAAACCGAAATTTATTTCTACTTGTTCTTGCTCATCTTATTCTGAAACTGAGATTAGTAGGTTGGTTAACAAATTTAGTTTATTTTAGTATCTTGTCATATGAGATTGTGAAGGGTGATAACTGAACTTGTGATTGGGGCTTCTTGTTTCCAACAATCTGGTATCAGAGCTCAGTTGTAATCTGAAATTGAAGTAGCTGAATTGTTGTTGCTGGTGTTTTCTTGTTGAAATTCAATGCCTAGTGCAAGAAATTTCTTCCAACCCCAATTCCCTAGGTTGGGGAAAGAATATTACGAGAATTGGAGCATTCAAATGCGAGTGTTGTTGGGTTCTCAAGATCTTTGAGATTTGATCGAAAAGGGATTTGATGAACCAGCTTCTCAAGAAGTTGAAGAGAGGTTGTCATAAGCACAAAAGACGTACTTGAAGGATTCTAGGAAGCGAGATAAGAAGGCCTTGTACTTGTTGTACCAAGGCATTGACGAGGCTAGTTTTGAGAAGATTTCAGCAGCCACCATTTCCTAACAAGCATGGGAAATTCTGAGGAATTCTCATAGAGGAATTGAGAAGAATATAAGGGTAAAGTTGCAAGTTTGAAGAGGAGAGATGGAGATGCTGCGTATGAATGAGAATGAATCTGTTGCTGACTACTTTACAAGAACTTTGTCTATTGTTAATTCAATGCGAAGGCTTGGTGAGAAGCTTGATGAGCTCACAGTGGTGGAGAAGATATTGCGATCTCTAAGCAACAAGTTTGAGCACGTGATTCCTGTCATTGAAGAGTCGAAAGATTTCAGCATCTTAACGGCTGATCAATTGATGGCTTCTCTGGAAATTCACGACCAGCGTATGAACAAGAAGCACGCCGGTACGATTGAGCAAGCACTCCAGTCAAAGTTGTCTCTCAAACAAGATAGATATGAGCAAGCAGGGACATCTCAGCGAGGAAGAGGAAGATGCTTCCAAAATCGTTGTCGTGGCTTTACAAACCGAGGAAGAGGTTTTGCAAGTAGAGGCAAATATGCAGGAAGCAACTACGGTGGTCCTCGAAATCAAAATTTTGGCGCTCCGAGAGGTAGAGGAAGAGCAAGAGGACGAGGCATCGGTTACAACAATTCCTCCAATCAACAAGGTTATGACAAGAGGAAAGTGCAATGCTACAAGTGTCATAAGTATGGCCATTATAGCAACGAGTGCAGGACGCCGAATCAGGAAATTGATGAGTATGTGAACTACGCTGAGAAAGAAGAAAATGAGATGGAGAATCCAATTCTATTTGTGTACGATGGAGCAAGTGAAGACCAAAGGAACATATGGTATCTTGATACGGGAGCTAGCAACCATATGAGAGGAAAGAAGGCCATGTTTTTTAACCTTGACGAGTCCGTTAAAGGGCAGGTTACCTTTGGTAATTGCTCCCAAATTCCTGTCAAAGGCAAAGGTAACGTTTTAATTAAACTCAAGAATGGAAATCATGATTTTATCTCCAACGTTGTGTTATGTTCCTGATATGAAAAGCAACATTCTAAGTTTGGGCCAACTGTTGGAGAAAGGATATGTTATAATCATGATCAATAATCAGCTTGTTTTGCGTGATATACATGAAAGGCTGATTGCTAGAGTTCAAATTTCAAAAAACATAATGTTTCCGTTGCAAATTTAGCATGTTTCTATTAAGTGTTTGAACGCTGTTGTGAAGGATAAAGCTTGGCTATGGCACTTAAGGTATGGAAATTTGAATTTCGGCGGCTTAAAGCTTCTTGCAAGCAAGAATATGGTGAGAGGATTGCCGTTTATAGATCATCCAAATGAAGTGTGTGAAGGGTGTATTCTCGGCAAGCATCATAGGTTGAGCTTCAACAAAGAGATGAGGTGGAAGGCATCGCGACCTCTGGAGCTTGTACATACCGATGTACGTGGTCCGTTAAAGCCTATGTTGAATGCAAAGAATAGGTACTTCTTGACTTTTATAGATGATTATAGTCGAAAGTCTTGGGTTTATTTTCTGAAAAGGAAGTCCGAAGTATTTGAGAAGTTCAAAGAATTCAAATCACTTTTTGAGAAGCAAAGTGGTCACAGTATCAAAGTTTTGAGATCTGACCAAGGTGGAGAATATACGTCGGATGCATTCGAGAATTTCTGCAAAGAGCAGGGGATATTGCACCAGGTTACACCAGCCTATAGGCCTCAGTTAAATGGAGTTGCGGAAAGGAAGAATCGGACGGTATTAGACATGGTGAGAAGCATGTTGAAGGGGAAGAAAATACCTCGAGAATTCTGGGCTGAGGCTGTCGCATGTGCTGTGTATTTGTTGAACCGCTGTCCAACTAAAAGTGTGAAGTTCAGAACCTTGGAGGAGGCTTGGAGCTCATTCAAGCCTCGTGTCTCTCATCTAAGAGTGTTCGGATGCATTGCGTATGATAAGATCCCGGATGCTAGAAGAGTGAAACTTGACGACAAAGGTGAGAAATGTATTTTCATTGGTTATGGTGAACGAAATATGGGAGACAAGCTTAATAATCCTGTGACTAAAACGATTGTCATGAGTAGAGACGTGGTATTCGAAGAAGATGACTCGTGGAATTGGGATCAAAGTGCAGCACCAAATAGTATTGAGCTTAAACTAGAGGATGAATAAAATATTGAAGAAGTTACAGAAGTTCCCGGTGAGCCACAAAATCCTAGAAACGGTTCTCCTCCACAAAGTCCAAAAGTTGGTTCCCCATCTGCGCCAATGCAAGATCCGGTATCACAACCACATTCTCCAATGGAAGAGAGCTCAAGTGAAAGGCCTAGAAAAATGAAGTCGTTGCATGAAATTTATGAAGCTGTAGATGAAGAAATGAACTAGTTTTCCTTATTTACAGATTGTGATCCCCTCCAATTTGAAGAAGCAATTCAATAAGAGAAGTGGAAGAAGGCCATGGATGAAGAGATTAAAGAGATTGAGAAGAACAAGACTTGGGAGCTCACTAGTTTACCACAAGGACACAAAGCAATTGGAGTGAAATGGCTTTACAAAACTAAGAGGAAGGCAAATGGTGAAGTCCTGCGATATAAAGCGAGATTAGTAGCCAAGGGTTACATTCAAAGACCTGGAATCGATTAAGGTGAAGTTTTTGTACCGGTTGCTCGCGTAGAAACAATCAGGTTGGTAATCTCTCTAGCAGCTCAACATAAATGGAAAATTTATCAAATTGATGTCAAATCTGCGTTTCTGAATGGGTATCTTGATGAGGAGATCTATATTGAACAACCTGCTGGTTATATGAAAAAAGGCAAACGAGATAAAGTGTACAAGTTGAGGAAAGATTTATATGGATTGAAGTAGGCTCCGCGAGCATGGAATGCTCGAATTGACTAGTAATTTCTGGAAAATGAATTTCAGAAGTGTCCATATGGATAAGATTTGTATAAGAAAGTTTATTGCTATGGTAATATGTTGTTCGCTTGCTTGTATGTGGACGATCTGATTTTTACAGGAAATGATCCCAGGAATATGGTGAGGGAATTCGAGATGACTGACATGGGATTGATGTCTCGGTTTCTCGGCATTGAAGTAGATCAAAGAGAAGACGGCATTTTTATTTGTCAGGCTGCTTACGCCAAGGAGGTGTTGAAACGCTTCCGGATGGAGTCTTGTAATTCTGTTAGCACTCCGGACGAATGTGGCATAGAATTAAGGAATAACTAAGAAGGGGATGTTGATCCGACTTACGTGGCATAGAATTAAGGAATAACTAAGAAGGGGATGTTGATCCGACTTACTTCAAAAGCTTAGTTGGAAGCCTGCGGTATCTCACTTGTACTCGGCCTGATATTTTGTATGGAGTTGGATTGATTAGCAGGTACATGGAGACACCAAACCAGACCCATCTTAATGCAGCTAAGAGGATACTACGATACATCAAAGGTACACTCCGAGATGGTTTATTTTATTCAAGTGTTGTTGATTACAAACTTGTTGGGTACTCGGACAGTGATTGGGGCCGAGACTTGGATGAGAGAAAGAGCACAACCGGATTCACTTTTCTGATAGGAAATTCTGCATTTACATGATCGTCGAAGAAGCAAGCTATTGTTACTTTATCTACTTGTGAAGCTGAGTATGTTGCAGCCAACTCAACGGTTGCCATGCTATTTGGTTAAGGAATTTGCTGAGTTATATGGGGTTCATTCAGGAGCAGCCTACTGAGATTCATGTAGACAACAGATCAACAATTGCCATTGCCAAAAATCCAGTATTTCATGAACGGAGCAAGCATATCGATACCAGGTATCACTTTATCCGAGAGTATGTGAAAAAGAATGAAGTAGAGCTCGTTCACTGCAGGACTCATGACCAAAGCCGCTAAAGCATGATATATTCAGCAAATTCGAGATGCAACTTGGAATGTCAACTCGTAGAAACTGAGTTTAAGGGGGGATGTTGAAATATGTAAACTCAGTACTTTTGGGGGCTATTTTGTAAAATAGGGAAACCTAGTAGCTAGGTTAGTAATTATGATAAGTTTATCTTTTTAGCTTTCGAAATAGTCAACATTTGTGGGCTGCTTTTGCTCTGTTCCGGACACTAACGACACAGACACGGCGATAGCTACAGCAGCAGTAGAGTCGGCAAGAAGGGAGGTGTTTCCTCCTGTTGAAGGAAGCTCAATCAAGCGGTTAGGATATGATATAAGAGAAGGCCTCTATGTGTGTTTGTAAAGTGCGGAAATAGATCAAATAATACAGAGTGAGTGAAAGAGCCGAAGCTCTTGAGAATTACGATTTTGTGAGTTGTGTGAAATTATAGAGAAGAAGAATCATAGCTCTATTGTAGCAGATGTATTGTTGCTGAAATCCGGATCAGTACTTTTCATTAATTCAATCCCAGATAAGTTTTCCCCACAAATTTCTTATTGTGCAATCGTATCCTGGTAGCTGCAAATTGAGTTCCTGAATTCTGCTTGCTCTTTCCACTGTTTGTATAAAATTGAAATTGTTTGCTACTTGTTCTTGCTCATCTTATTCTGAATTTGAGATTAGTAGCTTGGTTAAAAAATTCAGTTTATTTTAGTATCTTTTCATATGATATTTGTGAAGGGTGATAACTGAACTTGTGATTGGGGCTTCTTGTTTCCAACAATCTGGTATCAGAGCTCAGTAGTAATCTGAAATTGAAGTAGCTAAACTGTTGTTGCTGGTGTTTTCTTGCTGAAATTCAATGGCTAGTGCAAACAATTTCTTCCAACCCCAATTCCCTAGGTTGGGGAAAGAAAATTACGAGAACTGGAGCATTCAAATGCGAGTGTTGTTGGGTTCTCAGGATCTTTGGGATTTGATCGAAAAGGGATTTTATGAACCGACTTCTCAAGAAGTTGCAGAGAGGTTGTCGGAAGAACAAAATACGAACTTGAAGGATTCTAGGAAGCGAGATAAGAAGGCCTTGTACTTGTTGTACCAAGGCATTGACGAGGCTAGTTTTGAGAAGATTTCAGCAGCCACCACTTCCTAACAAGCATGGGAAATTCTGAGGAATTTTCATAGAGGAATTGAGAAGACTATAAGGGTTAAGTTGCAAGTTTTAAGAGGAGAGATGGAGATGCTGCGTATGAACGAGAATGAATCTGTTTCTGACTACTTTACAAGAACTTTGTCTATTGTTAATTTAATGCGAAGGCTCGGTGAGAAGCTTGATGAGCTGACAGTGGTGGAGAAGATATTGCGATCTCTAAGAAACAAGTTTGAGCACGTGATTCCTGCCATTGAAGAGTCGAAATATTTCAGGATCTTAACGGTTGATCAATTGATGGCTTCTCTAGAAATTCACGAGCAGCGTATAAACAAGAACACGCCGGTACGATTGAGCAAGCACTCCAGTCAAAGTTGTCTCTCAAACAAGATAAAGATGAGCAAGAAGGGAAATCTCAGTGAGATGTCCCTGCTTGAACGCGGTTGTGAAGGATAAAGCTTGGCTATGGCACTGAAGGTATGGACATTTGGAATTCGGCGGCTTAAAGCTTCTTGCAAGCAAGAATATGGTGATAGGATTGCCGTTTATAGATCATCCAAATGAAATGTGTGAAGGGTGTATTCTCGGCAAGTTTCACAGGTTGAGCTTCAACAAAGAGATGAGGTGGAAGGCATCGCGACCTCTGGAGCTTGTACATATCGATGTGTGTGGTCCGTTAAAGCCTACGTCGAATGCAAATAATAGGTACTTCTTGACTTTTATAGATTATTATAGTCGAAAGTCTTGGGTTTATTTTCTGAAAAAGAAGTCCGAAGTATTTGAGAAGTTCAGAGAACTCAAATCACTTGTTGAGAAGCAAAGTGGTCACAGTATCAAAGTTTTGAGATCTTACCAAGGTGGAGAATATACGTCGGATGCATTCGAGAATTTCTACAAAGAGCAGGGGATATTGCACCAGGTTACACCAGCCTATACGCCTCAGTTAAATGGAGTTGCTGAAAGGAAGAATCGGACGGTATTAGACATGGTGAGAGCATGTTGAAGGGGAAGAAAATACCGCGACAATTATGGGCTTAGGCTGTCGCGTGTGTTGTGTATTTGTTGAACTGCTGTCCAACTAAAAGTGTTAATTTCAGAAGACCGGAGGAGGCTTGGAGCTCATTCAAGCCTCGTGTCTCTCATATAAGAGTGTTCGGATGCATTGCGTATGATAAGATCCCGGATGCTAGAAGAGTGAAACTTGACGACAAAGGTGAGAAATGTATTTTCATTGGTTATGGTGAACGAACTATGGGATACATGCTTTATAATCCTGTGACTAAGAAGATTGTCATGAGTAGAGATGTGGTATTCGAAGAAGATGACTCGTGGAATTGGGATCAAAGTGCAGCACCAAATAGTATTGAGCTTATACTAGAGGATGAAGAAAATATTGAAGAAGTTACAGAACTTCCCGGTGAGCCACAAAGTCCTAGAAACGGTTCTCCTCCACAAATTCCAGAAGTTGGTTCCCCATCTACGCCAATGCAAGATCCGGTATCACAACAACATTCTCCAATGGAAGAGAGCTCAAGTGAAAGGCTCAGAAAAATGAAGTCGTTGCATGAAATTTATGAAGCAGAAGATGAAGAAATGAACTTGTTTTCTTTATTTATAGATTGTGATCCCCTCCAATTTGAAGAAGCAATTCAAGAAGAGAAGTGGAAGAAGGCCATGGATGAAGAGATTAAAGCGATTGAGAAGAACAAGACTTGGGAGCTCACTAGTTTACAACAAGGACACAAAGAAATTGGAGTGAAATGGCTTTACAAAACTAAGAGGAAGGCAAATGGTGAAGTCCAGCGATATAAGGCGAGATTAGTAGCCAAGGGTTACAAGCAAAGACCTGGAATCAATTACGGTGAAGTTTTTGCACCGGTTGCTCGCTTAAAAAACAATCAGGTTGGTAATCTCTCTAGAAGCTCAACATAAATGTAAAATTTATCAAAATGATGTCAAATCTGCGTTTCTGAATGGGTATCTTGATGAGGAGATCTATATTGAACAACATGCTAGTTTTATGAAAAAAGGAAAACGAGATAAAGTGTACAAGTTGAGGAAATATCTATATGGATTGAAGCAGGCTCTGCGAGCATGGAATGCTCGAATGGACAAGTACTTTCTGGAAAATGAATTTCAGAAGTGTCCTTATGAATACGTTTTGTATAAGAAAGTTGATTTCAATGGTAATATGTTGTTCGCTTTCTTGTAGGTGGACGATCTGATTTTTACTGGAAATGATCCCACAATGTTAGAAGATTTCAAGAGGAATATGGTCAGGGAATTCGAGATGACTGACATGGGATTGATGTTTCAGTTTCTCGGCATTGAAGTAGATCAAAGAGAAGACGGTATTTTTATTTTTTCAGGCTACTTACGCCAAGGAGGTGCTGAAACGCTTCCGGATGGAGTCTTGTAATTCTTTTAGCACTCCGGTCGAATGTGGCATAGAATTAAGGAATAACGAAGAAGGGGATGTTGATCCGACTTACTTCAAAAGCTTAGTTGGAAGCCTGCGGTATCTCACTTGTACTCTGCCTGATATTTTGTATGGAGTTGGGTTGATTAGCAGGTACATGGAGACACCGGACCAGACCCATCTTAATGCAGCTAAGAGGATACTACCATACATCAAAGGTAAACTCCGTGATGGTTTATTTTTATTCAAGTGTTGTTGATTACAAACTTGTTGGGTACTCGGACAGTGATTGGGGTTGAGACTTGGATGAGAGAAAGAGCACAACCGGATTCACTTTTCTGATAGGATATTCTGCATTTACACGGTCGTCGAAGAAGCAAGATATTGTTACTTTATCTACTTGTGAGGCAGAGTATGTTGCAGCCAACTCAACAGTTTGCCATGCTATTTGGTTAAGGAATTTGCTGAGTTATATGGGGTTCATTCAGGAGCAGCCTACTGAGATTCATGTAGACAACAGATTAGCAATTGCCTTAGCCAAAAATCCAGTATTTCATGAACGGAGCAAGCATATCGATACCAGGTATCACTTTATCCGAGAGCATGTGAAAAAGAATGAAGTAGAGCTCGTTCACTGCAGGACTCATGACCAAATTGCTGGTATTATTACAAAGCCACTAAAGCATGATATATTTAGCAAATTCAAGATGCAACTAGGAATGTCAACTCGTAGAAACTGAGTTTAAGGGGGGATGCTAAAATATGTAAACTCAGTACTTTTGGGGGCTATTTTGTAAAATAGGGAAACCTATTAGCTAGGCTAGTAATTATGATAAGTTTATCTTTTTAGATTTTGAAATAGTCAACATTTGTGGGCTGCTTTTGCTCTGTTACGGACACTAACGACACAAACACGAAGATAGCTACATCAGCAGTCGAGTCGGCAAGAAGGGAGGTGTTTCCTCCTGTTGAAGGAAGCTCAATCAAGCGGTTAGGATATGATATATGATAAGGCCTTTGTGTGTGTTTGTAAAGTGCAGAAATAGATTAAAAAAATACAGAGTGGGTGAAAGAGCCGAAGCTCTTGAGAGTTGCGATTTTGTGAGTTGTGTGAAATTATAGAGAAGAAGAATCATAGATCTGTTGTAGCAGATGTATTGTTGCTGAAATCCGGATCAGTACTTTTCGTTAGTTCAATCCCAGATAAGTTTTCCCCACAAATTTCTTACTATTCAATCGTATCCTGGTAGCTGCAAATTGAGTTCCTGAATTCTGCTTGCTCTTGCCACTGTTTGTATGAAACTGAAATTGATTGTTACTTGTTCTTGCTCATCTTATTCAGAAACTGAGATTAGTAGGTTGGTTAACAAATTCAGTTTATTTTAGTTTCTTGTCATATGAGATTTGTGAAGGGTGATAACTGAACTTGTGATTGGGGCTTCTTGTTTCCAACACCGGAACTAATACAATTCTCTGCTTCTGCCTTTGAGACACATGTAAGCCACTCGGGCGTTTCATCTTTCCAGCGCACTTAACAAAAGAAACAATCAAATTAATGTTAGATATGCTACATAATTCTCTTAAAATGTAATAGTTATAGGTAGTGGTTATGGAAATCGGGCTATTCGAGTTTGCCAGTCGTTTAATAATTGTGCCCGAGCTCGACCGTAATTACAATTCAGCTTGAGAATTTCGGTCCAAACCCGTTCAAATTACTATATTTATGTGCGCGGACTCTATTTTAGTTCGGGCTGGGCTCGCGTTGGTTGTTTCAAGCCACCCAAGTTGCAGGGGAGAAATCGGGCAATTCGAGTTTGACTCGTTTAATATTAGAATTCCGCTAATCAGTATCCGTTTCCTAACAAGGAGGGTAGAAAGTTCATTTTCATCAAACTTGAGGGGAAGTTTCGGGGTTGTCTATGGTGCGTCCCTTAATAGGGTTCCGTACAACTTTTTATTTTTTTTTGTGGTCCCCGCTACTACAGGACAAAAACTTTTACCCGCTATAGCAGGTAACCTCGGCTGGAGATATAGCTGTTAACAGTTTTTCTCGCTTTAGATAAAGTTCTTAATATCTACGCGGCTAAAAGATAGAAAAGACTACCCTATAGTTAGTAGAGTTCAACAGGTAGAAGGAGTTGTCTCATTTAAGAAAGCAGTATTAACAACTTGAGTTTTATTGTTAATAAATAACGATGAAATTAACTACAAGCAGACGAATATCAACTCAGAAGTACTTTAAAGGCATGTTTAAAGATTAATACCAGAACAAGTCAACAATAACATTAAAATAAGGTGGTACTTGTTCAATATCATCTCCCGGGTTGTCTTTCTTGTCAAGAAATCACGAATAAAATCACTCTAAACAGACCTATATCATTCATGCTTGTTTTTCTTGGACTGACTACTCGATTGAGACCAGAAGTATTCCTCTTTAACATCAAACTCAAGTGGCAGTTCTGCAAAATCGTCTTCCGGATCGTCCACTTGTTCGACGGAGTCCACCGGAGGATTGGGGCATGTTGTCCTGTTGTGTCCCAGCTCCTTGCAATTGCCACACCTCCTTCTCTTGTCTTTCTTTGGTCCCTTTGGGCATTTAGTGTCCGGGGGGTTCGGATTCTTCACATGGGCGTAGGGATTTTCTTCCTTCTTAATCTCTCCTTGTGTCCCGGCTCCTTGTGTACCCTGAAAAGTTTTAGAAACCATTCTCTGCATTTTCCGAATCCCATCGGCCATATGCTCTCTGAAGAACCTCATTGTCTCGCCAGTAGTACAACCCAAACTGTAATACAGTTGAACTTCGTTCCTCGAGGAAGCCCGGCGCAAGGCTTGCAAATCTGGGTCATCACTTTTCTTCCCAACAGGCTCCTTCATTGATGGCTCGGTTCGGTAGAATTCTTTGTCAGTTTTGGTCCACCTTTTGGCAATTAAAGAGTTTGGGATCCTCTGTACTCCCTTTTGTTTCAGAACAAACAACATGTGTTTGCAAATCATATACGATGTTTCCCAACGAAAACACGTGCAACGGAGAAGCCTATTATCATGACGACATTGAACAACTTGCTGAAGCAAGAAAAGATAGGGTGGTTAGAAATTAAGAAGGAAATGAAAATACAAATGAACACAAGGATAGACAGATTGTAACCTGGTACTAGATAGAAGAGGACAATAGTTCAAAGACTGTGACATCAATACTTATTTGTTACACTTTAAGACTTAAGATAGCATTAATAACATTATGGAAACATGACAAGATTATTTAGAAATAAAAATGCAGTACACGAGTACATAGTATATAAATATGTAAATTGAAGCAGATGTACATACCACGGATCTCTTCATTTGACCTCTCATCACGTAGAACAAGTCCAAGCTCTCTTCTGGAACAGTTTTGACTTCAAACACTCTATAATCATCACCCTTTGCAGCTTGTTTCCTAAACATGTTTAAGACATTTTCGGTGAAGACCTCTGCTGCATGGCGTTCGAGTTCCGTGAACCCTGTTGTTATCACCGGGTCTGATTGATCGGAGCGATGGTGTGCCTTACGCTCGTTGTTGCGTAGCTTGTCAACCCCTGTCGTGAATCCCTTGCAAGCATTGGTCAATTTGTCCGAGTAGGACATATAATCCTTGACAAAACTGTTGATGCTCTCGCATCTCGAGGTCGTCGTTTGCAACGCAAAAAAATGATCCTTCAAGTATGTCTCCGCCCACAAGTGGCGGTTCATATATGTGACCTGGACCCAATTCCTATCAGCAATGTTCCATCTGGTAAGCATTGCATGCCAATCATCATGCCAAAATTTTTCAGGTTTCCTACTATGCAAGCACTTTTTAAAATCAACCATGAAGCCATCTCCCAACTTCAGATTAGCCTGGGCGTTCCGACAAAGATGCCAAGAACACGGACGATGTCTTGCCTCTGGGAAATTATCCATAATAGCTTTTCTCATTGCCAAATCGCCATCCGTGATGACGGACAAAGGCTTCTTATCATTCATTACCTTCATCAGGCACTTCAAAACCCAATCATATGTTTCTGCCGTCTCATCGTTGAGAAAAGCACAGGCAAAAATAGTCGTCTGGTAGTGATTGTTCACGCCATATAGAATTACAAATGGTTTTTGATAGATATTGGTCTTGTACGTTGCATCAAAAATGAGTACATCGCCAAATCTGTGGTAATCTACCACTGATCTCCTATCACACCAGAAAACACTTTCAAGCTCATGATTTTTACCTGTTCTGAACCTACAAAAACAATAAATAACACTTAGGGAAACAAAAAGATTAGTTACATAAATGATGTTAACTCTAACAGGTCAGAAAGTAAGTTTAACAAATAAGTATGAGCCTAACTGAACAGTAAATAGGCCTTAACAGATAAGATAGCACGCTTAATTGTTAAGAAGTAAACTTACTCCCTGAACACGCCATAGTGACTGTGCTTCAAACTGTCAATGTACATCAAGGTCTGCTGCCCATCTCCTTCATTTGAATATATCTTGTCCATAGAGGCCATTTTATTGTAAAGATCTTTCTGTGTGTAACCCAACTTGTTATAACCGCCTGCTTGTTTAACCATCAAAAGAAAGCTTTGGCAATACTTGATCCCCACCTCCTTCAAAGATCTGACCAGTTCAACATCAGCCTCAGAGACCTTTCGGTGTGACCGGTGGTTGCTCGCGCATTGTGGTTCCGAAAGTTCGTGTGAATGACCGGGTTCGAATTGAACCACCTTAAAAGGCTCGGTAGGTGAAGTTCTTGATATTTTTACACGAACTTTGCATACACACCTAGTGTTTCTGGTATGCTCCCGTTTCCTATTTTCTTTGTACAGGACCTTATCGGAGCGCAAGCCTTGTCGGGCACACACGTATATCCTTGACTTTATGCATTCTTTCGTTTCCGGGTCGAAGTACCGGCGGTTGCACCTTCTAATCCCAAAGCCAAGAATCAGTGCGTAGAGGTTGTACCAGTCATAAGCTTGAACCTCATTTTCAAAAGTCATTTCCATAACATCTTCCTTGGTAACCATTATTCCTGCATAAAACTTAAAATTACTCTCTGTATAACTACAGTCATTAACTTAAACTGTAAGAACGCATACCTGGTATGATCTCTCCATTTGGAACTTCCATAATAGAGTTTCTGGTTGCATCTTCTCCATAGCTCTCTGTAAGAGTGATGTCCAAACATTCATCTTCATCTAAGACCTCAAAATCGTATTCTTCTTCCTCATAATCATGAGGCAAAGATACCAAACCCTTGCCACGAACTCCACTCTCACAAATTTCCCTCCCTCTCATCTGAAATTGGTTTGTTTCACTTTCTGGTTCTCAGATTGACCTCCTTCTCAACCTTATATTCAAAGAAGAAGACCCCAACAACCAAAAGGTAGTATTGCACTATTTTGGATACAAAATTTTTAAAGACATGAAGAACTCTTTAATTTTTTACCTTAATGAATACGAAATCTCTGAAAAGTTTATCTCCTCATTAATATATGGATGTAGTATAATAAATTCCTCAGCTACCAAGACTGTGGTGTCAGTGAGATGAAACTTTAATATTCTCGAACCCAGTTTTAAGATTTAAGATAGCAACCCTAATAGTTTAAAGAGAAACAGTTCACTAAGCTTATTTTGTGGGCAGCAAAACCATTCAATGCCTAACATAAATGAGCCAGACCAACCATATCCTTAAATTCTAGCCACTTTGGCAGGAAAAGCTGAAGTTTCATCAAGGATACTTTAATTCTGCTAACTACCAAGCCATATGAGGTGTTCATATGAAACTGTTCCATCCTATCTAAGATTGTGAGATACCTTAAAATAGCAGATTTTCAAAGAAGAATACCCCAACAACCAAAAGGTAGTATTGCACTATTTTGGATACAAAATTTTAAAGACACATAGAATGCTTTAAGTTATTACCTTAATGAATACGAAATCTCTGAAAAGTTTATCTCCTCATTAATATATGGATGTAACATAATAAATTCCTCAGCTACCAAGACCGTGGTGTCAGTGAGTTGAGAATCTAACAATCTCGATTTTACTTTTTAGAGAGCATCTTTAAAATGTTTAACTGCTCTTGAAGATTTAAGATATCATCGTTAATAGTTTAAAGAGAAACAGTTCACTAAGCTTATTTTGTGGGCAGCAGAACCATTCAATGCCTATTATAAATGAAGCATACAAACAATATAATACAATTATAGCCACTTTGGCAGGAAAAGCCGAAGGTTCATCAATGTTGATTTAACTCTGCTAACTACCAAGCCATATGAGGAGTACAAAAGATGCGACATCCAAAACAACCCACAACATCCAAAAGGACAGAAACATTGTTCGTAAAACAAAGTCACAACAACATTACACATATTTACTTTTTCTGCTGCTTCTTCCCCGCCGTCTTCTTCTTCTTCTTCTTCTCCGCAGACCTCAATGCAACAAAGGAAACAGTCGAAAACTTGCGGTACAAACTGTAAAATGCATACCGGTGGTCCTCATCCTCCATCAGTTCCTTTAACCCAAGATAATTCTTGTTAAATACGCAGTTATAGCTCGATCTCCCCATTTCATTCGCAATCCAGATTCTGAGGTTGGGAGCCTGGACAGAGAACTTCTTCTTTGGAACTGGAATCAGGTCCCTCAAATGACTCATGAAGAAGCAGACATGAGGACCACAGTCATTCCTGACAGATGAAAATAGAATGCAGCCTTAATATATATCACAAACATGTAAATGGATTTGTTAGCTATGTTAAGTAGTTAGCTTATTACCCATTTGATTGCTGGGGAACATCGTCGTTCATGTACCACACCTGCCAGCGTCGTATGTCATCATTGTATTCTGAGTAGTTGGTGAGCATTGTGTGCATTTGCCCAATTTTGGCAGCAACTTCGAACTCAGAATACCCCATGCCGGTATGCGAGTCCAAGACGAATATTTCTTGGTCAACAAAGGAAATAACCATCATGAACCAGTGCAGGTGATCGACATTCAACGGAACGGCGATCTAATCATTAAAAATTCAAGATAAAGTAAGTTATACAAAAGAACAAAGTAGCTTGTATTGATAGTATTCGGAATACTTACGTATCCCATCTCGCTCCACTCTCCTCCCGACTGTTCGTGTGCCTTTACGTATTCGAGGACTTTTGTGGGCTGAACAAAAATTATAACTAATCAGGTATTTTCCTAGATGAATTTTAAATTGAGTCATATCATAAAAATGACAAGGCAGTGAACTTACAGAATAACACGTGCCGAGGAACCAAATCCGCTTGATTCCTTGGAATTCCCGGCTACGTTCATGAAGATGAAGGAATTGCATGTAAGCATCCATCACCTCATCGTCAAACCATTTTTCATCCCGGAGGCGCCAAGCGGACGACCTCGTCAGTTTGGCCATGCCACCCATATCAGCAACTATCTCACTGCATATTATATATGATACACAACCAGAAGTATAAACATAATGCATGCCACACATAAGAATTATTTAGGAAGTTTGAATGTAAATAAAACTTACTTTGCCAATTCTGGGGGAACATAAAAATTCTTGCTGGTGTGTTCGTACGTGCTCGCATACTTGTGCGACATGTAGTAATGGAGCCAGCAATGTTCTGCTTCAGGCATGGGTGGGATAAGAGTCAATTCTTTAGGATTCATGTGTTGCTTATACAGCGATATCCTCGAAGACGCTCTAATGATCCGATCTGCCTTTCCCCGGACAGTCCCAACCAAGTTTCCCCTTGGGTTCTTCGGAGAACCATGAACAAGGAATGGCTGGGGAGGTACATTGGAGGCCACCTAATAAATCAACAAAATCATTAGGGGTGTTAAAACTTTAAAAATAAATCTCAAATATTAAGATATCAACTTTAAGACATTTACCTCAGTGCTGGAGCTGATTGTGTAGACCACCTTCATGGGAGAGTTAACCTCAGCCTCCTCTATCTTCTGCTTCTTCTTAGCTCTTAGTTCTTCTTCACACTTTTCCTTCTCTTTCTTCTTCTGAGCTCCTTCCTCTTCCCCCTTTTTCTTACCCCCTTCCTCTTCCTCCTTCTTCTCATCCTCTTCATTCTTCTTCTCTTCTTCCTTCTTCTTCTCTTCTTCCTCATCCTCCTTCTTCTTCTGTTCTTCCTTCTCCTTTTCCTTCCACAGGGACATAAGATACTCTTTGTCAAGCTTTTCAACCACCTGTCCCACAATGCACTTCCAAAAATCCTCTGGTAGAGGTGGAGGCAGTAGTTGGACTACTGGTGCAACAACTTTTTCAGTTTTGGGCTCATCATCAGCTTTTTTCAACTTCAACTACATACAAAAACAGAGTTGAGAGACATAAACTTAAGATAGTAATCTTAATATATAAACAGGACACTTTAATGTCAATGTTAAAGTTCACTCACATTGTTGTTTTGTTGGACATACTTCCATTTCTTGGAAACATCAGAGGTTTCCCAGAATTTCAACCTTGGAATTGCTTCCTTATCCTGACATCCTTTTGGGTTTTCCAGATACTTTGGGCAGAACTTTTCCATGTACAAAAGCTAGAAAAGTAAAATTGAGATGGCAGCATTTAAGAAAGTGCTCGTAATATTTTAAACTTCATGGTCAAAATAACTGAAAAAGAGTTAGAGATTTACCAAAGGAATCAGCACGCAACCAGTTCCGCGAAGGGTAGTTCCAGTCTGAGCCTTAACTTGCTGTGTCTTGAAGTGATCCAGCCATAAGGCTGCCCAGTTTACGTCTTTCAGGTGCTCCAAATTAACAACAAGATTAGCAAGACCTCTCCGGACTCCTGCTCGTCCTATCGGCATTCCCAGTGCACCCAAGATCAAGCAAACAGCCCTTCGTTTCCACTCATCATTCAACAGCAGCCTGTTCTCATCCGCCTTGAACCACGGAACGTACTCACCGAAAGTTGTGTTGTCCTCAACGAGGCCGATACTTTCTTCAACTATGCGGAGTAGCATCGGATCGACCTCCGGGAACTCTGTCTCTCCGTAGCATCGGATTCCAAATAGCCACCCGACAACTTCCGGTGTTATCTCCACGGTGCGGCCGTGCGCTGTCAAGTACCCGTCGGTATCGTAGCACTTGTAAATGAATTGGTTGAATTTCTCTGGGGTTTCCGTGATCTTTAGGTGCTGTAGTCCTCCAAGGCCCACTTCGTGCATCCATGCTTTCTGTTCAACCGTCATTTCTTTAAAAAGATTCTTAACAGAGGGCAGGCTCATGTAACTCTGAAATCGCCTTGGATTCTTCAACTTTTTAACTGACTTACCCTTCAGCTTGGCTTCAGCCGCCTTCTTCTTCAACTTTTCCTTCTCCCCCGTCGACTTCCTTTTCAAAGAACCTTCTCTTTTCCGCTTGTCTTTTTCTTGATGAGCCGCTGTGAGATAAGGTTCCTTCTGGATATTGGTCATGCATTTCCACTCCAAGTTGATGCTTTGTAGGATCGCTTTGGTCATCCTCATTTTAGGATCTATTTTCCGAAGACTGTGCATCCTCACATTTCTGAAATTATGAAAATCAACCCATAATTTAAATTTACAGAGGCATACAATAAACTAAAACAGCAACAAACAATTAAAATTACAGCGAAAGCCATTAGAGATGCAGTAATAACATGCAAACTTTAACAGAAAGGGCAGTAAATTTTAGATTGAGGTTCTAATAGATAAGAAATTAACTGCAGATCAGGAGACACATAATTTAAACAAACTTTTTGCGAGAGTAAAATCATACTTGTATCTGATGTAGGCACTCATGGAATTGCCATGGTGAGCTTCATCATCACTCTCATCCTCATCTCCTTTGTATTCCTCCACATCTCCATTCTCTTCCTTCTCTTCCTCATCTGACTCCTCCTCATCTGACTCCTCCTCATCATTTTCTTGCTGTTCAATCTGTTTGTCCTTCTCATTCTTCCTCATCTCAAAGCTGTACTTGCTTACATCATGATCCTCATCACTAGAGGATTCCAAGGCCCTTTTCTCGTAGTTGTCTCGTTGCTCCCGTGGTAAATTGCAAAATAGGGCATACATCTGTAACAAAAGTTGGGGAGGCATATCCTTGTCTCTCAATTTGAAAGCATATTTCCTCTCCTCACTGTCATATGTAAACAGTTGCAAATTAACAGTCATATGTAAACAGTTGCAAAAAACAGGCTATCAGTTTCATAACAATAGTAAGATTTATCAATAATTAAGAAAAGGCAATTAACAGTTAAAGTCAGCAGAACACATTACTAAAGTTTGAAAGATCAATTCTTTAGATAGCATATTTAATAAAGTTCATGTTTTTAACAGAAGATTACTTACATGAACATGTCAAATCCTGGTGTGTGCTGGATGTTCTTTACTTCATCTTCTAAGCTCTTTCCCCTTTTCTTAGAAAACTTTTTCTTTCCCCTTTTCTTCAATGGTCTTGGTGGGGCTGGCTTTTTCCTTGGTGACCTCCTTGGGATGTTCACAATTTTGTCCTCCTCCGAAGTGAAGTGAAGCTGCTTCTTGGCTTTCTTCTTCCTCTCAATGTCTTCTTCAATGGTCTCTGGATTCTTTCTCTTCTCAACTGAGGCAGCAGCATCGGCCAATTGGATTATGCCACTAGCATCCTCGAACTGTGGTCCTTCGACCATTGATAAAGGAAGGACTTTTGTTGAATCTTCCCAGATTTGTCTACCAATTGCGTCGGTGGAGTTAGGGTGTGCCTCTTTTGCCTCTTCATCTGAATCCCCACCTCCAATTTTGGTTTTGATGGAGTTTCCCTCTTCTGTTTTGGAGCCCCCATCTCCTACTGGTTCTTGAGGGCTAGATCCTCGATCTTTGGTTGGGTTCAAGACAGGAGTGAGGGGATTTGCAGTTAAAAGGACTTCCAAATTAACCTGGCTTACCTCCTGGTTTAGATCTGAAATCACCTTATCGATGTCTTTGGAAGGTGAAATCTGCTCCCCTACGCCTGTATCTTCCTGGTCCGCCATGGATTTGTGATAGAGATGGAATGGGAAGTTGAATTCGGGAAACTGATGAGAGAGAGAGAGAGAGAGAGATTTGTGATAGGGCTGGTCTGGGTTCGTCTGGTTTGTGGTTGCTAGTAATGAAGAAACCTCGCAGAGAGAGAGAGATATTTGGTTGTGTGGTTGCCAGTAATGAAGAGGATGGGACAACTGACATTAAAATTTTCAAATTTCAAATTTTTCATAAAAAGCCATCTACATTTTTAGACAAAAACACAAATATTTTAAAGACTCCATCTTAACGTAACAAACTTATTGTTTTTTTAATTTCTTTAGTTGTGGAGTGTCATAATTAATTTTATTTTGTATTATTGGTATATTATTATATTAGTATTGCCATGACAGTGTGTACAAATGTAGAAAACACAAGTATCGCCATCTTTGCGTTTGCATTTGACTGTCTCTTAACATCTCCTTTTAAATATATTAATATAATTTCCATAATTCTGAACTCTAGAGAGAACTCTATCTTATTTTTTAATATACTCATCACTGTAAAATTTTATTAAATTTTTGTTTGTTCATCAATTGGTTAACTCAGGGATGCGTATTTGTGGGTTTTTGGAGGTTGTGCACACTGCCATGCATGGTACAAACACAAGGCAGACACAAAGTCCTCAAATTGGGTACAGAATTGTGTTGGTGATGTAGTTAATGGGAAAGAACAATGTTTCCAACGGGTACGCGTTACCCAAACTGAGTTTGATTGACGTCTATGCATCTCATTTGTGCCACCACTCAACACATACTAGCACTATGTGACATTTTAAGACCAATTCTGATACCTACAACACACGGTCACTTCTCACGACGTCAAGTCTCACAATGTCGATAGTCGGTTACACCCTTATCCCTCGGTGTTCAAGTCCCATGGTTGGGTGTGACCTCAAAACTCCCAGTCTTGTTAAAATGACCCAAATACAACATTAAATCAGAGTTGGCATGCTGGGGGCACATTTCATGGCTAAACTCGTACAATTATCGAGTTTTCATTCGATTTTTGCCCCTTTATGTCACTTAGAGGAGCAAAACTTGAAGCCATTTCAAAATAACTCCCAGCACTGTCCTTGGCATGTTTTCCAGGACACATGGTGACACCCCGAGTCATTCCATCGACGAAGAAACCAAAATAAGTGGCATTTTAAAGGGAAATACATTATAAAGTTTAAGATAGACCCCTCTCTAGGGTTTAGCAGTTAAGAAGGTGCATGCATTTTTTTAGAATGACTTGTTAATACTCCATCAACTCAATACTCAAAGATGCCTATTTGTGGGTTTTTGGAGGTTGTGCACACTGCCATGCATGGTACAAACACAAGGCAGACACAAAGTCCTCAAATTGGGTACAGAATTGTGTTGGTGATGTAGTTAATGGGAAAGAACAATGTTTCCAACGGGTACGCGTTACCCAAACTGAGTTTGATTGACGTCTATGCATCTCATTTGTGCCACCACTCAACACATACTAGCACTATGTGACATTTTAAGACCAATTCTGATACCTACAACACACGGTCACTTCTCACGACGTCAAGTCTCACAATGTCGATAGTCGGTTACACCCTTATCCCTCGGTGTTCAAGTCCCATGGTTGGGTGTGACCTCAAAACTCCCAGTCTTGTTAAAATGACCCAAATACAACATTAAATCAGAGTTGGCATGCTGGGGGCACATTTCATGGCTAAACTCGTACAATTATCGAGTTTTCATTCGATTTTTGCCCCTTTATGTCACTTAGAGGAGCAAAACTTGAAGCCATTTCAAAATAACTCCCAGCACTGTCCTTGGCATGTTTTCCAGGACACATGGTGACACCCCGAGTCATTCCATCGACGAAGAAACCAAAATAAGTGGCATTTTAAAGGGAAATACATTATAAAGTTTAAGATAGACCCCTCTCTAGGGTTTAGCAGTTAAGAAGGTGCATGCATTTTTTTAGAATGACTTGTTAATACTCCATCAACTCAATACTCAAAGATGCCTATTTGTGGGTTTTTGGAGGTTGTGCACACTGCCATGCATGGTACAAACACAAGGCAGACACAAAGTCCTCAAATTGGGTACAGAATTGTGTTGGTGATGTAGTTAATGGGAAAGAACAATGTTTCCAACGGGTACGCGTTACCCAAACTGAGTTTGATTGACGTCTATGCATCTCATTTGTGCCACCACTCAACACATACTAGCACTATGTGACATTTTAAGACCAATTCTGATACCTACAACACACGGTCACTTCTCACGACGTCAAGTCTCACAATGTCGATAGTCGGTTACACCCTTATCCCTCGGTGTTCAAGTCCCATGGTTGGGTGTGACCTCAAAACTCCCAGTCTTGTTAAAATGACCCAAATACAACATTAAATCAGAGTTGGCATGCTGGGGGCACATTTCATGGCTAAACTCGTACAATTATCGAGTTTTCATTCGATTTTTGCCCCTTTATGTCACTTAGAGGAGCAAAACTTGAAGCCATTTCAAAATAACTCCCAGCTCTGTCCTTGGCATGTTTTCCAGGACACATGGTGACACCCCGAGTCATTCCATCGACGAAGAAACCAAAATAAGTGGCATTTTAAAGGGAAATACATTATAAAGTTTAAGATAGACCCCTCTCTAGGGTTTAGCAGTTAAGAAGGTGCATGCATTTTTTTAGAATGACTTGTTAATACTCCATCAACTCAATACTCAAAGATGCCTATTTGTGGGTTTTTGGAGGTTGTGCACACTGCCATGCATGGTACAAACACAAGGCAGGCACAAAGTCCTCAAATTGGGTACAGAATTGTGTTGGTGATGTAGTTAATGGGAAAGAACAATGTTTCCAACGGGTACGCGTTACCCAAACTGAGTTTGATTGACGTCTATGCATCTCATTTGTGCCACCACTCAACACATACTAGCACTATGTGACATTTTAAGACCAATTCTGATACCTACAACACACGGTCACTTCTCACGACGTCAAGTCTCACAATGTCGATAGTCGGTTACACCCTTATCCCTCGGTGTTCAAGTCCCATGGTTGGGTGTGACCTCAAAACTCCCAGTCTTGTTAAAATGACCCAAATACAACATTAAATCAGAGTTGGCATGCTGGGGGCACATTTCATGGCTAAACTCGTACAATTATCGAGTTTTCATTCGATTTTTGCCCCTTTATGTCACTTAGAGGAGCAAAACTTGAAGCCATTTCAAAATAACTCCCAGCACTGTCCTTGGCATGTTTTCCAGGACACATGGTGACACCCCGAGTCATTCCATCGACGAAGAAACCAAAATAAGTGGCATTTTAAAGGGAAATACATTATAAAGTTTAAGATAGACCCCTCTCTAGGGTTTAGCAGTTAAGAAGGTGCATGCATTTTTTTAGAATGACTTGTTAATACTCCATCAACTCAATACTCAAAGATGCCTATTTGTGGGTTTTTGGAGGTTGTGCACACTGCCATGCATGGTACAAACACAAGGCAGGCACAAAGTCCTCAAATTGGGTACAGAATTGTGTTGGTGATGTAGTTAATGGGAAAGAACAATGTTTCCAACGGGTACGCGTTACCCAAACTGAGTTTGATTGACGTCTATGCATCTCATTTGTGCCACCACTCAACACATACTAGCACTATGTGACATTTTAAGACCAATTCTGATACCTACAACACACGGTCACTTCTCACGACGTCAAGTCTCACAATGTCGATAGTCGGTTACACCCTTATCCCTCGGTGTTCAAGTCCCATGGTTGGGTGTGACCTCAAAACTCCCAGTCTTGTTAAAATGACCCAAATACAACATTAAATCAGAGTTGGCATGCTGGGGGCACATTTCATGGCTAAACTCGTACAATTATCGAGTTTTCATTCGATTTTTGCCCCTTTATGTCACTTAGAGGAGCAAAACTTGAAGCCATTTCAAAATAACTCCCAGCACTGTCCTTGGCATGTTTTCCAGGACACATGGTGACACCCCGAGTCATTCCATCGACGAAGAAACCAAAATAAGTGGCATTTTAAAGGGAAATACATTATAAAGTTTAAGATAGACCCCTCTCTAGGGTTTAGCAGTTAAGAAGGTGCATGCATTTTTTTAGAATGACTTGTTAATACTCCATCAACTCAATACTCAAAGATGCCTATTTGTGGGTTTTTGGAGGTTGTGCACACTGCCATGCATGGTACAAACACAAGGCAGGCACAAAGTCCTCAAATTGGGTACAGAATTGTGTTGGTGATGTAGTTAATGGGAAAGAACAATGTTTCCAACGGGTACGCGTTACCCAAACTGAGTTTGATTGACGTCTATGCATCTCATTTGTGCCACCACTCAACACATACTAGCACTATGTGACATTTTAAGACCAATTCTGATACCTACAACACACGGTCACTTCTCACGACGTCAAGTCTCACAATGTCGATAGTCGGTTACACCCTTATCCCTCGGTGTTCAAGTCCCATGGTTGGGTGTGACCTCAAAACTCCCAGTCTTGTTAAAATGACCCAAATACAACATTAAATCAGAGTTGGCATGCTGGGGGCACATTTCATGGCTAAACTCGTACAATTATCGAGTTTTCATTCGATTTTTGCCCCTTTATGTCACTTAGAGGAGCAAAACTTGAAGCCATTTCAAAATAACTCCCAGCACTGTCCTTGGCATGTTTTCCAGGACACATGGTGACACCCCGAGTCATTCCATCGACGAAGAAACCAAAATAAGTGGCATTTTAAAGGGAAATACATTATAAAGTTTAAGATAGACCCCTCTCTAGGGTTTAGCAGTTAAGAAGGTGCATGCATTTTTTTAGAATGACTTGTTAATACTCCATCAACTCAATACTCAAAGATGCCTATTTGTGGGTTTTTGGAGGTTGTGCACACTGCCATGCATGGTACAAACACAAGGCAGGCACAAAGTCCTCAAATTGGGTACAGAATTGTGTTGGTGATGTAGTTAATGGGAAAGAACAATGTTTCCAACGGGTACGCGTTACCCAAACTGAGTTTGATTGACGTCTATGCATCTCATTTGTGCCACCACTCAACACATACTAGCACTATGTGACATTTTAAGACCAATTCTGATACCTACAACACACGGTCACTTCTCACGACGTCAAGTCTCACAATGTCGATAGTCGGTTACACCCTTATCCCTCGGTGTTCAAGTCCCATGGTTGGGTGTGACCTCAAAACTCCCAGTCTTGTTAAAATGACCCAAATACAACATTAAATCAGAGTTGGCATGCTGGGGGCACATTTCATGGCTAAACTCGTACAATTATCGAGTTTTCATTCGATTTTTGCCCCTTTATGTCACTTAGAGGAGCAAAACTTGAAGCCATTTCAAAATAACTCCCAGCACTGTCCTTGGCATGTTTTCCAGGACACATGGTGACACCCCGAGTCATTCCATCGACGAAGAAACCAAAATAAGTGGCATTTTAAAGGGAAATACATTATAAAGTTTAAGATAGACCCCTCTCTAGGGTTTAGCAGTTAAGAAGGTGCATGCATTTTTTTAGAATGACTTGTTAATACTCCATCAACTCAATACTCAAAGATGCCTATTTGTGGGTTTTTGGAGGTTGTGCACACTGCCATGCATGGTACAAACACAAGGCAGGCACAAAGTCCTCAAATTGGGTACAGAATTGTGTTGGTGATGTAGTTAATGGGAAAGAACAATGTTTCCAACGGGTACGCGTTACCCAAACTGAGTTTGATTGACGTCTATGCATCTCATTTGTGCCACCACTCAACACATACTAGCACTATGTGACATTTTAAGACCAATTCTTATACCTACAACACACGGTCACTTCTCACAACGTCAAGTCTCACAATGTCGATAGTCGGTTACACCCTTATCCCTCGGTGTTCAAGTCCCATGGTTGGGTGTGACCTCAAAACTCCCAGTCTTGTTAAAATGACCCAAATAAAACATTAAATCAGAGTTGGCATGCTGGGGGCACATTTCATGGCTAAACTCGTACAATTATCGAGTTTTCATTCGATTTTTGCCCCTTTATGTCACTTAGAGGAGCAAAACTTGAAGCCATTTCAAAATAACTCCCAGCACTGTCCTTGGCATGTTTTCCAGGACACATGGTGACACCCCGAGTCATTCCATCGACGAAGAAACCAAAATAAGTGGCATTTTAAAGGGAAATACATTATAAAGTTTAAGATAGACCCCTCTCTAGGGTTTAGCAGTTAAGAAGGTTCATGTATTTTTTTAGAATGAGTTGCTAATACTCCATCAAATCAATACTCAAAGATACATTAGATTTTCTTTTTTTTTTTTGATTTCCTTTTAAATATTTCATACTAAGTGCCAGAATTTTGGGGCACATTTTGAAATTTTTGAATTTCAGGAACGAAAATAATAATTTGAAATTTTAAAAAACGTGAGAGAGTGGTCCAATCAAATCAACCGCCTCAACTGCCACTCACAGCCCACCTTGCCTTTAATTTCGGAACAGTTCCATTTGCAGAGTCCTTCTAGTAATTGACTCTGTGGTTGCAGTTTCAATCAATTTTCTGAAACTGACGAATCTCTCTCTCTCTCTCTGTCTCTCTCTCCAGTTCGCAACTTTCCTCTTCATCTTCCCCATCTTCATCTTCTCCATCTTCATCTCTTCTCCTTCAATCAACATACAAAATCCATGGCGAAGAAGAATATTATTCGAGAAAGACGATCCAAACAACAAGATCTTGCCGATAACAAGATCGATAGCAACACTAGCAACACGGAAAGACAACGGAGTTCACAGGAGGGAAAGACAACGGAGTCCACGGATGAAATTGGTCTGAAGAATTTTGGAGATGGTCTCGATGCAATTCCATTATCAAGGGTTGATTTTGAAATGGCGGATGTTGAAGCAGACAAATTGAAGAAATTGGCTGAGGCTGCTGCCTTAATTGAGAAGAGTACGAGTACAGAGGAAGAAGCCAGTACAGAGAAGAAGAAACTAAAGAAGAAAGAGAAAGCAAAGAAGGAAGAGCACGTTGAGGAAGTCCCTAGGAGATCGACCCGGAAACATCCAGCACCACCGAAGGCAGTGAAGAAACGAACAAATCAGAAGGCTTCTAAGCGCAAGAATGAAGATGTAGAGGTGAAGCATACTCCTGGATTTGACCTATTTCTGTAAGTAATCACTTTTTTTTTAAATGTCCTTCTTTTTTATCATGCTGTTTAATGAATTAATAACTCCTTCTTAAAATCAAATTACATCACAAATTTTTTCTACCTTCTCACTTTGTCCTAAATTAATCTTTGTTAATTGTCATGTTTCACAATGCACTGTTATCCCATGTAACTTAATTGTTAAATCTGTAATCTCTGAAATTTGCATTTGCTTCTGTGTTATTTGAAGGTTTTACTTAAGTTTTTCAACTGTTTACTTATGACAGTAACCATCAAAAATCTACAATGGGATATAGAGGGAAGGATATGCCTCCCAAACTGATAGCACAGCAGTATAGAGTATTTCTCAACTTACCTGAGGATGAACGAAAAAGGTACGATCAGAAAGCGACGGAAGTCTCGAGTGATGCGGAGATTGATGTAAAACAATACACTGTTCAGAAAAGAACAAATGATAATATCCAACCTGAGGCTAAAGAGCAACCGGAGGATGAGGAGGATGAGGAGGATGAGGAGGAGGAGGAGGAGGAGGATGAGGTCCAAGAGGAGGAACAGAATGACGATGACGAAGAATACAAACCCGTGGAGGATAAGAGCGATGATGATGAAGAAGATGAGGAGGATTTGGAGGAGGATAGGGAGGAACAGAAGGAAGATGAGGTAAGTGACCAACCTGTGGAACAGAGGAGGGAAGATGATAGTGACGATGAAGCCCATCATGGCAATGCGATGAATGCGTACATAAGATTCAAGTAAGTTTCTTCCCTAATCAATCATCTCGTAAAATTTTGTTTCAATTGTGAAGCCAATGTCTACTATTCTGCACCCTCGTTCTAAACTATTAAAGTCCTTTTCTAAACAATTAACTGTTCAAACATCATAATGCATGTTATTACTTTAAAGTCTAATGACTTTATTTGATTTTAAATGTTTGAGGGTGTGTCTTATATGTTATGGATCTAGTACTTGGAATTGTAATTTAATTTTCTTTATTGTCTCATGATTGTTGTAGAAATGTTCAGACGCACAAGCTCAAGAAACAAGATCCTCGTTTGAAGATAACCGACGATGTCAAACAGAGGATAAACGATGAATGGAAAAGCCCGACAAAGTCCCAACAAGAACCCTATATCACAGCTGCCACCGAAGAAAGAGAGAAGAGGAAATCAGCTGGCACATTGAAGAGAAGACCAACCGGTGAGAAGGCCAAGCAGAAGAAGAAATCGGCTGCAGCCAAGTTGAAGGGCAAATCAAAGAAGAAGCGGAAGAACCCGAGGCGGTTCCAAAGCTTTATGAGCCTGCCCTCTGTTAAGGCTCTCTTCGAAGATATGACAGATGAACAGCAGTCATGGTTGACTGAAGTGGGGCTTGGAGGAATAAAGCACCTACAGATTTCAGAAACCCCCGAGGCTTTCAACAAATTCCTCTACAACTCATTTGACACCGAGGGGTCCTTGACGGCTCACGGCCGGACTGTGGATGTAACCCCGGAAGTTGTCGGCTGGCTCCTTGGAGTAAAATGCACCGGAACAACTGAGTTTCCGGAGGTCGATCCAAAGGTTGTACAAGAAGTGGCACACAGAATTGGCCTCGTCCAGGACAACACAAAGGTCGGTAAGTATGTTCCGTGGTTCTTGAGAAATAGGAAGCTGTTCAATGATGAGTGGAAGCAGAGGGCTGTTTGTTTAATCTTGGGGGCCCTAGGGATGCCGATCGGGCGACAAGGAATCCGGTCTAGGCTGGCCAAACTTGTTGTAGATTTGGAGCACCTGAAAAAGGTGAACTGGGCGGAATTGTGGCTTGATCATCTGGTGAAACAAAATGTGAAGGCCCAGACTGGGGAAACCTTGCGAGGAAATGGTTGCGTGCTGATTCTTGTGGTAATAATCTAGCATTTTGTCATTTGTTTTATGATTTCTGTTTAATATGTTAATAGCTCCTTCTTAAGTTCTAATGTTGTGAGTATATTTTGTAGCTTCTGTACTTGGAAAAGTTTTGCCCCAAATTTCAAGAAAATCCCAAGGGCTGCAAAGACAAGAATGCAAGTCCCAGGTTGAAATTCTGGAAGACATCTGATGTTTCTAAGAGATGGAAGTATGTGTGTATGAATGAAAATGTGAGTAACCTTTTACATAAAACTTACAAATATGTTTTTATCAGTTAACAACCTTATCTTAAATGTTAACCTTTATACTCTGTTGTTCTTTGTAGTTGAAGTTGAAGAAAATGGATGAAGAGCCAATTACTGAGAAGGCTGTTGCACCAGCAATTCAATTAGTTCTCCCACCAGGGGATTATTTGAAGGATCTTTTGGGACAGCTGGCGCAGAATGCTGACCCGCAAACATTATTGGCCATGTTCGCGACTGTTAACAAGAGAAAGTCTGAGTTGGAGGAGGAGAGGGAAGATGGAAGAAAGAAGATGAAGGATGAGGAGAGAAAGAAGGAAGAAGATGAGAATAAGCAGGTAGATGAAAGAGCGGAAAAGAAGCAGGGGGATGAAACGGAGGAAGAGGAAGGAGGGGAAAAGAAGAAGGGAGGTGAAGAGGATAAACAAGAAGAACCTTCCAAGAAGAAGCAGAAGAAGAATCAGGATGAGGTTAGCTCTTCGATGGAGGTGGTCGAAGAAGTCAGATCTGACGATGACGATGAGGTAAGTGTATTAACTGTTTTAACTTTAGACTTGATGTCTCTGTTTCCAATTCTAACATTTTGTTGATTTATTAGGAGGAGGCATCCTTGGCTTCTTGGGCGGACCCAAGGAAAAACATTGATGGGAATGTCCGGGGAAAGGCGCGGTGGATCATAAGGGGGTCGAATCGGGTGTCGCTTAAGAAGCAACAAAGCAATCCTGAGGAAATGACATGTCTGCCAGAGATGCCTAGCCTGGAAGATTGTTGGATCAACTTCTTTTTGTCTCACAAATATGAGCCTAAGTTCGATAGAAAACCTTGGGATCCCAAAATTCCACTAAGCTTGCGAGAGTAAGTGTTATTTACATTCAAATTTCCTAAATAAGCTGTACAAGACACAAATTTTGTTTTTACTTATGGTTTGATTTGTTATTATATCTGCAGTGAGTTGGTTATTAACATTGCTGATTATGAGAAGGTGACGAGGTATGCCGCGTGGCGCTTCATGGATGGTAAATGGTTTGACAACGAAGTAAGTATTTCTTTTTGTTGATTTAACGTAGTTTCTTAACACATTCTCCCATCATCATCATAACACTTTTCTATTCACTTTTTAAACAATTAGGTCATCGATGCATATTTGCAATTGCTTCATCTGAAAGAAAGAAGCCGACCATTTGGTGGAATCCCTCGCATTTGGTACCTCGGAACACATTATGCCGTAAGTTCATTCCCTTTTCATTGGATAAAAACTCAATTTAAAATTCTTCCACAAAATAGCATCATTAATTTTAATTCTTGTTCAGCCAACGAAGGGTAATCGATATTTCCAAGTGTCCGATAAATACGGAGGAACGTGGAACGAGATGGGCTACGTAAGATTTACGATTTCTATCAATGCAATCTGCTTTATACATTCATATTTTGTTGAACTTATTTTATGTTGAATTGTTAATGAAATAGGTTGCCCTGCCCATGAATGTACATCGAACCAACTGGTTCATGATGGTCATTTCCTTTGTCGACAAGGAAATATACGTCTTGGACTCGCTTTCTGGACTTGGGTATGTTGAGAGGGATGTGGCTAGAAAAGTTAATCAAATTCACCAGGTGCTATCCTCATATCCAGAGTACCATGATGACATCACAAAGTGGGATGTGTGGTACATGAATGACGACGTTCCCCAACAACCAAACGGGTAAAAAACTTATTCATTAACTCCACTCACCATTTTCTTAAACACACTATCTTATACATCACAACTGCATTCTATTTTAATCTCTCAGGTGTGATTGTGGCCCTTTTGTATGCTTCTTCATGACCCACTTGAGGGACCTGATTCCTAATCCAAAGAAGAACTTCTCTATTCAAGTGCAGCATCTGAGAATTTGGATAGCCAATGAAATGGCTAGATCAGACTACAACATCCACAAGGCCAAGATGTTTGAAGAGTTACTGAGCTTCAAGTCCATTGATGAGAATGTTCATGAGTTTGAAAGGATGTACAATTTCCCTTCTTTTCCTACTGTTCCATTGGAATCCGGGGCGAAGACGAGGAGGTCGGCACGAAAGTCGTCGGGGAAGAATGGAAAAAAGTGAATTTGTCTGTTATGTTGTTTGGGAATTTATAATATGAACAATGTTTATGTCAGTAAATTTTGTGGGTTGTATGTTTGAGAGTGTATGTTATGAACAATGTTTCCCAATGATGATTAGGCAATATTTGTTTGCTTATGATTTGATGACTTGTGTTGTTTTCTGAAAAATTGCTTGTGATTTTTTTTAACACAAACTGTACAGTTAGTTTTATTTACGGTGCATTTGGTGTTGGCCAACTACCCTCACCTACCAAAACTGAATAAATAAATGCACTACTACATTATTAGGTACCAATTCTAAATTGTTAAGTACTCTATCTTGAAGTTAGATACCTGCATTTATATCAGCCAACCTACCCACTGCCCGCTTTTAATACAATCTCCAACCACACTCAACTAACTCTTTATTTCTCTCTTCACTCTCAGATCTCATCTGTTCTCCTTCTCTTTCACCCTTCTCTTCTTTCTCTCTAAGAAATGTCTCAACATTGTGTAAGCTCTTCACCCTCACCAAGCAATCCACCTTCATATTCAAGAGGAGATTCATCCCGGAGGTCAGGGTGTAGGCCTGGGCAGTGTTTCTGTGGCCGTTACCCGGTAAGTCGTACCGCACATACGCCCGGAAATGACGGACGCGTGTTTTGGACTTGTGCCAAGCCTAGAGGTCAACAATGCAACTATTTCTACTGGGAAGATGAATTTCCCAGTCCTTGCTGTGCTCCAGATCTCCAACAACTTCAGGAGGAGGTAACAACGTTGAGTAGGAGAGTCGTAGGGGCCGAGAATGCTTCCAAAGCCCACTCTTTTCATGTGAAACTGCTGTATGTTGTGATTTTTGTCATTCTCATCGTTTTAATTTCAAAGTAAGATAGTTTGCTTCTCTATTCTGTTGTGTTCAGTTAAGTGTGAGACTCGAAGGGGCCGAGAATGCTTCAAAAGCCCACTATTTTCGTGTGAAACTGTTGTATGTTGTGATTTTTGTCATTATCAACATTTTAATTTCAATGTATGATAGTTTATCCTGTATTTAATTCTAATTCTGCTGTGATTAGTTAAGGATTAAAGTTTTGTTAACAATGATATCTCTGGGTTTATCTTAAATGAAAGGGTTAATATCATAACTGTTAAACTGACTAACTAAAGATTAATCAATGATATCTCCGTGTTATCTTATTCAGCTTAGTTCATTCTATAGTGTTAACAATGCTATCTAGGTTTAAAAGGAATCTTCCTGGGACCACCTTTTTTGTCCCGTAGCTGGCCTCTGGGACCACTTTTTTCGTCCGGTAGCTGGCATTTTCGTAATAACCGGCTAGTACCGGCTTAGCCGGTTACCTTTGGGACGCACCAAAGTTTTTTCCGGAAGTTTCTATTACCCATTATAATAACGTGGATTAATTTCTTTAAAACTTTTTGTCGAGGAGTGGAGCAGTAAAGATGAAGACGCTTGGAATGCTGTGTCTCCGCCCCCGGCGTCTTCCTCTGTCCAGTAGTTTCGAAGTTCGTCCTGCAACGTTGATCGCTTTATATACTTATTCAGTTATTATCAACTGTACGTTGCTTCGTGTACTCCTCTAATATGAAACTCCTTGTTTAAAGTTGCGGGGATTCTGACTTATCAAAAGTTGCAGGGATTCTGAATTGCGGAATTCAATCTTTAACTGGTTGTGTTATTGGAAAATTTAGGGATTTCAAGCGATTAGGGTTTAAAATATCCAAAATTGGGCATCGACTAGGGTTTCACGTTGTTAAAAAGATTGGATGACTAATTTCAGAACACTCCTTCTGCAGGTGCATTTTTCCGTAGAATTTTGGTGCATTGTTGGGAAAGCAGCTATATGGCGGGATCGTCAATGGTCAAAAACTGGGTTAGACCTTTGTTTATATACATCATTTCACACAGATTTCTTTTGTTCTTGTTCGATATTTTAAACTGGCCATCTTGTCTGTATTAATAGGCTTGTTGCTTGGCATCATTAGATATTTAACCCCCTTCCGGATATCGGACAACCTCTGATGCCGTCGTTCCACATGTCTGTACTAGTAGGTTTGCTGCTTGCCTTAATTTCCAAGTGATTAGCCATTTAGGATACAAAGACGTGCCTACCCCCTTTCTTTTCTGGAACGTTGTAAATAAGTTGTTGGCAGGTTTAGTTTTTGCTCTGTTGTCCAAGTGTGTAGATGAGATATGTCTCTCTACCTCATAAAGCTGGTAGAAGTGCCACCACCCTTCGCACTTAGCTCTAACTACGTTTCTGACGTTATGGTAGACCTCTTTTAATTAACTTATATATCTTATTCTTACAGAGAATATAGATGAACTTCAAGTTCTTACAGTACAAAGAATACAAGTACATGACAACCAAAATATAGTGGCAAATATGGGCTACCCACTTTTTGGACACCAAGCATGTAGCTAGTCTCGCCTAAGACGAAAATGGAAAAATATGAATATCTTGAAGCTTGACACTCATTCTTAGATTTCATAAAATGATTTCTCCAAATTTGGGTTTTCGATGAATTTGAGGTTCGGCGTGTGACCTTTCAATGGATAGAGGAAACAACATAGCATGATTTGGGGTACCCACTTATTAAGGAAGTGAAAGAGCACAAGAGGCTCATGTGAACTTGGACGGATGTACAAGGGGTCTAAGGACAGACACTGATTAGGGTTCCTGTAGGCTGGTGTTCTGGGTTAGGTTATGGGAGGGGCGACTCGGTACGCAAGTTAGCTAGGGTTTATCTATTCTTCTTATAGTCTGTGTTGTTGTGTCACATTTTCTTCTTCTATGTATTCTTCTAATCTATGTAAATGCTGTGTGTATTGTTTTTGGATAAAGCATAACTTGTTTGGGTCTTTATCAATTGTATCAGAGCAGTCAATCTGCGGGCTGGAACATGATGTTGAGTGATAAACCAGATCCTGAAGTGAGAGTTGCTGGTAGCTGGGATCTCCAATCCGATGGAAAGATCCCTAAACTAGTAGAACCATTTAAGGATTCGGAATCCATAAGTACACGTATTAGAGGTAAGGTTGAGTTTATTCCATCAGCAGATTGATTGGAGGAATGGAAAACTGGAAATTAGGGAATTTGGTACTTCATCGGTGGATTTTGAAATGTGGAGTTTGGGTATCTTTTTATGGGTACACTCTAAGCCAAGCTTGTTCCTCATGTTCAGATTGCTGATTGCTGCCACCGAATTGAACCATGGGCTAGCAGGAGAATGCTTGAGAAGAAGACCGTGCTGAATAACCAATCTAACCAGTTTGATATTTGTTATTTCAGGCAGTCATTACCTCCTGTACCACCAATTTCCTTAGAAGCCAGAGAAGTTGGTTACCCGCCTCCACCTTCGCCCTCACTCTCCCCTTTCATTCTAAGTCCGAAGGTTGAAAGATTCCCCAGCATAGTTATGTTACTCCTTAGTACACCCGGACAAAGTAAGGGGTAATGTTTATGTTATCTGCCTAACTTTACGACAGAAGGGTGTTATACATGGGTTTAGTAAATGCGATATTGTCCATCCTACCCTGAGGGATATACTTGAGGTTGAGAGGATAAAGTCAGGGAAGTGACTGTAAAATTTCATACACTTACAGATGCTTATGGAGATTGGAGTTCCAGCACATTTATTCAGTTAACACCATGTTACACTGAAAGTGAGTGCTTCGCATTCACTACTCAACCAACAATGATTCTCAGAGTTGTGGAGTCCGTACAGATGCGACATGCTTGCTGCTCCTTTGAGGATTCTAAAGTTCAGGTATGCAATGATAAAGCCGTGATGCAATTCTCCTGTGTATGGTTCAAAGCTGCCTGTCAACTACTTCATTAAGTTGGATACATATAAGAGTGTTGTACCCTCGCTGGCAGTTTTTTTGTGTGAAGTGTGGGCAGCCAATTGGATCCGGACAAATGCCAGAGTAGCATGTAATATTTTAGGGTAAAAGACACTGACCACCCCTGGGTTGCAGTCAGTGGTTTCCAAAACACAGGGTAGCGGGGTGGTCAGTGGCTTTAACCCAATATTTTTTTGTCGGTATTAGAGGACGAACCTGTTGTTGACGAGTGTAATGTTTGAGGATTATCTAAGCTTCTTGGTGCTAAAGAATGGTACCATTTCCGTATGATTATTGTAATCATAGTCACCAAATTCCACCTATTGTTTGGCTTTCCACCTGACCACCACCTTGAGGACAAAGTGGCTCTTAAAGTGGGCGGTAATGATAGAGCCCAAGGAGCTGAAGTGAACTTGGGACAGAAGAATAAGGTTCTAAGGACATTACTAATCAGGAATCCTGGAACAAGTGCAGGAACAGGAATAAAAGGACGAACGGAGGTAGAATATAGCAGGCTGGTTTTCTGGGTTAGGTTTTAGGACGGGGCCTTGGTACGCAAGTTAGCTAGGGTTTTTCAATTCTTCTTCTACTTTGTGTTCCTGTGTCACATTTTCTTCTTCTTCTAATCTCTGCAAATGGGGTGAGTTTCATTATTGAATAAAGTATTACTTGTTTGGGTCTTTAGCAGAAAATCAACCTCATAAGTTACCCACAATTTCTCCAGTTGTTGAGGGATAACCTACTCATATTATCATATATAATACCCAACATTCTCTCCTTCATGTGTGACACATTCAACAGGCTCCCCTTCGATCAAAAGCCTTTTTTGAATTCATAGCCACCTTTGTGTGCATCAGTCTAGCATATGTATGACCAATTGATACTTTCGATCGCCTACATAACACCTTGTTAAGCATTCATGGAAGAACTATTCATGAACCCATACAATAAACCTTGGTTAACCACAACAGCGTGCACGAACCATCGACTGTGAATCACACTTGGTTGGAGATGAACGCTGCAAGCAGGGACAACAGAGCCTAATTGGGACACCCACTTACTGAAAATGATTCACACTTGTTGGGAGATTAACACTGTAAGCAGGGACAACAGAGCCTATATTGGGACACCGACTTTCTGAAAATGTCAACCTTACCAGTTAGGCCCCAAAATAATGTTGAACCCACTCACACATAACACCCAAAAGCTAGGACAATGGGCTATAGGAAAATTCATGTACTCATATCCTTTAAACTGAAGAGAGACATGCTTTCTCTCAATCTCAATGTAGTGGTGCTGAATCAACGGTTTTAAAAGATTTGTAATGATATATTCAGTCTTATGTGTGCATCATGCTTTATAATACACATTTATATGTGATTTAAACTGGTTCCAGGAGTAGAACTAATTCTTGTCCAAGCATCGCTCGATTTTGTTCTCTTTGTAGTCCAATAGAGTTTGTTTAGCTTTATTTTCCCAGTAATTTTCTCGGCTGATGTCACTTATGAGTTCCCCTTATGTAACTTATGAGTCTCTATACTGTTGGTATCCAATAAACTCCAATTGGTAACGGTTTTCTAAACCACTTGAAGAAATTATTAAGTACTACTTGACACAGGTTAAGCAATATTTTAATTATAAAATTTTATAAGATTTCTTTGTTAATAATGATCTTAGATATTTTCTCTCGATCTCACTGTAGTGGTGCCAAATTTATAATCAGTCTTATGTGTGCACAATGTTTAGATTCTGGAATACACATGTATAGGTTATTTGAAGTAGTTCCAGTAGTGCTAATCTTTGTTGAACCAGTGCTCGATTGAGATTCTCTTTCTAGCTCAATAGGTTTTGTTCGGGAATGTATTTCCCCTTGAGTTTCTGGGTTGGTATCACATTATAAGTCAGCTACATCTGCCTCTCTTAATTATTGGTATCCGTATGACTGAAATTTGTTCGAATACCATCATATTACAGGCTATTTTTTCTAGAATTCCAAGTCTACCAAATTGGACTAAACAGTTAGAGACTAGCATCTCAGGGAGTACCCCATTGCCATGGAATAGAAATGAAAATACAGTACTAAACAGCCTGTAGAATCTATTCAGTACTTGACAAACTGACACTGGTTAATTGCTATCTTGATTTAAAATCTCTATTATTATATTTTGTCAATAATGACCTTAAGATTTTTTTCTTTGATTTCTTCAGAAGTGTCATTATGGTGTATGGCATTGTGTTGGAAAACCACAAGCTCCTTCTCCTTCAGTAAATGCTGAAGAAAGAAGGAGAACCACTGGATGCCTCATTTTCCAAGCTATGCCAGTGACTGTCAACCGTTTGACAATCTAGAAACCAGACAAAGAAACAATGGTAAAAGCGCCGCGTATTTTTCATCACGCCCGAGTCAGAAGCTTATCACGACTTTGTAGGGAACGTAAGGGCAACAAAAATGTAACTCCAGGTAATTGTGAAGCCAAAATCATGTAATATCTAGAAATATGCATATCAATGTTTTAAAATCGGTGATTGTTTCTTAAAATGTGTCTGCAGGTACTTCTACTGCTACACCAAGCAATCTAAACCTCACACATGTACCTTTCTCGAGCCGTCCTTGTACTGCTATTGCTGGAACAAAGGATCAAAGATCTAGTTCTTCTAATAAAATTCCAGTCAAAGATGGTTTTTCTGAGTTCCCCATCGATGACGAATTTCAGTACTTATTGGACACTGATAAGGTAGACCTTGAAGATTTTTTTTTTTTTTTTTTAATAAGGCTTATCTTTCAATTAATATAAATTGGCGGGATGCTTGAACTTTGACTTCTATTTTAGCTGCTTGCTGTACTTAGTTCTTATAGCTTAGTGATTAACTACAGCAGGATTTCGACAACCCCAAGTAGGAAACAGTCACAGGATATTATATGGAGGTTAGCACTGCCCAATATTACTCAAAAGAAAAGAGGTACGATATGTGGTAAGAATATGTGCAGTGCCTGCTTGCTAGAGATATGGAGGTTTTTATGTGAATCAGTATGTTGTATAAATAGCTGTTGAAGTAGGGAAGATCAATGTTCCTTCATGTATGATTTTGTATTTATAGTTGGCTTTCTTTTCAAGTATAAATATTTAGTTGAACTTATCAGGTGTACTCGCTTTAGCTGTCTTCATCCTTTCGTAGTGGTTGCCCATTGTATGCACTGTTCATGCTTGTAATAGGAATGCTAATCGCAGAAGTCAATGTGAATCTGCCAAACATGGACATGTTTACTCTCATCATTGATCTTGGTCTGACCTGCGTATCAATAAACCTTTTTGGTGTAGTTGGAAAACCTGTTTCGACATATTATATGTCTGTTGCTCTCAGCCAGCATTTCGAAATATGCAACTCAGATAACAGCATACTCATTGGGAGGCTAAAATTTGCATGCACATCATTCTATCATTTGTGGCAGATGATCTGTTAGATCAAATCGTGTTGTCTGAACCACAATTTCAATTTAAATTGATGCTCTCAGCACAAAGGATGGTGATAATATTGGATAACTTCTTTTAGGGTAGGGCATATCTCTGACAAGAAGATCCCATAAGACGATCATCTGTTGTTCACATTGTTAATCATGTAAGTTTGAATTTTCCTTCTAACATGTGGAAAACTATCAACATATGGTCAAGGTGGTATCACTAGGCTGCCTTGATGTTTATCTGTATGAACCTAAAATATTGGCGGTACGAGGGAACGTTGAATGTTTGTAAGTGTGTTCCTTCAGGATCCTAAAATGTCTCCCTTCGGGATCCTTGATCAATCTGAGCCAAAAGGTCCTACTAATGTTTTTTCTCATGCACTATTTCATTGTCCATTCTCCATGTAACAAATTAGCAACATTATTCTGATGTAGCATATAAGTATTAGCTTTGAGGGGTCTTTTGTCTTTCTTCCCTCACTTAATCTGAAGCTTGGTTGGTCTAGCAGCCTTTGTTGACTTTTCAAATGGCTATTTTGTCACATATGTACATTTTAGGGGTTATCATGTAATATTTTGACAGAAACTTCTCTTGGAAGTTTCAGGCCTTCTTAAAAGGCAACCAATTTGCAGAAGAAGAGATATGCTTTGTTTGGAAAAATGTGAGGAAATAAAGCTCTTGTCAAGCTAGGGTTTCAAGTATTGGAGGCTTGGGTTTTGAGGATTCAACCCGTGGCGCCTATCCATCTCTCTTAGCTGCAGGAGTGCGCGAGAGACTAGTAAAAGCCACTATCCTTTCTTGCTGTTTTTGTCGCTGCAGGAGTGCGCGAGAAACTAGCAAGAAGCTATCTTCCTCTTCCTTTTTTTATGTTTCTGTTTTAGTTTCCTTCTAAACTATGAGAATAGTCTTGTACTCTTATAATTTTAGCTTATTTAAAATGTTGAGTCCTAGCTATTTGCATCATATTCTGCGCTTGTCATATATGTACCCTACTCAATACCTGCGTCATATACAATAATAAGATCACCACAATCTTTACTGATCTTCTCAATACTTTTTTATTTTATTTTTTTTTATATTTACCGATATAAAATGATAGAAACTGCACCATTGAAGTCCTTGAATAATGAACAAAATTGTCCATGACTCTCTCACGCTATATTCTTTCGTTCATTGAACTTGAAATGTATTCCTCTGTAATGTCCAGAACATGTCGCACAAAGCCATCCTTCAAAGACCCCGGTGACATCTCATTCAAATTCCCAAAGATGAAATAAACTTGAAAATTTGGTTCAATGGAGACTTCACCAGTCTTTTAAATCTACAAATTCATCTATCTTCGTTTCAAAACAAACGTCTAAATTAGGTAAATGCATTTTGTATGGACAGAAGCAGTTCAATGAAGACCTCAATAAGGAAATCTTACAGATAACAGTTATATGTATCAGGTTTTTATTCCGAAAAGTCAATTTAACCATTGTGACCTAATTTCTATAGCGGATCATATACTTTTGCAATTCCAATCCACTTAATCTTACTTCACTTTTTGAAACTATTCACTGGGTGACCCGGTGATTTGAGTAGCAAAGCGATACACGAATTTAGTATTTTTTGCATGATCTTGTAGAGTAAACTTTACTCTACAATAGTATGAAAAAATTGCCAAAAAATTATATCGTTTTGCTATTCAAATCACCGAGTCAATGTGACCCAGATTCGGGTAAAAAGGTCAACCGCATGGGAAAGAGTATAAACAGATGTAGTAGCACCTAATATGCCATGTTTAAGACTCCAGAATGAATGAACTATATAAAAAGTTCATCAAGAAGGAATGAACTATAAGACATGAAGATTATTTTAGATGGACTCCATTAAAGATACTTACTTGTAGCTTCGACATCTTCTTCCATGTCACAGAGTCGAGGAGGAAATGGTGGACAATCAATACAAGTACTCTCTACATATATGAAAACAAACTCCATCATTTAAAACAAAAACATATGAATACTAGTTTTGTGCGCACATCAACGCATCTAAAGTTGAAGGAGAAGCCTACTACGATGTGGCGTGATCAACCGCCCACTTGTGCTAAAACTTGACTCACAAGCTACGATAGACGCGGGAATTGACAAAAAGTCTCTTGCCACTTGAGACAAAATAGGAAATCTACCCTGATTTTTCCTCCACCAATCAAACACATCAAAAATTTAAAATCAGGTGTTCTTGTACAAAGACATTCTTTCAAATACATGTCCAGTTCAGAATTGTCCTTGGCAGCACTAGTTGATTCCGCTTCCACAAACAAGTCAAAGCCAGCAAGAGGGCTGTTCTCATCCTCCTCCACCTTTATAGAATGAGAACGTGAAACTCTTACATCACTGCCTCGGTTCCCCACCAACTTTGACTGATATTCGTGTAATAAATCATAACATGTTTGTTCCACCTTCTTAAGACGATCATCAACATCACTTTATCTTGATTTCATCACTAAGTAAATATTAGCATGCAGTTGAGTCTAAACCCAATACCTGCGAACAATAAACCACAAACGAAACACAATACATACCAAATTTGCACACTTCCAGACTACATTGCAATCCACACACTCCACTAACCCCAATAATGAATGATTTTCTATAGAGAACATTGAACCTATCCCTAAAGACAACCTTGATAAATTTGAAAGCACCATGAAAACTATGGGTTTTTCAAGACCCTTTTGAGGGAATCTGTCACCATACACATCCAGATGTCCATTACAGAAAACAAAACCAACAATCTAAAAACACATCACAGTTTAGCTTATCATAATCTCATAAACAAACAATCATATCACTCCATGACTAGAGCCATATTGTTCAAATTCTCGACCTTTAACACCCAAATCAGAACACAGAATCACAATCAACAATTTAAAAAGTGGACAGATCGCTGGAGAGGGAAAAAAGAGCTAGATTTCACATTTTCAAAACGTACCCATTTGCAGGTTTTCACAGAAAACTATAATTCACAAAACTTCATAGTGAAACACCCATATTACAGATTTCGCAGAAGAAAATTTAAGAGAAGTACTGACAGAGGAATCGCAACTATAACCTTAGAGCGAGAGATTCACCTCGTAAACGGAGAAGAAAATGGCCGCAAAGTAGCCAATCATCGTTCATCTCTGGAACCAACAACACCACCGCCAGCCATAGAGGAGAGAGTCGATCGAGAGAGAGAGAGAGAGAGAGAGAGAGAGAGAGAGAGACAGAGTTCTGAGATAGCGGACTGGAGTGTAAAAACCCTAGCACTACCCGATTCAGGCCCGAGTCCCCCACTTACTAACTCGGCCCGTTTTAATTTAAGTGAAGGCCCAGCCCGCACCAGGATTTAAATAGTATGAGAGCAGTATGTGGGGTGGGTTGATAACCGGGTCGACCCAAAAATTGACCAATTTTATCATCCCTATATATAAGAAACGGCTTCCCCAACTGAAAAGTCTAGTTTCATAATCTTACTTTGGTTTAGATAAATGAGTTTTTTCTTTTTTACTTTGAATCAACTTAATTTATTTTTCTTTAATCTCCAAATTTATAGCAATAAAACACATGGCAGTGTAAGAACGCTTGAAGTTAAACACATTTACTAATATCATTTGCAGATCATGGTCTAACGCACCAAACACACATAGCCAATGGTTCCATTAATATGTGCTAATAAATCCAATAAAGAGGTCATGATTATTTATGGACAATTAATACTATATGTAAATTATTTAAGGACAATTAATAGTCCAATTAAACTTATTTTATCTCAAACATTTATATCTTGACCTGCCCAATTTTCATGTACTATCGGTTAGCAAAGAACTTCTTAAGCTTTATAATCCAGGTTTGCATGTGGTACCAAGAGATAGCTAGTAGCACTAGCAGAAGGACCTTTGTCAATTGTCTGATCAAGAGAAAAGACTCGGGACGGTTGCAATAATCTCAAAAGTAAGTGAAGACAGATAACAGAGTATTCTATTTAAGTTTGTGTAATTTTCATGTTTTCGTTTCTCTACAAAATGTCTTTTGGATTGCATGATTCATTATTACTAAATATCATCCTTCTTGCTGTTTCACGGAGATCGTACTTGTAGATCCGTTAAAAAGACAAACAACCTTGAACAATTAGCCAAAATATGGCTCTTGTTTTTTATCAGTAGCGATTATGTAAAACAATGAGATATTGTTATTACGGTATTCCAGATATTGCAGAAATATTGGAGATTTATTTAAGTTATACTTTAAACTTGCCAGTCAGTAGTTTTGTTTTTGGAAATGCTAACGAAATCATGTGTTCTTAATGTTTCGAACGAGCTTGACTTGAATTCAAGGTGAGTTAATAGTTAAGTTGCACCCCTATCAACTGTATGCTTCACTAATAGTCGCTTTTAGAATTACTTTTCAGTGAAACATGCATTGACTTTGATTGCCTAATTGCTTTAAGCTAGAAAACAGCTTCGTATAAATGTCCTCAACGATTTCCTTGTACTGGCTTTTTTGCCTTGACATAAATGATATATCTTTTTATCTCTGATCCTTTTAATTGATTTCTACACTTCAATTTTGACCAATTAATAATTTTCTTCAAATGGATTTAGTGAAAATGAATGGAAAAGACAGTCAATTAATTTCTTAATTTATCTAAAGCAGCATTGTTACTGCATTTAATGCCCATCTATCTGTCTCTAACATCCCCTCTGTTTATGGAACTCATCTTTTCGACTTTCATGCTAGCCAGTAAGCAAACAATTTGTAAACAATGGAAAGTCTGGGTGACTATCGTCAAGTGTTGGGAAAGAAAGTTCATGTCTTGTTGGCAGTGTCTAATGCCGAGTCACTCCGTCACTGGAAGCAACTGTTGTTGATCCATTCGTATGAAGGTAAGCAGACATAGATATTAACTTTTTTTAGTTCACTAATGAATATACTAAGACATGTTCTCAATAAACATTTTGTCAGAGGATATTGTTAAATGCCCTTTTGTTTTCGTTCACAGGCTTATAATTTCTTCAATGCAAGGGTATACTTCTCATTTCTTATGTGTTTCTGTACATTTTCAGTGACGACAGTTGGCTCGGGTTTGGCTGCTTTAGAAGTGCTTGCACACAACAAAAAGAAGGTCGACCTTCTTCTTGCAGATGTTGATTTACCTGACCTTAATGGGTTTTCAATTCTGCAGGATGCCATAAAACTTGGCTTACCTACAATTTGTGAGTAATATAATGGTCTAACTACAACTTCCATTTGTTTTGTACAGTTGTTAGTGATCTTATGTAATTTAAGATAACTTCTGTTCGGTTTATATGGTAGTGATGACGCACAAAGAAGACTTCGTTACTCAAAAGAAAGCCCTAGAGGATGGGGCTTGCTTTTGCATCGGAAAGCCGCTAGAGGGAAAGGAAGTGAAAAGCCTGTGGCAATATGTTATGAAAGAAAGTATTTCAAAAGAAAATCATGGGATCAAGATCGGTGCTGGTAAAAGGCTTAGAACTGAAAATGGAGGGAGTGTTTATGAGTCCGGTGAATCAAGCAAATCAAAGAGAAAATCTAGAAGACCTAGTATGAAATGGACAGAGGAGCTCCATTTAAAGTTCATGGCTGCTATAGAGAAACTGGGTGCTGGAGCGAGTAATTCTCTGACATTTATTAGAATTAGTTTTTCTTATCTTTATTTTTTCAATTGCGCATTTTTATATTTATTTAACGTTTTTTGGGGTTATAAATATGTCTCCTCATAACCAGAGTTGTCGGCAAAGAAGATACATGAACTCATGGGCGTGCCTGATCTCGAGCGACTTCAAGTCATCAGTCATCTTCAGGTTTGTTGTTTTCCATCATACTAAGATAAGTATGGATTCTGTTTGCATGATCTTAGATATCGTACTTTAGGATATCTTTAATTGACTGTTAGATTAATATGGATGTCTTGATTTGACAAGGATGTGTTAATCACACTACGCTATTGAGATATCACTCCCACATGTCGATACTGACATATATGACATGTATAACAAGGTCTAGATAAACTGCTAGCACTTACTCCTTATAAAGCCAGTTTAATGACAGAAAATATTTTCCTTATTGATAAGTTTTGATTCAAGTTGATGCATTGTGATTGTGTTGCCAGTCAACGCATTGGAAAACTTGAAAATATTTTCCTAATTGAAGACTTTGACAACCGTTTGCTCTCATTTCCTCAGACGTATAAAAATAAATTGAGGAAATCGCTATGTGAGGATCGTAATGGAAACTCTTCTAGAGATATTCAGCCTTCTCAGAACAACAAAACAGCTGGTACAACCAATCATGACGTATCACAAGGTAATTTTTAAACTGAAAGCACGATATATCTTGAATTTTGGATAGCAGTGTTGTAAATTACGGCGATTGTTTCGTTAAAAAAGTTTCTGCAGGTACTGAGGAGGCAAATATGATCAACTTCTCTAATACAACAAGTAATCCTCCTACACCCATGCCTGGTATTGCAAACACAGGAGTAAATGATCAGCAGATTAATACTCGTGTACTCGGTCTCGGGCATACACAAGTTGCCAGTCGTCATCAGGTTTGTCACTTTAAAGAAAACTAAACGAACTTATCTTTTTTACCTTTAGTTTAGACCAATAATATGTTTCTATTATAAGTTTCATGTCAATTGTTTTGCAAAAGGATTTCTTTTTATATTCTCTTGTACCATCAGCTGTTATGTGGAATCTAGAGTAATGAAACACATAATTGGTCGTTCAAAACTTCAAATAGGCATGACAGACTTGCTTGTTCAAATGAACAACATGACTTGTAATTGACATACGATTACCGAGCATTCATCATTAACTATTAGCATTAATGTGTCGACCATGTATCTCTCCAATTTAAGGCGTACGATTACATAAATCTCAGCATGTAAAATGTGTAAACATGTCTTAACGGTCAGATGTGATAGTAAACATAAGTTCACGTGTACCTTGACATGTAAGGTAGGTCAAGTACACATTCACAGCTTGTTCTTTTCCTTGATTTTGATATACTAGTTAAGTCGTTCCTATGTACTTTTATGCGTAGTGAAACCATAGAAAATAGATTTTTTTTATAGAACCGTCAACCATAACCATAGAAAATAGATTGAAACTCCCGTTCATTACATGAGATGGAGAGGATCTGAGTATACCTCTGAACGTATCTAATTCTTGTTTTGGAAAAAAATCGACAGGCTATCGAGTTTAGAGATAGACATTTGTCAGTAGAGCATGCACTCGACTTGAATGTGACGATTGAAGAGTACGAGGAGGATGAGGATGCGCGTTTCGTTCAGGATCTTGAGTAGGAGTTTAGGAAGATAGACTAGAGAATGTAAAAGTCCAAACATCTTTCTCTTTTTCATTCCAAAATCACTAAGAATTCCGGTCTTGCTTTGTTTTCTTTCTCCATGTTGTCAGTACAATTGGATTTTGAAAGAACAATATTTAAATCACTAAAAGAAAATTTTCATTGATGAGAGGAGTAGTGATGTCGTAGGCTAATTTGGAAATATATGGGTAAAAGGAGTCATTTAAGGTGAGCGAGCCTTCTTGTTGAGTATGTGGTGCACTACTTAGCGGCAACAGATATTGTTGAAAGGCTGGTGGAACAGGGATCATTAACTCTGATTTGTGATCTTAATTCCTCAACAATCCCGCTCTATTTGTTCCGTTCAGAGTGTTCAGGCAAATTTTCTCCTTTTAATCTTTGCAGAAAGCAATCAGTCTCTAAAACCTTTGATGTAAGAGAGGATAGTGAGTTTTCATTCCATCTGTCTATACTGATAGTTTTGTTGCTTCTTATCATTTCCAAGGAGTCTCTTTTGATAAACTTCTTCAAAAAATTCAACCCGAGAATGCTAGAAAATATACGAAAACATAAATATTCAAGTGGCGAGAATGTTAGAAAATTTATGACAATTGGTTCAAGTACGAAAATCGAAAGGTTGTAATAACTGTTTCTAATCCATACGACACTTTTTGCCCACATGCAGGAAGGTATCCGAAACTGAAAAAACATGCATATTTTGAAGCCAGTATTTCATGACTCAAACTTTCAAGGAATTGGAGATGTCTACTTTTCTTTTTTCAATGAACTCATGATCATCATTTAACCTTTTAATGAATCTCAGAGATCATCTATTAAAACTTCAGCCAATGAAATTGAGTAATCATCTCTTGGCTTCTTACAGTTATCAAAGTAATGATTGTCAACAATCAAGAACACAAATCGAGAAATCCATTCTGCCAAAGAAATTCAAGACTGAAAACGAACAACAAATCAATTTGCACGTAGGCAAATAAAAAATAAGTGTAGAAATCAATTCATAATTAATTATGAAATTGTACAGCGGGAGCAAGTTGTATGGCTAGAAACCTTGCTACCCAAAGTATATTCAACCACTCATGAACACCCCCCCCCCTTCAACCTTTGATAATACCGCAGCACCATGCACAGACAACCGACTCTGATACAGCTTGTTGGGAAATCCCACTGCAAGGAAGCAACATCAAAGCACGATTTGGGCACACACTACCCAAAATGTCAAGCTTACCAGTTTTGCCCCAAAATAATACTATTTTAAGTATTAGCCTTTCACAGTTCAACGCCATTTTGATGTCGGACAACCTACTCTCACATGACACACAATAGTTAAGACACTAGGCTATGAGAAGATTAGTGAGGAGAGAGGAACAGAACTTAATGATTTAGTGGTCTCTATTGGGTCTATAAGCACAAAAGTGGAGAGTCTCTCGATATACCCTATAAATTTTGGAAGCAAAACCCGCCGTCATAATGTTATTCTGGTATTTATGTCCTAGAGATGACTATGATTGTGTCTGCTAACAAAAATAGAGCTATCTAGGTGATAAAATCTAACTTGAAATGTATCTATACACCAGAACGGAGATTGACACTTGGCCGCAAACCACCTATATCATAAAATGGGGTAAAATTTAATGTTGAGTTCTATCTAGTCTCATCTTTAGTGTCTAGTTGGAACTTTGAAGTTTTAAGGTGAGTGCTATAATATTATTCAGATCTACCTTCTGATATGCCATTTACTATATATAGTACCATGATTTTCATAACAATAATTTTTATTACATTCATTGATTATTTATGGAATTTAGGGCCTATTTAGGAAGTGGCCAAGTAGAACAAGCAAAATACTAGCTGCTGTGGTCGATAGCTTAGACATTTTCTCTCAATCGTATCGTAGTGGGGCCAAATCAATGGCTTTACAAGATTTTTTGTAATATACTCAGTCTTAATGCATAATAATCTATTAAATCTCAATCATTAACGGCTTTAAATATTGGTGATTTGAACTAAATCATGTCCAAGCATCGCTCGATTCTATTTCTCTTTCTCTTCCAAAAGAGTTTGTTTCGGTATATTTTTCCCTATGATTTTCTTGGTTATGAGTCCGACTTATGTAACTTATGAGTCTCTTAGTTGTTGGTACTGATAGACTCCAATTTGTTTGAATACCAACAATTACATTCTATTTTTTTCTAGAATTCAAGGTCCCCAGAATTTTATGTGACAATTTTTTAGAGTACAGAGGTCAAATCTTACTACTAATTTAAAGAGGAAATTCTTAAATTTCTTGAAGAAAGTATTGAGTACTACTTGACACTGGTTAATTAGTTAATTATAAATGTTTTCCTATGTTTCTTGTTAATAATGATCTTAAAACTCTTTCTCTTTGGCCTCGTCAGATGTGTCAATATGGTGAATGGCGTTCCGTAGGAAAGGCCCAAGTACCTCCTACTACAATATATGATGATGGTAGAACGAAAAACACATCGATGCCTCATTTGGTAAGCTCTAACAGTGTCCGTCTGTCTGACAATCAAGAAAGAAGAGGAAGAAACAACCATACAAGCGCCACAACTGTTTCCTCACCATCATCGCTACATGTTGGCGGATATGATCTCATTCAGACTATTCCGGAGTCAAATTCTTATCATGGAATGGTAGGAAACATAGGTGAAGGCAACAATAATGTAACACAAGGTAATCATGAAGGTAAAAATCACGGATTATCTAGAATTCTGCATACAATATTTTCAAAATCGGTGATTGTTTCTTAAAATATGTCTGTCTGCAGGTACTTCTACTGCTAAACCAAGCAGTCTAAACCTCACACATGTGTCTCTGCCAAGCGTACCTGGTTCTTTTAACGCTGGGGCAATTGATCAGCAGACTACTCATGTATTTGGTCTCGGGCATACGCAAGTTGCCAGTCATTTTCAGGTTTGTCACTTTCAAACAAACTCAGTGAGTTTATTTTCCACTATCAGTACAAGTCAAGATATATTTTCTAATATGAATTTCAGTTAAATTGTCAGGTAAAAGGCTCAGTAAATTTTTTAGAATTTTCTCTGTTATATTCTCTTGTATCATTGGCTTTTTCATAGGTTCTAGAGGTACGGTTCACATAAATGGTCGTCCTTATATTCAACGTGTCTAATCTGAAATAGAATAGGCATGACATAATTGGTTGCTTTACGATCAGATATGACAATCGACAGAACATGCTAATCTTTCCTTGACATGTACAATAGGTCCAATTCACCAATCCACTTCATACATGGGGTTGTGTCTCCCTATAAATGGCCATATTTACGACCATTCTTTCCTTGGTTTTGATTACTACACAAGGTCTTCCCTATGTACTTTTATCCACATTCTCGGCTGAGTACACGGCCAGGTGCAGACCAAAAGAAATAGATTGGAATTCTCGATCATTCCATGAGCTAGAGAGAATCTTAGTTTAAGCTGACCATATTTTACACTAATGCTCGTAGTTGCCCTAGAATTGGAAATAAGTATCTAATTATTGTCTTCGGAAATAGATAGGCTACCTAATTAAGATACATGGTTTTTCAGTAGAGTGTGAAGACTCAACAGAATGAAAAGGATGAGCACTCTTTCAGGATCTTGAATAGGTGATTATTAGCATCAGACTTGGAAAAGTACATACAGCTCAGGTTCTAAGCCATCTTGTGCATTGAGTCTCACTCGCTTGCAGTTCCAGCTACTCAGAATCATGGTGATTATTTTGATTGTACTGAGACAATCAATTATCTCTGAAACAGTAGTGGTGGAAAACAACAAATCACTTCACAAACCTACAAATCACAGTAAGGGGAAAGTGTATTTAACAAATCAATTCACGACTAATTAGAAAATTGTACTACGGGAGCTAGTTGTATAGCTAGTAATAACTGAGCCCGAGTTGTGTATAGGCTACCCAAGACCAGCCTAAGTAGGAACGTGGGCCACCTGTCCAATCCCAGCCCAACTTGATCAATCCGGGTTTTGGGTGAACTCGGGTTTACCCGTCGAACTTGCTAAAGTTGAGTTTTGTCATTCTCGTCTAAATGAAATTTAATATAGCTCACTAGATATTGTATTAGCGAAAATGTAAAAAAAAAAAATATAAAGTTTGAAACTAAACTTACCAAACTTATTTCAGCTTCGCATTAACAATTAGATACCAAATTTGAATATAGAAGTTAATTATTAATATTGTGTGAGTTAAGTATAATCAACTGTGTAAAAACCTACAACCACATGACATCCATGGTCAGGTGGAAATGTGGAACTCGACGGAGGCGGCATCTAGAATAGATCAACTAAATCATGACAGAAGACTACCACAAAATCACAATTAGTCCCCAGATATGTAGAAATTATCTTAGCCAAGCATGGTGATTCTGCCTCCACGAGATGAAGCTTCGCGAGGAGATTCAATCTTTGTAGTGAGGTAGATGAATGCAGTAGAGAAGTGTTTGGTGAAGAAGCAACCAAACCATGGTTGGATTGACTCGTGGTGAGAACGATCTTACAGCAGCAGCTGGCTGAGAATTCCACCTAAGAAAAGCTAAGAAGCAGGTGGCGATAGAGCAATCTAAATTCTAAGGCATGAGAACTCTGATCTGTTCAGAGACGAGCAGTTTGGTGATTTTAATGTCTGGTGATATGATCGGGTGGAAGTGTGGAACTCCACGGAGGCGAAGGTGGTTAGTGGTGTAGGTTGATTGATTAGGTCACCAGGATGGAAAGGCATGGGAAGAAATTGATTTGGTCACCTATAGCGATAATGTTCTGATACCATCTTAGAGAATAGTGAGAGAATTGTTGATTTACTGAAAAGATTCACCATTTACAGTTAGAGCCGCTTATAGGCTCGGAAAGTACTGGAAAAGATAAAACTAAATCGTAAAGAAATTGTAATCAAATCAGATTTCAAGGAGATGAATGTCTTTTTGTAGAATCAATAGGATGGAGGTAACAAGACAACCTAGACAACCTAGGTATAGGGATGCAGTAGAGATGAAATAATATCTTATCCTATAGTATTATATCTTCTAATCATTACATCATTGATTCTCTGTCGCCCACACAAACACCCTTTGGTTAACCACAGCAGTGTGCATGAACCATCTACTCCGATACTATTTCTGGGAGATTAACATTGCAAGGAGGGAACAAAATTTTCCATTAAATAGGCTTGTTTGGGCGTGAGAAATACGAAATGATGCCCATTTGGGAAATACTATCAAAATGGGCTCATTTAGAAATCGATAATGCATGTATAGGTTCTTACCTTTGAAGTCTCGGTTTTCAAATGCCAGAAGCCCAACTAAAACCGATAGTCCAACTGTCGGTTCTTTAAAAAATGATACTTGCACTATCGGTTGTAAACCCTACCTCTCTTTTTTCCCTTTATTTCAGTCTGTCTCTCGGTCTCTGTTCTTCCGTCTAATTCAAGGAAGGCCGTTGAAACCAATTGTGTGTGCGGCAATGTGCCCATCCATAAACCCTATGATGAAGTCTGTATTGGAAACTTGCTTCTTTCTCAGAAACTGTTGAATTTGGGTTGCATCAGCTAATAGCCGATATTATGATTATCGTTTTTAAGAACCGATTATGCTATTATCGGTTTAACTACCGATAGTCATAATATCGGTTTTTATTTTTTGTTGTACAGAAGCTAGAAACCGAGTCTTGGAGTCTCGGATTTAAGCTTGAGAACTGATTCTTTGATTGTCGGTTTCTAAACGAGCCTTTTCCGGCATTATGGGGATCATTTCAGTTTTTTTCAGCCACAGTAATCCCCCATTCCAGGGAAAACTTCAGGAGCGAACAACATAGCCTGATTTTGGACACCCACCAACCCAAAATAGTAAATTCCATATAACCCAACTCTAGAAGCTAGATAGAATTAATCCTTGTCGAAGCAGTGCTTGATCTAGTTTCTCTTTCTAGTCCAAAAGAGTTTGTTTAGGAATGTATTTCCCTATGATTTTCTAGGTTGATTTCACATTATCAGTCCCCTAATGTAACATATGCCTCTCTTAATTTGTTTTGATGAATATATGCCTCTCTTAATTATTGGTACCCGTAGACTCCAATTTATTTGAATACCAACAAAAAGCTCACTATTTTTTCTATAATGTGAGGAAATAGTGTGAGCCCGATTGCATTTGAGTAGAAAGAAGAATACTTTATTTAACTACTCGTAGAAAATATGGAGTAGTTGGCAAATTGTCTCTGGTTAATTGTTTACTTCATTTCAAATGTCAATTATTTCTTTGTTAATAATGACCTTAATTTTTTTTCTCTTTGATTTCGTCAGAATTGTCACTATGGTGAACGGCGTTCTGTAGGTATTTCTACTGCTACACCAAGCAGTCTACCTTCCTTGAGCGCTCCTCATCATGCTTTGTCTGGAGCTAATGTTCAGAGGCCTAGTTCCTCCGATCAAGTTCCTGTTGAAACTAATTTTACCGATTTCGCCATTGATGAACAATTTCAGCTCTTATTGGACCCCAATTGTCAAGTAGACTTTGAAGAGATTTTTTCTGACCAGGTGAGTTTGTCAAGTAATATTAACAATTTTGATGCCATTTGAATGCGGACATTCATTAGTTTATCTGGTGATTAATTGCAGCCGCATTTCGACAGTCAAAAATAGGAAACAGCCACAAGAGATGAGGTGATTATTAATGCACGGCGTTATGCGTAAGAAAAGATGTACGATTACGTGCAGTGCCCGGATGCTATAGATATGAGGAGATATGGAGGTGGTTTTATGCTATACAGCTAGATATTAAAGTTTAGATGATAGGTTTGGTATAGACTTTTATTACTAATTAGTATATGTTACTGATAGTAACTTTGTATATTACTTGCACTCCTCAACTCTAAGGTGTATTTGCTTTTGTTATCATCATCGTCCCTGTTGCTCACATCATATATTGTATGTTGCATATACGTATGCCGGGTTAATGACGGTCCGATTTTGGCAGATTTGCCAAAATTTACTGCCCAACACCAAGAAAAATTCAAACCGAACCTACACAACCATTCGTTGCGATCAAGTAGATGGACCGCAGGACCTCTACCCTGTTCGACTTACAATAAAATGGGCTAGTAATGGTGAAATTGTACTAGAGGTACACATAATTTAGTTTTTCAATGGATTTGATACCCATACTTAAAAACGGTGCCGCCACGGCACCAAACATTCAAAAATCATGCAATATACGTACCCACTAGTAACTCTGTTACATTTAGAGGATGGAAAGTTATAAAATAAGGGTTTTTTTCCTACTGAAATTCTAAATTACAGTATGTAATTCTAAATTTAAGCAGGGAATTCTTGAGGAGCTTTTGTGTCATGTGTAGTCAAATTAAGTGTCGTGATGATCTCTTATATTGTATTTTTGGCCTACAAAAAGATAAGTGTCGTGATGATCTGTTATATTGTATTTTTGGCCTACAAAAAGATACAATTACCTTGTTTGGATGGATAAATAATGAGATGAACTACTTTCTCATAATATGATGATTCCAATAATCTGAAGATCTCCACTATTTGATTTTAGTAACTGTGTCCCAGATTTTATATGGATTTCATGTCTGTGCCCCTGCAACACGTCAAATTGTGATTGACCTTTTGAACAATCCCTCAAAACTAGCTCAGAGTTCCAAATTTTTTAACTCGGGACATATAATAATAACCGATTCCTGGAATTTTGAAATACGATTCTGATTTATAACTATCTCAAGTAATAATTTGTGTCATCCAAACACCTCATTTTAAAGAAGATATCAATCATTTAATCTGCAATAATATATCTAATCCAAACAGCCTTAATGATTTCATTATTTATTCATGTGCAGAGTCAAACTCAAGAATTTTGAACAACGCCGCTCGAGATACACCAAAGTCAATGGTTCTGACTTCTAAACTTCTGTCAAAAGAGCAAGTAATATTTCATTATTTAGTCACTTCAAGGGTCAAATTATTACCACTCCGTTTCTTCTCTTTCTCCCCTTATTCACTTTTTCACTCGTAGTTGGGTCACTTTGACCCGATAATTTGGATGGCAAAACGATATAATTTTTTGATAAATTTTCCATGGCAATACAGAGTAACATTTATTCTACAACACCAAGAAAGAATTGTCAAAAAATTACTTCGTTTTGCTATCCAAATCGCCGGGTCAAAGTGACCAAGTGAGTAGTGGTAAAAGTCAAAAGGGGGAGAAAGAGAAGAAACAGAGTGGTATAATGTAACAAGCGTATTGTTTGGTATCTATTGTGCATCTCCAGCAGTAATGTGCAAATTTTACATAAAAGTTGTACTTTTGCATTTCGCATAGTGATAATTTCACACTTCTTCTCCAACAGTAACTATGCAACAACAGATGTATTTTTCCTTCACACATCACTTTCGGAAACAAATAAATAGTAGAGATGGGGAAGATATTCGAGGGACAACTATGTAGAAAATATAGGAGAAGCGGTTGAGAAAAATTCGATAACATGGGTTAAATTAAAGTATCAAAATGCCGATGGGACAATTCTCACCAAATTTGGCCAGTGGATGCATGTCCTTTATTTTGCATGACAGAATGCCTCTTCTATTGGAGAATTTTTTATTTGCTCCAAGAGAAAATAATTTTTTTATATAAATTGCTCTGCTGCTGGCTAATAATTTTTACATAAGTTATAAGAATTGCTCTATTAACTTATAATTTTTACATAAATTATGTAAATTTTGCATAAACAACCCATTTACATAGACTGCTGGATGTGACTGATAGTGCATAGTAGAGTACTAGCGTCGAACTCGTGCCACGCACGGAAGTCTTTATGAAGTTCTCTAGTCCGTCCTTTTTTTAAATACATCTTGAAGCAAAAATGTTTTCCATTTTGTAACCATGACTGATTTTAGCTATTTTTGTAAGTTACAAGATTCACAGTGATGATATTAATAGGGATGTGACTGATAGAGCATAGTAGAGTACTAGCGCTGAATTCGTGCCATGCACGGAGTCTTAATGAAGTTCTCTAGTCTCTTTTTTTAAAATACATCTTGAAGCAAAAATGTTGTCCATTTTGTAACCATGACTGCTATTTAGCAATTTTTCCTCTGACAAGCAGCCAACTAAACACGGCAGTTGTAGCGGCATCTTTTCACTCATTATTAACTTCATACAAGACCGAACCAAGACCACAATATCAACTTTCATTGTGTTAGAAGATAAGTTTTATCAAGATCAACAGCAACACCAATTGTTTTATGTTTGGCTTATACGACTCTATCTCTTTGCTGTATTAGTCTTCATCAATTACGGGTAAGGGAACGACATTAAGCAGAATGTCGAAGTCACGATCACGATCACCAATAAAGGACGGAGAAGGGTACACATAGCCCATAGAAGTTCTCACCCAGCTTTCCTCCATAATTTTTACCTATTTAACCAGTGGTTGTAGAGCCTAATTGGCGGATGCATTCAAGTAATAGTAGAACAGCATCTTTGGTCAATTCGCTAGGATCTTTGGGAAGTCTTAAATGCTGAGGAATTAGTTTATGGGCATCTTCAAGATTGACTAAAACACACAGCAACTTGAGCTTATATACGATCTAATTAAGATCACTTTCGTAGTAAGTTAAATCAACTACCCTCAGATCTGCGATATGCCGAATAGACCAAGTCTTCAACCATTTTCCCTCTCATATATCTTTCAGCAAGTTTGCATCAAGCTTGCTAATTTTGTTTGCGTACCTGATCAACTGTAGCAACAAAATTAAACAAAACCGGAATGTTCAGAGATAGGCAAGAAAAACGATTTTCCGGTTCCAGAACTCTGGATTCCAAAGTAATGATGATGACCATATACATATAAATACGAGAGTAAATCACAATATATATGGTTAATATGTACCCTTAGGTCAACGACACTTTCCAAGACAAACATATCTATAGATACATACACATTGCATCCTTCAGATTGGGTGAGTTTGGTACCACTACCTCCCTACTCTTTCTTCCCAATTTCCTTTTTGGGACGTCCCTCCTCTTTCTTCTCATTTCTTTTTTGGATAACCTTAAACAGTTAAAAAGACAACAATACCCTCACAAATAATACCCACATACATTTACCTTTTTCCCAACCCCTCCCACTAATCTGCCTTATCCTCTCACAAAACCACTCACACAACACACAACACACAACACAACACACACAGTAGAGAGAGAGGCGGAGAGAAACAAGCCAGAGAGAAGCTCATCCCTCTCTCCGGTGCATCGTGGAACGACGGATGTGCTCTGTCACGACGGTGATCTTGCGACTCAGGGTGGAGAGAGAGAGGCTGAGGCGTCGGATGACCAACGACGGTGGAAGCTCCTCCCTCTCTCTCTGTTTGTTCGTAGGGTTCAGATCTTGTCCAAGGTTGGCCGGCGGTGGCTTTGTTGGTGGCGGTGTCTCCGCTGGTGGTCCGATGGTGGTGCTGGTTTCGGCGATGGGACAACCCTCTCTTGCTCGATCTGTTTTCGTAGGTGGTGGCGGTGTGTCCGTGGTGGTAGCTTCGCAGATCTACTCTCTCTCTCTCTCTCTCTCTCCGCGATCCGTTTCCTTCTTCCTCTGTTTTCTCCTCCATCTCTTCTTTTTCTCTCCCTCCTGTTTTCTCCTCCATCGTCTTCTCATCCTCCTCCTCTATTTCTTCCTCTAATGTTTAGATCTGTACAAGTTGAGTACCAACAATGTTTAATTTTGGACCTGTTGTAATGAAAAAATTGATTTAGATATGTATTGTTTTATCTCTTGGTGTTATTAATGTTGGATGGTGGTGGTGGTGTAATTGTTAGTGGTGGTGGTGGTGTTATTGTTGATGTGGTGGTGGTGGTTTTACTGTGAAGAGAGAGGGAGTGTTATTCTCCACCTGTGTTAGGGGCAATTTGGTCAAAAATGTCTTTTTCTTTATCTCCCCGCCGAGCCGCCATGGGTAGAAAGATGTGGGACAGACTGGTATGACTTATTTGGAACTTAAGTTGACTTATAAGTTTATATTAAAAAAAATTCAGGAAAAAAATGAAAACAGGTACGAGTGTTTGTTAAGTCCAAAAGTTCAGAAAGAGATCCAAAAGCCTAACTTTTTGGTACGCTCATTACAACGAAGTTATAAGTCAAACCTAAAAATTCAACCTACAAGTCAGACACCAAACATTACTAGTAAGTTGTCTTTAATTTATAATTCATAATTGAGTTATAAGCAGTTTATATGTCATACCAAACCCCTCTTTAAGATAAATACACGTTACCGCCTTCCTTATCTTGCCAAACTGATACGGGTCAATCGTATCGTCCTCACCCGTATTATTTAATTATTTAATTAATAGTTAGTTTGTTAATTTATTTATTTAAGTAGTTAATTAGATGTTTATTTATTTAGTTAGTAGATCGGGCCGAGCCCATTAGGTCAAGTTGTCCAGCCAGGGTTAGTATTCTTATAATAGTTGTCAAGTTGTCTAGCTCATTCGTATTATTAATATTTAATAATACGAACTATTAATAATATCTAATAATACGAACTATTTAATAATAGTTCGTTTTATTAAATATTAATCGTGGAATAACAATTATTTTCAATTATTCAGTTATTTCAGTTTATTTTTCATAAAATAGTCTAGTTTATTCCGTAGTTTCTTACGTGGGATACTGATTTGTATCACAAACCTTGAGACAGTATACCCCATCCCTGACTTTAAGATTAATTCCTCTCAGCTATCCCGTGTTTTGGAAAAAGACACTTCGCACCCATTTGACGGAATATTCTGTGGACACTTAGCACCCTTCTGTTATGTTCTGTTAGAAAAGTGGTATACTGAATTTTTTCGGACCATATTACCTTCATGAAGCAGGTTTTTTTGGAATATAGGCTATGAACCAGGTTTTTCATTATATTGATTAATTTGATAGCAGGCATAACTAACTTATTACATAACTTGTGATAAAGTAATGAGGATATTATTGGCCTTATAAATCTTCTGCACCTTAAAAAGGCCAAGACTCATTCTGCATATCAAGCCCACTCTATACTGCCCAACACAGTAACGGCCTTTATATTTATCTTGTATTAAGCCAACATCTATAAGGGCTCAATAGGCTAAACCTAGCTGATCTACATCGTACATTAGAACGTTACAATCCTACTGTTGGCAGGGGACTACATATAGTCTTTTCTCTCTGTATTAGGTCATGTTATGTATATGCAATGAATACCTCTTCCGCTTCTCTCTATCGCTTTACCTTTTCTGTGAAACCCTAAACAGTTTTTGTTTCATGGTATCAGAGCTCGATGCTAATGACACCGTCGCCTTCACCGGCGACCTCTCAGATCTATTTGCTGTACAACATTCACAACTTACTGCCATTCAAACTTGAGCCCTCCAACGTCGTATTATGGCACCACCAGATCTCATCCATTTTTCTCACTCATAGCTTATATGGTTACCTTGACGGTTCCATACCCTGTCCTCGTCAGTTCATCTCCGGCGCCGATGGTGCCACTGTTAACCCTGTCTTCACCTCTTGGTAGTTACAGGACCAAGCGGTCCTCGCGATCCTAAACGCCACGCTCACTACTAAGGCGCTTACTCAGGTTATTAGATCAACGGATTCTCGTACGGCTTGGCTCACTCTTGAGCGCCGCTACGCCTCTCTAACCAGATCGAACATCTTGCAACTCATATCTGACTTGCAAAATTGCAAGAAATGATTTGATTTCTATTGATCAGTACATGCAACGCCTTTGCACTCTTCGCAATCAACTTGTTGTTTCTATCGTTCAGATCGATGACGAAGACATGCTTCTGTACACCCTCAATGGGCTCCCACCGAAGTTCAACCCTTTCCGGTCCTTTCTCCGAACCAGATCTGAGGCTCTTTCCATTGAGGAGCTCCATGTCCTTTTGAAAGAATAAGAAGCTATGTTTGAGTCCCAAAATGTTGCTCCAGTTGATCCCACTTATTTCTTCCCTACCTCACTCTCCGTCTTGTGGTGGGCATGGCAGTCGGTCTCACTCCGGCGGTCGTGGAGGTCAAAGAGGCGGTCTGGTCATGGTTTTCGACCCGGGTCAGGCTTCAAACAGTTCTGGAATCGGATATGGGTCCGAATATGGTTCCGGGTATGGAGGTGATAGATCGGGTCACGGTACTGGATATGGATATGGGTCTGGTTCCATTTTCAAGTCAAGCTCTGGGTATGGATCGGGTCATGGCTCTTTTGGTCAGTCAAGTGCTCCGAGAGGGCGATCCGGAGGACGAGGTGGCGGAGCTCTACTCGTCAAATCTGTGCATTTGATTACCACTCGGCTCTCCACTATTATCACCGGATGGACTATTGTAACAATTCGTGGATTGCTATTCCAGCAACTTCTTTACCCGTACCACCGGATAAAAATGCTTAAGCCTTGAAGGTTCTAGTAGTAATCTACAAGGTTTACCATATACCAGATTTCATACTCAGATATCTCCGGAGTGGGACAGGAAATTACAATCCCCCAACCATATATATACATCTAATCAACAAATAGCAATTAGCAATATCTCGATGTGGGACGGATATTACAATCACCCCACGTTATATACTCGACGTCCTCGTCGAGTGTGCCCAGTCACGTATCCCCTTGGCTGGCGGTGAACCGCCACGGGGCCCTTCCAGGACCAGGGTTGGATCTGATACTATTTGTAACAACCCATGAATTACTATTTCAACAACTTCTTTATCCGCACCACCGGATAAAAGTGCTTAAGCCTTGAAGGTTCAAGTAGTAATCTACGAGGTTTACCATATACCATATTTCATACTCACAAATCTCCAGAGTGGGACAGGAAATTACAATCACCCAACCATATATACATCTAATCCACAAATATCAATCCGCAACATAGTTGTCAAAATCTTACGATTCACGATTTGTATCCTACGATTCAATTTGATTCACCCATGAAACGATGCGAATCCCTTAGTGAATTTTTAATGGCCAAAAAATATTTGAATCCCGATTCAAGTGTCTGAATCTTACGATTCAGTTACAATTCAGACCGATTCTACGATTCACCTTCGGATGATCTGGAGGTCTACTTGAGTTGCGGCATCAGTCTAAGAACTAATACTTCCTACATTACTTCCTACACTTATGTATGTTTTGCAACATGCATTTGTTTTAAATTACTAGCGCATTTTCTCAATTCCAACGCTAATAGTTTTCTATTATTTTCAATCTCATTGGAATCTTGTAGTTCCTTGCTCCACATGCTTGTGGGTGATACAGGAGTTGATGTTGGTTCCGGTTGTGTGGACCACGACCGCGGCCCCGACCTTTCGGCGGAGAGCCAAACGACAAGTTTGCCGAAGCAGGAGTAGAAGACGAATTTAGCTGAATTTGGCGAAGTACTGGTCGTGTTGTGGAAGCTTCTTGAACAGCTCTTCAAAGCCAATATCTATGTCGCGTGCCTTGATTGCCGCAACAATTGGAAGGTATATTTCATTCAGACCGTCAAGAATCCGATCCACAACATCGGATTCATCAATTGGTTTTCCAAAAAGTGCCAACTCATCAGCCTTGTGTTTAACAAAGTGCATAAATGTAGAGATTGTCCGCGTACCTTTTTGTGGATTTTCGAGATGCTCATTGACCTAATGTGACCACAAGAGGGACGCGCATAGATGTTGTGGAGGGTGCGCCAAATGTCATGAGCAGTGTGGGCTGTTGTGATGTGGGAAAGCGCGGATTGCGCTAGTGCACTAGAAAGAGACGCGAATACAAGCTGGTGTTGTTGAAACCAAGACGTATAAGCGGGATTGGGTTTAAGAGCAATGTTGTCAGCAAGGCCAAATGAAGCGGACGAATCTGTCCGGGTTGATGATTCTGTTTGTTGAGTTGCAGGAGTGACGGACGGGGCAGTGGTTTGCGGAGGAATGAGGGGTAAAGGCGGCGGCTTGCTGCCGTCAACATGGCTGAGCAATCCATGTCCTGTAAGGAGGGCTTGAACCTGAACTTTCCAAGTCAAAAAGTTGTTTCCATCTAGTTTGATCAATGTTGGCGGGGCAATAACCACAATCGGAGACTTGCGGGGGTTGTTGTGATCTTGGACGGTGGTGGGAGGTGCCATCGCGTTGTCAGAGCTTGAAACAGAGAGAGCGGTAGTTGTGATTGACGGTTACGTGGACCCGACAGAGAGTGAGTTGAGGGAGCAGGTCTGTGGTGCAGCAGAGATGAGGGTGGTTGGAAGGCACTACTGGTGGCGCGACAGTCAGGAGCTGTGTTGGGTGGTTCTGCGATGTTGAAGATCGATCAGAAGAAGCAGTGGAGGACGGCGATGTACGTCGCAGAGGTTGGTGCGACCTTACTGTGCAGAAGCAGCGACCCAGACTGAGGGAACGACGTTGGTCCATCCTCGCGAGAGAAAAAAAAATCAGAGGTTAGGGCTCAAACCCGCTATGATACTGATACGGGTCAACCGTATAAGACGGGACACCCGTATTATTATATTTATTAGTTATTTAGAATTACTCGTTAATTGTTTATTTATTTAATTAGTCGTTATTTAATTAATTAGTAGAGTGGGCCGAGCCCATTAGGTCAAGGTTAGGGTTAGCTATTTTATTATTTAAAGTATTGTAATCCTTCAGTTTAGGGCATGAGATGAATGAATTATTTTGAGTTTTGTTTATTTTCAATGTCTTTTCGTAGTATTTTCGTAGTGTCACGAACTACTGGTAGAGATTCGTAGCCTCTCTCAAGCTACTGGTACGATACTGGGTGTATCATTGGTGCTTTCATTTTTTCACCATCCAACTGGTGAATCATGACGAACATTGACGATTTCATCATTCTCAAAGATCCCGAAGACCTTGAAGAACTCTGCAAGCAGGTCAATCAAACAATCAGTTATCTTACGATAGCAGAGCTGGATTACCAACAAACATGTGGGTATTTCACAATGAAAGAGTTGGAGGACATCAAAGCAAGTAGGGGACGACTCCGAGTGGTGACTACTGCGGAGTTGTTGCGCATCCAGGAGCATTTATATGAGTCCTCCGATCCGGCGACCAAACACCAGCAGCAGCCACCCACGCCGCCGCAACCTACTGACATTACGGCGACCACGCAGCAGGAACAACAGCCGCCAATGAAACTGCAGGTTGAAGAACATAAGCCAGCACAGATCGAAGACCTGCAAGCAAGGGAAGTAGAGAAGGTAGAACGCAGCCAAAACAACGTCGATCTCACCGCCGACGACTTACCGCCATGGATCCCGGCGAACAAGCCACAAGGTCCGCCACCCACCGATCTGCAGCAGCCCAAACTGCCCGATCCTCCACCACCGTCCCAATCACCGACGGCACCACTAGATCCGCCGTCCCCTTCTCCGTCGATCCCAGACCCGCCATCCCCGCAGCAGCAAGCGACCCAGTCCAAACCACCAACGCTGCCAGAAAACTAGCAGGTCCCAGACACCGGCGACCCCATCCCAGACCACCGATACCTTCCTCCGACCGGCGACGACAACGAGGTACTTCGGCCGCCGTCGACAACTTGTTTTGCGGCTTCTCCAAGGCCAGATCTGGGTTTGCTGAACCAGGTACACCTCAAAGAAGCCATCGGGTTCCAACCATATGGATATCGGCTTGAATTAGCCGACGGTTTGGGGTCGGCTCTCTATCGGCTTGACTTAGCCGCGTGCTTGAAAATGGCTTGGACTGAGCCGTCTCCTTTTCAACGGCTTGACAGATCCTTTCAGCTCCTAGTGAGCCGACGGCTCCTCCTTGGCTCCAAATGAGCCAATTACCTATTTTGAGCTTATTTTTTAGCCGTGACGATATTTTTTTGAGCCCCGGGGTCTACCCTAGGGTTTTTCGACCTCCCGACTCCGTTTCCGGCCTCTATTTTTCAATATTTGGCTTCCAAATTGCTGTTCCAAAGGTCATCATTCGTCCATTTGATCCGGGCATACGTAATTATGGACTTGTTGCAGACTTTTCGCATCACCACCTTGAGGACAAGGTGTTTTTCGAGCACGGGGGAGTTGATACGGGTCAACCGTATAAGACGGGACACCCGTATTATTATATTTATTAGTTATTTAGAATTACTCGTTAATTGTTTATTTATTTAATTAGTCGTTATTTAATTAATCAGTAGAGTGGGCCGAGCCCATTAGGTCAAGGTTAGGGTTAGCTATTTTATTATTTAAAGTATTGTAATCCTTCAGTTTAGGGTATGAGATGAATGAATTATTTTGAGTTTTGTTTATTTTCAATGTCTTTTCGTGTATTTTCGTAGTGTCACGAACTACTGGTAGAGATTCGTAGCCTCTCTCAAGCTACTGGTACGATACTGGGTGTATCAGATACCATGAGGAACTATTATTGTATTAGATAAATCAATAACTAATACACCAGTAATTATATACACTCAACCTGGGACTATATTATAAATACACTAAAATACACTAATTAATATGTTGTCCTATACAATGGGCTATGGGAAGATTCATGTACTCGTATCCCTTAAACTGAAGAGATACATGTTTTCTCTTGGTCTCAATGTAGTGGTGCTGAATCAACGGTTTTAATGATTTGTAATGATATATTCAGTCTTATGTGTGCATAATGCCTTATAATACACATTTATATGTGATTTAAACTAGTTCCAGGAGTAGAACTAATTCTTGTCCAAGCATCGCTCGATTTTGTTTCTCTTTGTAGTCCAATAAAGTTTGTTTAGATTTATTTTCCCGGTGATTTTTCTCGGCTGATGTCACTTATGAGTCCCCCTTATGTAATTTATGAGCTCTTTGCTGTTGGTATCCAATAAACTCCAATTGGTAACAGTTTTTCTAAACCACTTGAAGAAATTATTAAGTACTAATTGAAACATGTTAAGTAATATGTTAATTATAAAGTTTTCTAAGATTCCTTTGTTGATAATGATCTTAGATATTTTCTCTCGATCTCAATGTAGCGGTGCCAAATTTGCCTCTTTAAAAGATCTCTAATCATGTATTCAGTCTCATGTGTGCACAATAATTTAGGTTCTGGAATACACATGTATAGGTTATTTGAAGTAGTTCCAGGAGTAGTGCTAATCTTTTTCGAAGCAGTGCTCGATTGAGTTTTTGTTCCGGATTGTATTTACCTTTTCAGTTTCTGGGTTGGTCATCACATATTTATGATTGAAATTTGTTCGAGTACCATCATATAAGTCAGCTACATCTGCCTCTCTTAATCATTGGTATCTGTATGACTGAAATTTGTTCGAGTACCATCATATTACAGGCTATTTTTTCTAGAATTCCAAGTCTACCAAATTGGACTAAACAGTAGACTAGCATCTCCGGGAGTACCCCATTGCAATGGGATAGAAAGTAAAATACAGTACTAAACAACCTGTAGAATCTATTCAGTACTTGACAACCTGACACTGGTTAATTGCTATATTGATTTAAAATCTCTATTATTTTTCTTTGTCAATAACAACCTTATAATTTTTTTCTTTGATTTCCTCAGAAGTGTCATTATGGTGTATGGCATTGTGTTGGAAAACCACAAGCTCCTTCTCCTTCAGTAAATGCTGAAGACAGAAGGAAAACCACGTGGATGCCTCATTTTTTAAGCTATGCCAGTGACTGTCAACCGTCTGACAATCTAGAAACCAGACAAAGAACAATAGTAGAAGTGCCACGAATATTTCCTCAAGCCCAAGTCAGAAGCTTATCACGACTTTGTAAGGAATGTAGGGGCAACAAAAATGTATCTCGAGGTAATTGTGATGCCAAAATCATGGAATATCTGGAAATATGCATATCAATGTTTTAAAATAGGTGATTGTTTCTAAAATATGTCTGCAGGTACTTCTACTGCTACACCAAGCAATCTAAAACCTCACACATGTACCTTAGTCGAGCCTTCCTTGTACTGCTATTGCTGGAACAAATGATCAGAGATCTAGTTCTTTTAAGCTGTCTTCATCCTTTCCTAGTGGTTGCCCATCGTATGCACTGTCCAACAGCAGACACTTTGTTACAACTTCTAATTTCAGTCAACTTTGTACAAAGACATTCTTTCAAATTCATGTCCAGTTCAGAATTGTTCATGGCAGCACTAGTTGATTCCGCTTCCACAAACAAGTGAAAGCCAGCAAGAGGGCTGTTCTCATCCTCCCCCACCCTTATAGAATGAGAACGTGAAACTCTTACATCACTGCCTCGGTTCCCCACCAACCTTGACTGATATTCGTGCAATAAATCATAACATGTTTGTTCCACCTTCTTAAGACGATCATCAGCATCACTTTATCTTGGTTTTACCACTAAGTAAATATTAGCATGCAGTTGAGTCTAAACCCAATACCTGCAAGAAATAAACCACAAACACAACACAATACATACCAAATTTGCACACTTTCTAGACTATATTGCAATCCACACACTCCACTAAACCCAATAATGAATGATTTGCTATAGAGAACATTGACCATATCCCTAAAGACAACCTTGATAAATTTGAAAGCACCATGAAAACTATGGGTTTTTCAAGACCCTTGTGAGGGAATCTGTCCCATACACCTCCAGATACCATTACAAAAAACAAAATCAACAATCTAAAAATACATCACAGTTTAGCTTATCATAATCTCATAAAAAAACAATCATATCACTCCATGACTAGAGCCATACTGTTCAAATTCTTGACCTTTAACACCTAAATGAGAACAGAGAATGACAATCAACAATTTATAAAAGTGGACAGATCGCTGGAGAGGGGAAAAGAGCTAGATTTCACATTTTCACAACATACCCATTTGCAGGTTTTCACAGAAAACTTTAATTCACAAAACTTCATAGTGAAACACCCATATTACAGATTTCGCAGAAGAAAATTGAAGAGAAGAGAAGTACTGACAAAGGAATCGCAACTATAACCCTAGAGCGAGAGATTCACCTCGTAGACGGAGAAGAAAATGGCCGCAAACTAGCTAGTCATCGTTCATCTCTGGAGTGAGTCGATCGAGAGAGAGAGAGAGAGAGAGAGAGAGAGAGAGAGAGAAATCAAAGATAGCGGACTGCAGTGTAAAAAATCTAGCACTACCCGATTCAGGCCCGAGTCCCCCCACTTACTAACTGGGCCCGTTTTAATTTAAGTGAAGGCCAGCCCGCACCAGGATTTAAATAGTATAAGAGCAGTATGTGGGGTGGGTTGATAACCGGGTCGGCCCAAAAATTGACCCGTTTTGCCATCCCTATATATAAGAAACGGCTTCCCCAGCATAAAAAGTCTATTTTCATAATATTACTTTGGTTTAGATATATGAGTTTTTTCTTTTTTTTTTTTTTTACTTTGAATCGACTTAATTTATTTAATCTTCGAATTTATAGCAATAACACACATGGCAGTGTAAGAACGCTTGAAGTTAAACACATTTCCTAATATCATTTGCAGATCATGGTTGAACTCACCACACACACATAGTCAATGGTTCTATTAATGTGTGCTAATCAATCCAATGAAGAGGTCATTATTATTTAAGGACAATTAATACTCTATATAAATTATTTAAGGACAATTAATACTCTATGTAAATTATTTAAGGACAATTAATAGTCCATTTAAATTTGTATTATCTCAAAAATTTATATCTTGACCTGGCCAATTTTCATGTACTATCGGTTAACAAAGAACTTCTAAAGATTTTATAATCCAGGCTTGCTTGTGGTACCAAGGGATAGCTAGTAGCACCAGCAGAGGAACCTTTGTCGATTGTCTGATCAAGAGAAAAGACTCGGGACGGTTGCGATATTCTCAAAGGTAAGTGAAGACAGATAACAGAGTATTCTATTTAAGTTTGTGTAATTTTCATTGTGTAAATTGACTTGAATAGATTCTACAGGAAATTTGTCGATTGTCATACGTTAAACATTAAGAACAAACTTTAAGCTAGAAACAGCTTCGTATAAATTTCCTCAACAATTTCCTTGTACTGGCTTTTTTGCCTTCACATAAATGATATATCTTTTTATCTATGATCCTGATAATCGATTTCCACACTTCAATTTTGACCAACTAATAATTTTCTTCAAATGGATTTAGTGAAAATGAATGGAAAAGACAGTCAACTAATTTCTTAATTTATCTAAACCAGCATTGTTACTGCATTTAATGCCCATCTATCTGTCTCTAACATCCCCTCTGTTTATGGAACTCATCCTTTCGACTTTCATGCTAGCCAGTAAGCAAACAATTTGTTAACAATGGAAAGTCTGGGTGACTATCGTCAAGTGTTGGGAAAAAAAGTTCATGTCTTGTTGGCAGAGTCTGATACTGAGTCACTCCGTCACTGGAAGCGACTGTTGGAGATCCATTCGTATGAAGGTAAGCAGACATAAATATTAACTTTTTTTAGTTCGCTAATGAATATACTAAGACATGTTCTCAATAAACATTTTGTCGGAGTATTTTGTTAAATGCCCTTTTGTTTTCGTTCACGCGCTTATAATTTCTTCAATGCAAGGATATACTTCTCATTTCTTATGTGTTTCTGTACATTTTCAGTGACGACAGTTGGCTCGGGTTTGGCTGCTTTAGAAGTGCTTGCACACAACAAGAAAAAGGTCGACCTTCTTCTTGCAGATGTTGGTTTACATGACCTTAACGGGTTTTCACTTCTGCAGGATGCCATAAAACGTGGCTTACCTACAATTTGTGAGTAATATAATGGTCCAAGTACAACTTCTATTTGTGTTGTACGTTTTTTCATGATCTTATGTAATTTAATATAACTTCTGTTCGATTTATATTGTAGTGATGACGCACAGAGAAGATTTTGCTACTCAAAAGAAAGCCCTACAGGATGGGGCTTGCTTTTGCATTGCAAAGCCACTGGTGGGAAAGGATGTGAAAACCCTGTGGCAATTTGTCTTGAAAGAAAAAATTTCACTAGAAAAACATGGGATCAAGGTCGGTTCTGGTAAAAGGCTTAGAACTGAAAATGGAGGGAGTGTTTATGAGTCCGGTGAATCAAGCAAATCGAAGAAAAAATCAAGAAGACCTAGTATGAAATGGACAGAGGAGCTCCATTTAAAGTTCGTGGCTGCTATAGAAAAACTGGGTGCTGGAGCGAGTAATTCTCTCACATTTATTAGAATTAGTTTTTCTTATCTTTTTTTTTTCAATTGCGTATTCTTACATTTATTTAACGTTTGCTTTGGGGTTATAAATATGTCTCCTCATAACCAGAGTTGTCGGCAAAAAATATACATGAACTCATGGGCGTGCCTGATCTCGAGCGACCTCAAGTCATCAGTCATCTTCAGGTTTGTTGTTTCCAAACATACTAAGATATAAGTATAGATTCTGTTTGCATGGACTTCGATATTGTACTGTAGGATATCTTTTGATTGACTGTTTTATTAATATGGATGTCTTGGGTTTGACAAGGAAGTGTCAATCACACTACGCTATTGACATATCACTAACACATGTCGATACTGACATATATGACATGTATAACAAGGTCTATATAAACTGCTGGCAATTACTCCTTATAAAGTCAGTTTAATGAGAAAATACTTTCCTAATTGATTAGTTTAGATTCAAGTTGATGCGTCTTGATTGTGTTGCCAGTCAACGCATTGGGAAACTTAAATTTTTTTCCTTATTGAAGATTTTAACAGCTGTTTGCTCTCATTTCCTCAGACGTATCAGAACGAATTGAGGAAATCGCTATTGGAGGATCGTAATGGAAGCCCTTCTAGAGATATTCAGCCTTCTCAGAACAACAAAATAGCCGATACAACCAGTCATGACGTATCACAAGGTAATTTTTAAACTGAAAACACGATATATCTTGAATTTCGGATAGCAGTGTTGTAAATTACGGCGACTGTTTCGTTAAAAAAGTTTCTGCAGGTACTGAGGAGGCAAATATGATCAACTTCTCTAGTACACCAAGTAATCCTCCTATCCCCATGCCTGGTATTGCAAACACCAGTTGCCAGTCATCAACAGGATTGAATGATCAGCAGATTAATACTGGTGTACTTGGTCTCGGGCATACACAAGTTGCCAGTCGTCATCAGGTTTGTCATTTTAAAGAAAACTAAACGAACTTATCATTTTTACTTTTAGTTCAGACCAATAATACGTTTCTATTATAAGTTTCATGTCAATTGTTCTGTAGAAAGATTTGTTTTTATATTCTCTTGTACCATCAGCTGTTATGTGGAATCTGTAGGAATGAAACACATAATTGGTCGTTCAAATAGGCATGACAGACTTGCTTGTTCCAATGAACAACATGACTTGTAATTGACATACGCATTCAGCACTAACTGTTGGCATTAATGTGTCGACCATGTATCTCTTCAATTTAAGGCACACGGTTACATAAATCTCAGCATGTAAAATATGTGTAAACATGTCTTAACGGTCAGATGTGATAGTAAACATAAGTTCACGTGTACTTTGACATGTAAGGTAGGTCAAGTACACATTCACAGCTGGTTATTTTCCTCGATTTTGATCTACTAGTCAAAGTCGTTCCTATTTACTTTTATGCATAGTCAAACCAAAGAAAATAGATTGAAACTCCCGTTCATTACATGAGATGGAAAGGATCTGAGTATACCTCTGAACGTATCTAATTCTTGTTTTGGAAAAAAAATCAACAGGCTACCGAGTTTAGAGGTAGACATTTGTCAGTAGAGCATGCATTCGAATTGAATGTGACGATTGAAGAGGACGACGAGGATGAGGATGCGCCTTTCGTTCAAGATCTTGAATAAGAGTTTAGGAAGATAGACTAGAGAATGTAACAGTCCAAACTTTTCTTTCTCTTTTTTGTTCCAAAATAAATAAGAGTTCCGGTCTTGCGTTGTTTTCTTTCTCCATCTTGTCAGTACAATTGGTTTTTGAAAGAACAGTATTTAAATCACTAAAAGAAAATTTTCATTGATGATAGGAGTAGTGATGTCGTAGGATAGTTTGGTCTATGGGTAAAAGGAGTCATATAAGGTGAGCGAGCCTTCTTGCACAGAACCTCCTAATGATTCATATCCTCATCTACCTTTTCTCTTTTTACATAGCCAAAATGGTTGAATCGTGGTGTATTACATAGAGGCAAATTTTCTCTGAATTCCTCAACATTCTCGCTCTATTTGTTCCGTTCAGAGTGTTCAGGCAAATTTCCTCCTTTTAATCTTGGCAGAAAGCAGTCAGTCTCTAAAACCTTTGATATTAGAGAGAATAATGAGCTTTCATTCCACCTTTGTATACTGATAGTCTTGTTGCTTCTTATCATTTCCAAGTTATCTCTTTTAATGAACTTTTTCAAATGTTTTTAACACAAGAATGTTAGAAAATATATGAAATGTTAGAAAATTTATGACAACCAAAATATATGACAATTGGTTCAACTACGAAAATCAAATTGTTATAACTGTTTCTAATCCATATGACCCTTTTTGCCCACGAGGCATGAAGGATACCAAAACTGCAAAAACATGCATATTTTGAGCCAGTTGTTCATCACTCAGACTTCAAGGAATTGAAGATGTCTTATTTTTTTCCAATGAACTCATGATCTGAGAGATCACCTATTAAAACTTCAACCAATGAAATCGAGTGATCATCTATTGGCTTATTACAATTATCAAAGTAATAATTGTCTCAATCAAGAACACAATGGTTAATAAGTTACTTAATTATGAATGTTTTACTATGTTTCTTGTTAATAATGATCTTAACACTCTTTCTCTTTGGCCTCGTCAGATGTGTCACTATGGTGCATGGCGTTCTGTAGGAAAGGCACAAGTACCTCCTACTACAGTATATGCTGATGGTAGAACGAAATCCACATGGATGCCTCATTTGGTAAGCTCTACCAGTGTCCGTAAGCTGTCTGACAATCAAGAAAGAAGAGGAAGAAACAGCCATACAAGTGTTGTGAAAAAACGAAAAATATGCAGAAAGAAAGAATCGAAACACACAGATTTACGTGGTTCGGCAAAACAGCCTACTTCCACGGAGTTGCAGAGATTTCACTAAAAACAGACGAATCGTCTCAGATAGAATTACAAGCGAAACCAGAATGCTCAACATAACATGCTACGAACCCTAATGACTCTATAAATAGACAACCTATCAAACCGGGCCGGATCCAAGCCCAAACGGGTCAAAATGGGTCAAAAACTGACTCTCTTCTGCTTTCCCATAATACAGCTCTCACAAATACCCAGATCAACAGTCTTCAGCTTTGAGAGCTTACCTTGGGACTGCAATATCTTCATACCTCTATGACTCAAATGACCAAGTCTACGATGCCACAAATCAGCGTCTTGCTCAGCTTCAGCAACAGCTACTGTATCACTCGGTCCCGAAGTCATGTACAAAGTTCCTGTTTTCTTACCACGAGCAAGTATCATGGAACCTTTCAAAACTTTCCATGCACCACTTGAGAAGACCACAGAGTTACCATCATCATCAAGCTGTCCCACCCATATCAAATTCTTCTTCAGTTCAGGAACATGTCTCACCTTCCGCAAAGTCCATACAGAACCACTTGCAAGCTTGACATCAATATCACCCTGACCAACAATATTCAGCGGTTCCCCATCTGCCAAATACACCTTTCCGAAATCCCCAGTAGTATAGTTCTGCATAATTTCACGGTGCGAGGTAGTATGGAAAGAAGCACCCGAATCTAATATCCAATCATCAACGGGACTATACACAGCAAGAAGTAAAGCATCTTGAATTTCATCACTGACTGCATCCACAGAATTCCCTGACTTTCCTCTGTTTTTCTTCGGTGCCTTACAATCACTCTTAAAGTGACCAGATTTACCACAGTTCCAGCAATTACCCGTGTATCCATCCTTTGTCTGCGATTTTCCACGACTGGTACCTCTATGCTTAGATTTTGATCTTCCCCGATTATTATTATCATTCCTTTCATTACTTCTGCCACGATTATCAATATTATAGGCTGAACCCGAAGGTTCACCAGAATCTCTTTGACGCACTTCCTCAGCCAGAATTAAATCACGTATGTTATCATACTTCAACTTTTCTTTTCCAGCAGAATTACTAACAGCAGTTCGCATAGATTCCCAACTATTAGGTAATGACGCTAACAGTATCAAAGCCCTAACCTCATCATCAAAATCGATATCAACAGCAGACAACTGATTCGTAATTGTATTGAAATCAGTAAGATGTTGAGCAACCAACATACCTTCTGTCATCTTTAGATTGAACAGACGCTTCATCAAGTACACCTTGTTATTAGCAGACGGAGTCTCGTACATTCCTGACAACGCCTTTATCTGTGAAGCTGTAGTAGTCTCCTTAATAACGTTGTGCGCAACCGACCTTGACAGCGTCAATCGAACAATGCCCAGAACCTGTCGATCCATAACCTTCCAGTCTTCCTCCTTCATGGCTTCAGGTTTTACCCCGTCCAGTGGAGCGTGCAGTTTCTTCCCATACAGATAGTCCTCTATCTGCATCTTCCAGTACGCATAATCTGTGCCGTCGAACTTTTCAATTCCAGACCCCTTCATCTCATCTGCCATCGTTTTTCCCAAACCCTAGCGAACCTGGCTCTGATACCAGTTGTTGTGAAAAAACGAAAAATATGCAGAAAGAAAGAATCGAAACACACAGATTTACGTGGTTCGGCAAAATAGCCTACTTCCACGGAGTTGCAGAGATTTCACTAAAACCAAGAGATGACCACTCGATTTCATTCGTTGAACTTTCAATAACTTGTGTCTCGGATTCATTGAAAGGTCGAACGATGAACCACGAATTCAATGAAAAACAAAATTTGTAAGTCTCAAATTTCGTAAAACTCATGGCTTCGAAATTTGCATGTTTCTGCAGTTTGTGTTGTGAAAAAACGAAATATGCGGAAAGAAAGAACCAAACACGCAGATTTACGTGGTTTGGCAAAACAGCCTACGTCCACGGAGTTGCAGAGATTTCACTAACATGCTACGAACCCTAAGAACTCTAGAAAAAGATGACCTATTAAACCGGTCCGGATCCGAGCGCAAACGGGTCAAAATGTTTTTTTTCGGGGGCGCTGCCCCCAAAACCCTGGGAGACATGTTCGTGATCGCTACGGATTGGGCCTACCGGCCCAAGACTTCGCTCCACGAATCATGTCTCACTTTTCGGGTCGTAGCAAAACATGAACCGGGTCGATTCATAAAACGGGTCGCCATGAACCAGGGCTCCAACCCAACAATTCTCCCGCCACAACTGTTTCTTCACCATCATCGCTACATGTTGGCCGATATGATCTCATTCAGACTAATCCGGACTCAAATGCTTATAATGGAATGGTGGGAAACGTAGGTGAAGGCAACAATAATGTAACACGGGGTAATCGTGAAGGTAAAAATATGGATTATCTAGAATTCTGCACACAATGTGTTCAAAATTGGTGATTTTTTCTTAAAATGTGTGTGTCTGCAGGTTCTTCTACTGCTACACCAAGCAGTCTAAACCTCACACATGTGCCTCTTCCAAGTGTACCTGGTACGTTTAACTCTGGGGCAAATGATCAGCAGACTACTCATGTACTCGGTCTCGGGCATACGCAAGTTGCCAGTGATTTTCAGGTTTGTCTCTTTCAAACAAACTTAATGAGTTTATTTTCCACTCAGTACAAGTCAAGATACTGTTTCTAATATGAATTTCAGTTAAATTGTCAGGCAAAAGGCTCAGTAAATTTCTTAGAAATTTCTCTGTTATATTCTCTTATTTCATTGGCTGTTTCATAGGTTCTAGAGGTTTGTTTCACATAAATGGTCGTTCTTATATCCAACATGTCTAAACTTAAATAAAATAGGCGTGACAGAATTGATTGTTCCGATGAACAACTTGGCTGTTTCAATTGACTCGCTGAGCATATGGCGTTAGCTATTTCCATTAATATGTCGGACATGTATCTCTTTAGTTTTTGGACACGAGTACATGAATCTCATCATGTTAATAGGTGTAAAAATGTCTTTACGAGAGGGATGGGTAATTTAAATTCTAAGGCATGAGAACTCAGATCTGTTAAGAGATGAGAACAACCGGAGCAAAAGGCGTTGGCTGGGAATCACTGGTAAAAAAGGAGGGCAGCTTACATTGGTTTCGCCTGTCAGGCAGTGGAAGCAATTGATTGATTAGGTCACCTGTAGCGAGATAGAGAATAGTGAGAGGAGTGTTGATTCATTGAAATGATTCACCAATTACAGTTAGAGCCACTTATAGGCTCGGGAAGTACTGGAAAAGATAAAACTAAGGCCCCGCTTTCTTTACCTAAATTAAGTCCACTTTTTAACTTTTTTTGGAAAAAGATAAAAAGATTGTTTACTTTGTGCCTAATAAGTTTTCTTACAATTTTTAGTTACCTTTTTAGTAGAGAATGTTGTTTACTTAACTTCTATTTTATCTCATAAAAAGTAGTTTTAAGGAGTAAAAAGATAAAAAAGTTGAAATTAGAAAAACCTAACTTTTCTTAGTCTTATAATAAGGTAAAAAAGTTATCAAACATAAATTTTAACGAAAATGACCTGATTACAACTTTTTTTATGACTTAAAAAAAAAGACAAAAAGTCGCCTAAAAGTAGACAAAGAAAGCAGGGCCTAAATAGTAAAGAAATTGTAACCAAATCAGATTCTCAGAAGATGGATGTTTTTTTTAGAATCAATAGCAAAACGGTAACAAGACAACCGAGGTATAGGGTTAAGATGCAGTAGAGATAAAATAATATATTATTTTATAGTCATTATATCTTCTCATATTTACATTATTGATTATATGTCAGCCCACACTAACAACGTTTAGTTAACCACAGCAGCGTTCATGAACTATCTACTCTGCTACTATATTTTGGGAGATTAACATTGCAAGGAGGGAACACATTTTTCATTGAAATAGGCTTGTTTGGGCCTGAGAAATGAGAAATGAAACCGATTTGGGATATACTATCGAAATGGGCTCATTTAGAAACCGATAATGCGTCCATAGGTTCTTATCTTTGAATTCTCGCATTTCATATGCTAGAAGCCAATTAAAACCGATGGTCCAACTGTCGGTTCTTTAAAAATTGATACTTGCTCTATCGGTTGTAAGCCCTACCTCTCTTTGTTCCCTTTATTTCAGTCTGTCTCTCGGTCTCTGTTCTTCTGTCTGATCCGACGAAGGCCGTTGACACCAATCGTCCGTTCGGCGATGTGCCCATCCATAGTAAGGTCTCTCTCTCTCTCTCTCTCTCTCTCTCTCTCTCTCTCTCTCCTAACTTTCATATGCAGACGAGGATCTGCTGATTATATAAACCCTAACATGAATTCTGTTTTGGAAACTTGCTTCTTTCTCACAAACTGTTGAATTTGGGTTGCATCAGGTAATAGCCGATATTATGATTATCGGTTTTTAAGAACCGATTATGCTATTATCGGTTTTAAATAGCAACCAATAGTCATAATACCGGTTTTTATTTTTTGTCGTGCAGAAGCTAAAACCGAGTCTTGGAGTCTTGGTTTCAAGCTTGAGAACCAATTCTGGGATGTCGGTTTCTAAACAAGCCTTTTCCGGCATTATGGGGATCATTTCAGTGTTTTTCGGAGCGAACAACATAGCCTGATTTCGGACACCCACCTACTCAAAGTTGTAAATTCCATATCACCCAACTCGTAAAAGCTAGATAGAATTAATCCTTGTCGAAGCAGTGCTTGATTTAGTTTCTCTTTCTAGTCCACTAGAGTTTGTTTAGGAATCTATTTCCCTATAATTTTCTAGGTTGACGGCACATTATCAGTCCCCTAATGTGACATATGCCTCTCTTAATTAATTATAGGTATCCCCTAGACTCGAATATATTTGAATACCAACAAAAAGCTCACTATTTTTCTGGAATTTGAGGAAATAGTTTGAGCCCAATTGCAATTGAGTAGAAAGAAGAATACTTTATTTCTTTACTCGTAGAAAATATTGAGTACTTGGAAATTTGTCTCTGGTTAATTGTTTACCTCATCTCAAATTTCAATTATTTTCTTTGTTAATAATGACCTTAATATTTTTTCTCTTTGATTTCATCAGAATTGTCACTATGGTGAACGGCGTTCTGTAGGAAAGCCACTAGCACCTCCCCTTGTAAGTGCTGAAAATGGAAAGAAGACCACTTCGATACCTCATTTTTCAAGCTCTGCCACTGACCATCAGCTGTCTGACAATCAAGAAACTAGACAAAGAAACACAGCTGTTCAAGGCTACCGAAATGTAATACCAGGTAATTGTGAAAGCCAAAATCATGGAATATCTGGAATTCTACATGGCATTGTTTTCAGAAGTGGTGATTCCTCCTTAAAAATGTTTGTCTGCAGGTACTTTCTACTGCTACACCAAGCAGTCTACCTTTCTCGAGCGCTACTCATCATGCTATGTCTGGAGTTAATGGTCAGAGGCCTAGTTCCTCCGATCAAGTTCCTGTTGAAAATACTTCTTCCGATTTCGCCATTGATGAAGATCTTCAGCTTTTATTGGACCCCAATTGTCAAGTAAACCTTGAAGAGATTTTTGCTAACCAGGTGCGTCTTTCAAGTAATATTAATAGTTTTAATGCCATTTGAACACGGACATTTAGTTTAGTTGCTCGTTTTACATGGGTCTTATAGTTTATCTGGTGATTAACTGCAGCCACATTTCGGCAGTCACAAATAGGAAACCGTCACAGGAGATGAGGTGATTATTAATGCTCAACGTTATGTGTAAGAAAAGATGTACGATGACGTGCAGTGCCTGGATGATAGAGATATGAAGAGATATGGAGATGGTTTTTATGCTAGATATTTAAGTTTAGATTATAGATCTGGTTTAGACTTTCATACTCATAATGTGTTACAGATAGTAACGTTGTATATTACTTGCACTACTCATCTCTGAGGTGTATTTGCTTTTGTTATTATCATCCTCCCTGTTGCTCACATCATATATTGTATGTTGCATATACGTATACGGGTTGATCACGGTTCGGTTTGCCAAAATTTACTGCCCAACCCCAAGATAGTTCAAACCGAACCTGCACAATCATTCGTCGAGATCAAGTGGATTGACCTCTGCCCCCCTGTTCTACTTGAGTTAATTGGGCTAGTAAATTTGGAAACATTGCACTGGAGGTACCTACAATTTACTTTTTCTGTAGATTTGGTACTCATACTTTTTTTTTTGAGAAGAATTTGTACTAATCTATACTACTCTCTAAAAGTGTAGGGGTGTTTTAGTGTTTTACTCTCTAAAAGTGTAGGGGTGTTTTAGTGTTTTAATACTATCTTTAACCTCAATCTTCATTATATTTATAGTAAAGCCTCTCTCCTGAAATCAAGCTACAAGATGAATTGAAACAACGCGACCGTCCAGCGCTTCTTCTTCTCAGGATCTCACGAACATGTCTCGGCAGGCTGTCATACCAGCCAAAACGATTTCTCCTCCTCTGCGCATGTGTTCTTCCAAGTTGGTGGTTGTTCACGTTCGATTCAGGCTTCCCGACGCATCGGCGCAAGTTGACACAAGGGTTTCGCGATTGAGGGTTCCTCATATCACCGCAAATTCACAGAAGGCTTCCAGTGATGCATGCAACTCAAAAACCCAAATCTGAGCTCTTTGATTTGTTTCTGGTAGCTAAATTTCGTCTCTCTTGTGAAACTGTAACTGAGTATACTCATCTGTTTTTATTTAATCGATGTCCCGTTTGATTCTGAAACGGATTTTTTCAGCACTAATTAACTGCTGAAATCATATAAAGGGTTTTTATGAGTTGTGGGCCTCTCGCTAATTAATCAGTTTTTACTCCTTTCTTTGAAATTGATTTGATCATTGGTTCATGGGTTTGCTTGTTGGCTATAGGTTGAAGTATTTTGATGAGTTGTATGAAATTGTAGTGATTCATGTGTAAATTATGGTAGTCTATGAAGAAGACAATTGATTTTGTGTTTCCAAGTTGATGTTTCAGGCCATTAAAGAATATAATATGATTACTTGAAACATTTCACATTACTGAATTTTGAGTGAGATAGCAGGGTACGTGTGGGCATGAGGCGACAGACGGATTTTTCGATCCCTAAAATAGGGCCATTTTAAAAGTGGGCTGTCAATCCGGAGAGGGATTTGATTGATGATTCACAAGTGAAGTTAGAATACATGAGGTAGAATTCATTTTATGATTATATAGATGACTGAACAAAGTCACAAGAGAAGAATAACGACCTGCCCCCAATTCGTGGGGTCAGCGGACGTTTTATTCTCCTTGTAGTCGCCGACTCGGTATGTTTCGTCTCCCTAATTGATTTGATTTGATATGTCTCTATAAATGGATTAGGTTCATCTCACCAATTCGTACGCGCACTCCACGGCTCTCCTCGCGTTTATTTTGCTTGCAACTTCAATTTTCAGCAGATTAGATTATTTTGACCTATTTGTCTTGATTTTATGCAGGATTGTACTCGGCAGGCAGGGTGAAACTGAATTCTAATTTCACAGACTTAGGTATGCAAATGGTTATTTGATTTTGATTTAATTTTTTTGATGTGGCTAGATTTATTATTAAGTTGCAGTTGTATTGTCTTATGCATTTCCTGTCATTGATTTGGCTTTTGTAGTATTCAAAATGAAAGTTGTTTACTTTTGTGTTTGCCTACAGTTTGAAAGCAGGCAAGTAATTATGTTGTCGATTCTTAGAGGGCTACCACATATTCATCATTGTAATATGTTCATCCCAATTTGAAACCTGCAAATTAATATCCTGCTTGTACGAAATAGCAATGCCTCAATTGACTAATAGTGCGTGTTTGTTCATCAATGGTCTTTTTTAGTTCGTGCAAGGTCATTTTTTTTTTCTTCAGGGAAGATAACACCTAAGCCAATATTAATGTCAGTAAAAAAAATGCATATGGCTTTCACCTTCATTCATGGTTGATTTGTACACAAGATACAACTATATGGAATCCCTTAAACCAAGGATTGCCTCACCTGTTTCTTTTTGTCCAATTACGTATTTGACATTAACATCTCATTTGTTCTTTTACAGTGTAGAAAAAGCAACAATAGATGAGTCACAGGAGTTATTGGATTCTGATTCGATGAACTAACGGGGGGCATATGAATTTGATTAACTTGATATTATCCCTATCATCTATTCATGAACTTACTTATTTGATTTGATGTATCCAAGTGTTGACATACGCAACAAACTCATTGATATGGCCAACATTGTCTGGTAGGCAAACATTAATGTTAGAATGATAAGATCCGTTAGATTTTGAACTAATAGATGGTGCTGGAATACAGGCTGGTGGAGCACTGGTTGGTTAGAGCAGAAATCAAGTTGTCAATTGGCTTGTGGAAAACGTCCATCTGGAGTGTAGCTATGTTCATCCCAAGCCTGGACATAGTATACTTGTTCTTATTAATACTAAAACAATTGTAGAAGTTTCACCTGAGAAAACAGGATGAGAAGAAATCAATTTACCCATTTTAGAGTTTAATGTAGAAAGTAAACCATTGAGTAATAGATGAAACTTTAGTGTCCTGTAAGAATTAAAATGCTCTGGCCGACATCATGAGGTTTAGGTCTTAGGCAAAATGATTTTACATCTTTGGGATTCTGACTTGTACTTGTAGCTTAATATGTTCCAAAACTTAGCTTTTTGAAATTTTTGTTGTGTTCTATGTATTTTGGTCAACTGTTTGTTTAGTAGGTCGTCTGTTTAGCAGAAAAGAAACCTATGTGCAGAGGCTAATCAAATGACAAGGATTTTGGATTATGGCCGGTTTCTGGATTTGATTTTGTTTAGCGGCTATATCTGGGAATTTTTTTTTTTCTTGAATAGGGATTTCCCTAAAAATTTGACCGTGTGCCTTGTTCACAAAGTTGTTAGTGCAGATTTGATTTGGCCTAGTTTACTTTCTCAATTGTACTTCAACCTATGTTAGAGTGATGTGATAAATTAGATTAATGTGGGTTTTATAATAAAGTATTACGACCCAATGAGAAAGTAGACAAAGGGATAACTTAATTTGTGCAGTGATTAGAAAAACTTGTGTGAATAGTAGAATGTATAGATGTTTAGGTAATAAATGTAAATATACATTTTACATAGTTATTTTTTACATATGATATGATTATTGTATGTGGAAATTCAAGCCCGAACTCTTAACGTAAGTGTCAAGACTATGTAACAGAACTCCAGATAGGATCCTCACTACATGGATCAAAGGCAAATAAAAAAAAAATAGATAGGACTCGTCCACAATTCTCTGTTTGTTTCTGGCAGGATTTTGAGAATCTCAAAGCTTACTGTTTGCGACTCTATGGTAAGAGTAGCTCTTGATTATTTAACTCCAAATTTGACTTCTATCGTTTTTCTGGATGTTCTTTTAGTCAAGAAACATACTCTGGGAGGATAGATTTGGTGACCTTTTAGTCAAGCAAGATACTCTGTGAGGATAGTTTTGATGCACGAAGTTCTTTTTCTTGAAAGGACATAAAGAGTATGCAAGTATCACAGGAATTATGAGTTTTGAAGCAGTAGCAAATGAAATGATCCCTAGACAAGGTATCAACAAATCTTGAGACTGTCAAGATTTCTATCACTTAGCAAGACGCACCAAACTTCTACTAAAGAGTTCCGTGCGTGTAATTCTGAATAAATTTGTAAACAAAATGGAAAATATGGGATTCTGATTGATGGTATGAAACAACTATACCATGTTATACTTCTGTATACAAATGTTATATAACATTTGGCTATATATCTCTTGGTGAAGGATACATATTTAGAAGTTGCGGGTTATACATACTTTCATAATTTGTTTCTTCCAAAGTGTTTCACTCGGTCCATCATCCTTCCCAATATTGAGTTGATGATAACTCTTACATGTGTTGTTTCACCGCCTCTGGGGAAGATCCATATACACCTCTTCTTCAAATATGCCATGTAGAAAATCATTATCTATATCTAACTGTAATAAATACCATCCTTGGATAGCTCCAAGTGCCAAAATACATTTAAAAGTCGGCAATTTTGCAACTGGTGAGAAAGTTTCTGAAAAATCTATTCCTTCAACTTGTGTATAGCCTTTAGCAACCAGTCTTGCTTTATGTCTTTCAATAGTGCCATCAGCCTTTAACTTGGTCTTAAAAACCCATTTACAGCCAACTGGCTTATGATTGGCTGGTAGAGAGGTAATTTTTCAGGTCTGATTTCTTTCTAAAGCTGAGATTTCTTGCTTCATGGCATCATACCATTCAGGTTGTGGGAAGGCTTCTTTAAAGGAAGTAGGTTCTTGGACCAAAGTGGAACTCATGACATGAGGTGGCTGGGATTTAGCTTTTGGTTTGGTGAGAACATAGTCCTTAAAATGGGAAGGACTTTGGGTAGGTATAAAAATGTCTTTACGATCAGATATGACAATAGACAGAACTTGGTAATCTTCCCTTGACATGTACAATAGGTCCAATTCACCAATCCACTTCATACATGGGATCATATCTCCGTATAAATTTCCATATTTATGACCATTCTTTCCTTGGTTTTGATTTACTAGTCAACGTCTTCCCTGTGTACTTTTATCCACATTCTCGGCTGAGCACACGTCCAGGTGAAAACCAAAAGAAATAGATTGGAACTCTTGTTCTTTCCATGAGCTGGAGAGAATCTGAGTTTAAGCTGACCATATTTTACACTAATGCTCGTAGTTGCCCTAGAATTGGAAATAAGTATCTAATTAGTGTATTCGGAAAAATCGATAGGCTACCTAATTAAGATATATGTTTTTCAGTAGAGTGTGCAGACTTAACAGAATGAAGAGGATGAGCACTCGTTCAGGATCTTGAATAGGTGATTATAAGTATCAGACTTGGAGAAGTACATAGAGCTCAGATTCCAAGCCAACTTGTGCATTGAGTCTCACTCGCTTGCAGTTCCAGCTACTCAGAATCATGGTGATTATCTTGATTGTACCGAGACAATCAATCATGTCTGAAATAGTAGTGGTGGCAAACAAAAAATCAATTCACAAACCTACAAATCACAGTGAGGGGAAAGTGTATTTAACAAATCAATTCACGACTAATTAGAAAATTGTACTATGGGAGCTAGTTCTATAGCTAGTAACAACTGAGCCCGAGTTGTGTATAGGCTACCCAAGACCAGCCTAAGTAGGAACGTGGTCCACCTGTCCAATCCCAGCCCAAATTGATCAATCCGGGTTTGGGGTGAACTCCGGTTTACCCGTCGAACTTGCTAAAGTTGAGTTTTGTCATTCTCGTCTAAATGAAATTTAATATAGCTCACTAGATATTGTATTAGCGAAAATGAAAAAAAAAAAAAGTTCGAAACTAAACATACCAAACTAATTTAAGCTTCGCATTAGCAATTAGATACCAAATTTGAATATAGAAGTTAACTATTAATATTGTGTGAGTTAAGTATAATCAACTGTGTAAAACCCTACAACCACATGACATTCATGGTCAGGTGGAAATGGGGAACTCGACAGAGGCGGCATCTAGAAAAGATCAACTAAATCATGACAGAAGATTACCACAAAATCACAATTAGTCCCCAAATATGTAGAAATAATCTTAGCCAAGCATGTTGATTCTGCCTCCACGAGATGAATCTTCGCAAGAAGATTCAATCTTTGTAGTGAAGTAGATGAATGCAGTAGAGAAGTGTTTGGTAAAGCAGCAACCAAACCATGGTTGGATTGACTCGTGGTGAGAACGATCTTACAGCAGCAGCTGGCTGAGAATTCCACCTAAGAAAAGCTAAGAAGCAGGTGGCGATAGAGCAATCTAAATTCTAAGGCATGATAACTCTGATCTGTTCAGAGACGAGCAGTTTGGTGATTTTAACGTCTGGTGATATGATCGGGTGGAAGTGTGGAACTTGACGGAGGCGACGGTGGTTAGTGGTGGTGGGTTGATTGATTAGGTCACCAGGTGTTAGAGTACGCACGCGGAAGCACGATGCCCAGTTGTTGGGGACCAAGAAGAGTGATTAGACGAAGAACAAGATGAAGAACAACACAAGAATTTAACGTGGTTCACTAGTTTTGAGGCTAGCTACATCCAGGGACCAAACGAACCAATTTATTGATGAGAGAGCCAATTACAATCTAAGACACACCACGTCATGACCCTAGAATCTACTTATATACTAGTAAAGACTTGGGCCCAAGTAATGTCCAAAACTAATCCGAGACAAAGTAGGAAATAATTCCTAAATTGTTTCTTGACCCAATAAGGACACTACCAAATATATTAGTCAAAGTAGACCCCTACAAGGAATCAAAGAGATTCCTTGTTGCCAAAGTAATGTAATTACTTCCAAAAACTACCCTTTGACCATGCCATGCTAGGATTTTGAATCAACCAAAAATCCCAACAAACCTCCACCTTGATTCAAATCCCATAGCTGCCGAACCAATTCTTCTCATCAATCCAACAAATCCAATTCGAGTGTATTCCCAATATGCGGAATTGAACACACTCCCAATGCGCCCCAACAAGCGCGTCTATGCTTCTTCAAAAAACACAAAGACAATGCGTCCCAATAAACGCTCCTTAATGCACCATGACTAATGCATACCCCAACGTCACTCCAATGACACTTAGTGACAAAAGTGCCTATCAAACAATGTCATGCCAATTTGCGCCGTCACCCGCACCAATGCGCAAAACCAATAACCGAAGCGCGCCAATCCAATATCCAGTCGCGCCACCAACCGATGCGTGCACAATAACACTACCACCAATCTGCGTGCCCAACAACACGCGCCCATGCTCCATGTCAGGAGCCCGAACCGCCCCCGAGGGGCCTAGAGAGTTTCATCGTCCTCGAGCGTCCCTCCTCCTCCACCTGAAGCGAGATCTACAGGTGCACGATTCTTGGAACACTCCCTCTTCCAATGACGTTTCTCCCTCAATTCGCTAGTTGATTCGAGTCGCCTCCACCTAGACTTGAATCCTCCTAGTTGCCAAATCCAGATATAGATCCAGATCACTCGCCGGGTTGAGCACGCCATATCGATTGACGCATGCCGGAACCGAAAGCGTGCCGGATGTACTAGAACTAGATCCATAATTCCGATGCTCCACAACAAGAGCCCGATTGCTCCCCCAACAAGGAACCCGATAGCCTCCCAACAAAGGCTTGGTATGCTTGCACCCCCTGTTTCAGAGGCCAACCAGCGGAAACCCAATCTTCCCATCAAACCTAGATCTTGATAACGAACCAACGCCATTGCTCTCTTGAATCTTAACGAACCAGGCTCTGATACCACTTGCTAGAGTACGCACGCGGAAGCACGATGCCCAGTTGTTGGGGACCAAGAAGAGTGATTAGACGAAGAACAAGATGAAGAACAACACAAGAATTTAACGTGGTTCACTAGTTTTGAGACTAGCTACATCCACGGACCAAACGAACCAATTTATTGATGAGAGAGCCAATTACAATCTAAGACACACCACGTCATGACCCTAGCATCTACTTATATACTAGTAAAAGACTTGGAGCCCAAGTAATGTCCAAAACTAATCCGAGACAAACTAGGAAATAATTCCTAAATTGTTTCCTGACCCAATAAGGACACTACTAAATATATTAGTCAAAGTAGACCTCTACAAGGAATCAAAGAGATTCCTTGTTGCCAAAGTAATGTAATTACTTCCAAAAACTACCCTTTGACCATTCAATGCTAGGATTTTGAATCAACCAAAAATCCCAACACCAGGATGGAGAGGCATCGGAAGAAATTGATTAGGTCACCTATAGCGATAATGTTCTGATACCATTTTAGAGAATAGTGAGAGGATTGTTGATTTACTGAAATGATTCACCAAATACAATTAGAGCCACTTATAGGCTCGGAAAGTACTGGAAAAGATAAAACTAAATCGTAAAGAAACTGTAATCAAATCAGATTTTAAGGAGATGAATGTCTTTTTGTAGAATCAATAGGATAGCGGTAACAAGACAACCTAGGTATAGGGATGCAGTAGAGATGAAATAATATCTTATCCTATAGTATTATATCTTCTAATCATTACATCGTTGATTCTCTTTCGCCCACACTAACAGCCTTTGATTAACCACAGCAGTGTGCATGAATCATATACTCTGATACTATTTTTGGGAGATTAACATTGCAAGGAGGGAACAAAATTTTCCATTAAATAGGCTTGTTTGGGCCTGAGAAATACGAAATGATGCCCATTTGGGAAATACTATTGAAATGGGCTCATTTAGAAACTGATAATGCATTTATAGGTTCTTACCTTTGAAGTCTCGGTTTTCAAATGCCACAAGCCCAATTAAAACCGATAGTCCAACTGTCGGTTCTTTGAAAAATGATAGTTGCACTATCGGTTGTAAAGCCTACCTCTCTTTTTTTCCCTTTATTTCAGTCTGTCTCTCGGGTTCTGTTCTTCCGTCTAATTCGATGAAGGCCGTCGAAACCAATTGTCCATTCGGCGATGTGCCCATCCATAAACCCTAAGATGAAGTCTGTATTGGAAACTTGCTTCTTTCTCAGAAACTGATGAATTTGGGTTGCATCGGCTAATAGCCGACATTATGATTATCGGTTTTTAAGAACCGATTATGCTATTATCAGTTTTAAATAACTACCGATAGTCATAATATCGGTTTTTATTTATTGTCGTGCAGAATCTAGAAACCGAGTCTTGGAGTCTTGGATTTAAGCTTGAGAACCGATTCTTGGATTGTCGGTTTCTAAACGAGCCTTTTCCGGCATTATGGGGATCATTTCAGTGTTTTTCAGCCAACGTAAGCCCATTCCAGGGAAAACTTCAGGAGCAAACAACATAGCCTGATTTCGGACACCCACCTACCCAAAATAGTAAATTCCATATAACCCAACTCGTAAAAGCTAGATAGAATTAATCCTTGTCGAAGCAGTGCTTGATTTAGTTTCTCTTTCTAGTCCAAAAGAGTTTGTTTAGAGATGTATGATTTTCTAGGTTGATGTCACATTATCAGTCCCCTAATGTAACATATGCCTCTCTTAATTATTGGTACCCCGTAGACTCCAATCTATATGAATACCAACAAAAAGCTCACTATTTTTTCTATAATCTGAGGGAATAGTGTGAGCCCGATTGCAATTGAGTAGAAAGAAGAATACTTTATTTAACTACTCGTAGAAAATATTGAGTAGTTGGAAAATTGTCTCTGGTTAATTGTTTACTTCATTTCAAATTTCAATTATTTTCTTTGTTAATAATGACCTTAATTTTTTTTTCTCTTTGATTTCGTCAGAATTGTCACTGTGGTGAACGGCGTTCTGTAGGTACTTCTACTGCTACACCAAGCAGTCTACCTTCCTTGAGCGCTCCTCATCATGCTTTGTCTGGAGCTAATGTTCAGAGGCCTACTTCCTCCGATCAAGTTCATGTTGAAACTAATTCTTCCGATTTCACCATTGATGAACAACTACAGCTCATATTGGACCCCAATTGTCAAGTAGACTTTGAAGAGATTTTTTCTGACCAGGTGAGTTTGTCAAAGAATATTAATAATTTTGATGCCATTCGAATGCGGACGTTCATTAGTTTATCTGGTGATTAATTGCAGCCGGCAGTCACAAATAGGAAACAGTCACAAGAGATGAGGTGATTATTAATGCACAACGTTATGCGTAAGAAAAGATGTACGATTACGTGCAGTGCCCGGATGCTATAGATATGAGGAGATACGGAGGTGGTTTTATGCGATACAGCTAGATATTAAAGTTTAGATAATAGGTTTGGTAGACTTTTATACTAACTATATGTTACTGATAGTAACTTTGTATATTACTTGCACTCCTCAACTCTAAGGTGTATTTGCTTTTGTTATCATCATTGTCCCTGTTGCTCACATCATATATTGTATGTTGCATATAGGTATGCCGGGTTAATGACTGTCCGATTTGCCAAAATTTACTGCCCAACCCCAAGAAATTCAAACCGAACCTACACAATCATTCGTTGTTCGACTTAGAATACAATGGGCTAGTAATGGTGAAATTGTACTAGAGGTACACATAGTTTAGTTTTTCAGTGGATTTGATACCCATACTTTAAAATGGTGCAGCCCTGGCACCAAACATTCAAAAATTATGCAATCTATGTACCCACTAGTAACTCTGTTACATTTAGAGGATGGAAAGTTTTAAACTAAGGTTTTTTTTTCGAACTGAAATTCTAAATTACAGTATGTACGTAATTCTTGAGGAGCTCAGTGTTACGTGGAGTTAAATTAAGTGTCGTGAATATTGTATTTTTGACCTACAAAAATATACAATTTCCTTGTTTGGATGAGATAAAATAATGAGATGAACTACTTTCTCATAATATGATTATTCCAATAATCTCACGATCTCCACTATTCCCACAACTCCTGATTGTTGATTTTAGTAATTGCGTTCCAGATTTTATATGGATTTCATGTTTGTGCCCTGCCACACGTCAAATTGTGATTGGCCTTATGAACAATCCCTCAAAACTAACTCAGAGTTCCAAATTTTTAACTCGGGACATATAATAATAGGATTCCTGGAATTTTGAAATAGGATTCTGATTTATAACTATCTCAAGTAATAATTGTGTCATCCAAACACCTCATTTTAAAGAAGATATCAATCCTTTAATCTGCAATAATATATCTAATCCAAACAGCCTTAATGATTTCATTATTTATTCATGTGCAAAGTCAATGGTTCTGACTTCTAAACTTCTGTCAAAAGAGCAAGTAATATTTCATTATTTAGTCACTTCAAGGGTAAAACTGTTAAATGTATTTTTTCTTCACACATAACTTTCGAAAATAAATAAATAGTAGAGATGGGGGAGATATTTGAGGGACAACTATGTCGAAAATATAGGAGATGTTGGAACAACCCTGGAACCTACGATTCCCTGATAGTGCAACCAAACGGAAATCCAAAGTGCATTTAATTGATAAAACCGGAGAAAATCCTCCAACAATAGTTTGAAATAATCAAATGACAATTGTTCAATCTAAATTGCAATTCTAAAAAAACGCTACCTAAATAAATGAGAAATATCCTAGCTGCCCGATCCTAGCTTCCAGCTTACGTGTGCGCGTTCCCCCACCTTATTGATAACCTGCGGGTTTTCAAATAGCAACAGCCGACCGCAGAAAACGTTTATCAGTAAAAACTGAGTAAGCATACACCACAACATGTAAAACAGAGTAGGCTAACATAAAAGAATAACCACATTTTAATCATTGCTTTGGTTGAGGCGTAGCCTACGAGCCCCAACAGGTACGATGTAAACAGAGAGGTCACGATGCAATAAATCCAATAATGGGGTACATTCTTGGGTATACCAATTTCTCCCCGGAGGTTAGTAGATAGGCCTTCGCTATCCCGCCCTAACCATTCTAATGAGACCTTAAGTGTCGACACCCCTATACAGTCATGACCTAAACATGCATAGGTAGTACTCATAGATTCCACGATAAATAAAAAGGGTATGTACCCTAGGGAAATCACTCAATTGTGTTCCCGGCAGTAGCCTTCAGGCACATCCTCTGTACATCATTCCCAATTCCATTATCATTCATTAATCCTTCCACATGCTTCACACGAGTACTATAAGTTTGAAATCCACATGCTTCTCAAAATAGTTTCACAGTATTGAAGTAACTCACACAAAGCATCACACACATTTTGATAGTTGAAAGTGTTGTGCACATATACTTGGATTGGAAGAGAGTTCGTCACACGAAAGCAAACAACCTCCTAGTACTCGTAGTATGGATCCTCCACAAATTCACCGTCTAGGAAATCGGTGTCTACAATAGCAAATAGTCCTAATCAAGATGTAGCTATATTCACACAACAAATACAATCATGCCCTAGATGCAATTGCAAATGTAAACTCCCCGCTAGTCCCCAAATTCAATTTATGAGAAATTAATACTTAGTGTAAGCCGAGTCTAAATATTTCGTTATAGGCTATATATATTGATTTGGGAAAATAATTAATAATAAGAAAATAATCTTACACTATTAAGTACTATACCTTTTGAAAATTAATATTCAACTTATAATATTTTATTAACAATAAAAAATCATGATTTAAATTAACTGGGAGAAAAGATTAATGTTATAAGACCATAGAATTAATATCTTTGGTGTTATAGAAATATTATTTACTTTAAATAGCGAAACCATTTAATTAACAATTACGTAGAAAAGTACACTTTTAATGTAAATTTTGAAAACTTGTTATTTCCTTTTAAAAAAAATACGAGTTATGGTTCTCTTAAGAAAACATAATAAAATGATTTATTACATATGTGTGGTGTGGGTGTGTGTGTTACTAAAAATTTTATATAAATTTATTTTCTGAATATAAAACTAATAAATTTCTAATTACTAATTTAGTGTTTACAAAACTAAGTATAAAAACTAGAACATCAAATATCAAGTACAAATCAGCCCCAACTTTTACAACACATTCCAGCCCCCCCCCCCCCCCCTTTTTTTCTCTATGTCTAACTAACACCACCCAAAAACAAAACAAAAGACAAAATAAAATAATAAAAGAAAAGAAAAAAAAAACAGAGAACTGGGTTTTCATTTTCTACCCGACAGAGGAGACAGGGATGGAGACGAAGACAACGCCGGTGACGACGAGGACGGACGACGACGATGAAGACGGCGTCGCACGGTGGCGTGGACAGAGGCGGAGGTGGCGCTGGGTCGGACGGCGCTAGGCTCGGTCAGTTTTCCGGCCGGGCTTGCTTCGGCGACGCAAGACAGAGAGCGAGAGAGATTGAGGGAGAGAGTGATTTGGGTGTCGGGAATTTTCTGGGTTCTCAGGGTTTATATAGGCTGTGAGAGGAGAGTTTCCGAGTGGGAGGAGGAGTTCGATCGAAGGGTTTCGGGTTGAATCAAAACTGAAATTTTGGGCGAAATTCGAAGTCCGTGTTTGGGTCGAATTGCACCTCTGAATCTGGACGGGAATTTAACCGTTGTGGTGTTGTTTGGAGGCGTTATAAGGAGGTGGTGCGTCGGCGGAGAAATCGCCGGAGAAGGAGAGTCTCCTGTGCGTGAGGGGTTGAGGAAGATGACAAGAGAAAAGATTCGGTGTGACGCGGAGCACGCGTCACGCGGTGGCGGGTCACTTAATAATTAATTAAAAAGTGACGTTTGGACACGTTAAAAATGTAATACGACCCACAACTTTTAATAACTAAAAACTCATATCACTTTTATAACTTTTACAAAAATAGTATATAAAAACAAAAGTGCACTATTATTATTTATATTTTTTTTAAACATAATTATATATATTTATATTTATATATACATAAAAATACAATAAATACTCACAAAAATTAATAGAACTATTTTTATAACTCATACAAAAACAAAATCATTATTTAAAAACAAAAGTTCACAATTATTATTTTTCTTAACTCATAATTATATATATGTATAAAAATAATAATAATATGTATAACACCTAAAAATTAAGAAAATTACTTTTTATAAATCCTATTAACAACACAAAATATTCAATAATTTCCTAAAAATACCTCCAAAATTATGGGGTATTACAGAAGTAGCTGAGAAAAATTAGGTAACATGGGTTAAATTAAAGAATCAAAATGCCGATGGGACAATTCTCACCAAATTTGGCTAGGTAGATGCATGTCCTGCATTTTGCATGACAGGATGCCTCTTCTGTTGGAGAAATTTTTATTTGCTGCTAGAGAAAATAATTTTTTTTACATAAAGTGCTCTGCTGGCTTATAATTTTTACATAAATTATAAGAATTGCTCTGTTGGCTTTTACATAAATTATGTAAATTTTGCATAAACAACCCATTTGCATAGACTGCTGGATGAGACTGATAGTGCATATTAGAGTACTAGCGTTGAACTCGTGCCATGCACGGAAGTCTTTATGAAGTTCTCTAGTCAATCCTTTTTTTGAAATACATCTTGAAGCAAAAATGTTTTCCATTTTGTAACCATGACTGGTATTTAGCAATTTTTCCTTTGACAAGCAGCCAACTAAACACGGCGGTTGTAGCGGCATCTTTTCACTCATTATTAACTTCATACAAGACCGAACCGAGACCACAATATCAACTTTCATTATGTTAGAAGATAAGTTTTATCAAGATCAACAGCAACACCAATTGCTTTATGTTTGGCTTTATACGACTCTATCTCTTTGCTGTATTAGTCTTCATCAATTGCGGGTAAGGGAACGACATTAAGCAGAATGTCGCAAGTCACGATCACGATCATCAATGAAGGACAGAGAAGGGTACACATAGCCCATAGAAGTTCTCACCTAGCTTTCCTCCATAATTTTTCCTATTTAACCAGTGGTTGTAGAGCCGAATTGCCGGATGCATTCAAGTAATAGTAGAACAGCATCTTTGGTCAATTCGCTAAGATCTTTGGGAAGTCTTAGATGCTGAGGAATTAGTTTATGGGCATCTTCAAGATTGACTAAAACACACAGCAACTTGAGCATATATACGAACTAATTAAGATCACTTTCGTAGTAAGTTAAGTTAAATAAACTACCCTCAGATCTGCGATATGCCGAATAGACCAAGTCTACAACCATTTTCCCTCTCGTATAGCTTTCAACAAGTTTGCATCAAGCTTGCTATTTTTGTTTGAGTACCTGATCAATTGTAGCACCAAAATTAAGAAAAACCCGAATGTTCAGAGATAAGCGAGAAAACGTTTTTTCGATTCCGTAACTCTGGATTCCAAAGTAATGATGATGACCATATACGTATAAATACGAGAGTAAATCGCAATATATATGGTTAATATGTACCCTTAGGTCAACGACACTTTCCAAGACAACCATATCTATATATACATACACATTGTCACCCTTCAGATTGGGTGAGTTTGGTACCACTTTGTCCCTGCTCTTTCTTCCCAATTTCCTTTTTGGGACGTTCCTGCTCTTTCTTCCCATTTTCTTTTTGGGTAACCTTAAACAGTTAAAAAGACAACAATACCCTCACAAATAATACCACATATTTTTACCCTTTTCCCAACCCCACCCACTCATCTTCCTTATCCTCTCACAAAACCACTCACACCACACACTAACACACAACACACAACACAACACACACACACAGAGTAGAGAGAGAGAGAGACGGAGAGAAACAAGACAGAGAGAAGCTCCTACCTCTCTCCGGTGCATCATCGAACGGTGGTTGTGCTGTGTCACGGCGGCGATCTTGCGACTCAGGGTGGATAGAGAGAGGTTGAGGCGTCGTAAGACCAAAGCCGGTGGAAGCTCCTCCATCTCTCTCTGTTTGTTTGTTGGGTTCAGATCTGGTCCAAGGTTGTCCGGCGGTGGCTTCGTTGGTGGCGGTGTCTCCGTTGGTGGTCCGATGGTGGTGCTGGTTTCGGCGATGAGACAACCCTCTCTTGCTCGATCTATTTTCGTAGGTGGTGGTGGTGTTGGTGCCGGTGTGTCCGTGGTGGTGGCTTCGCAGATCAACTCTCTCTCTCCCTCGATCGGTTTTCTTCTTCCTCTGTTTTCTCCTCCATCTTCTTCTTTTTCTTCTTCTTCTTCTCCTCCCCCTCCTCTGTTTTCTCCTCCATCTTCTTCTCATCCTCCTCCTCCTCCTCTATTTCTTCCTCTAATGTTTAGATCTGTAAAAAGTTTGAATACCAACAAGGTTTAATTTTGGACCTGCTGTAATGAAAAAATTGATTTTAAATATGTATTGTTTGATCTCTTGGTGTTGTTAATGCTGGATGGTGGTGGTGGTGTAACTGTTAGTGGTGGTGGTGGTGGTTTTACTATGAAGAGAGAGGGAAGGGTGGGTGTGTTATTCTCCACCTGTGTTAGAGCATTTTGATCAAAAACGTCTTTTTTCTTAATCTCCCCGTCGAGCCGCCATGGGAAGAAAGACGTGGGACAGCCTGGTATGACTTATTTGGAATTTAAGTTGACTTATAAATTTATGTTAAAAAATCACGAAAAAAATGAAAAAAGGTATGAGTGCTTGTTGTTAAGTCCAAAGTTTGAGAAAGAGATCCAAAAACCCAACTTTTTCTTACGCTCATTACAACGAAGTTATAAGTCAAACCTAAACATTCAACCTACAAGTCAGACACCAAACATTACTAATAAATTGTCTTTAATTTATAATTCATAATTGACTTATAAGCAGTGTACGTATATGTCATACCAAACCGCTCTTTAAGATAAATACACATTATCACCTTCCTTATCTTGTCAAACTGATACGGGTCAACCGTATCGTCCTCATCCGTATTATTTAATTACTTAATTGATAGTTAGTTTGTTAATTTATTTATTTAAGTAGTTAATTTGATGTTTATTTATTTAGTTAATAGATCGGGCCAAGCCCATTAGGTCAAGTTGTCTAGCTTAGGTTTAGTGTTTTTATAATAGTTGTCAAGTTGTCTACCTCATTCGTATTATTAATATTTAATAATACGAACTATTAATTCAACCTTTCATCATAGTATCCATCATTTCATCATTAACTTGTATCCCATTCATATACAAGCTCTTAAGTAATCTCGAACTACAACACTCCAACTACAACACTCGCCATCGTCGCCGTTGGCTGAATAGCTCGGGTTACCTACTTTGACAGAGATAGATCTGTGACAGAGAGAGATTCGTATGAGAGAGAGAGGGAGAGACAGAGAGAGACTAACCTGGATCTGTTGAAGCCCTCGTCGAATCGGGGTCTAGAACTGCTAGATTCGTAGATTCGTCGGACCTGGGTTCGTCGTTCGTCGATTCGTCGGAACGAAGTTCATTAATTCATCAGACTTGGGTTGTGAGGTCACCGGAAAGAGGTGTTCCCTTGGTGGTGGTCGCCGTCGTCGGCAATTGAAGAGCGAGCCCTAACTCAGCGATCGAGCAGGTGAATAGTGATTGAAGGAGAGGGTTGTGAGCTTGAGAGATTGAGGGAGATGTGTGTGAGCTCGAGAGAATTGAGGGAGGGGGGGTGTGACCTGGGTTCTATCTCTTCCTCATCTCATCTTCTTCTTCTTCCTCTTATCATCTTTGGCGATTTGGCGACTGTGTTTCACGGGGAAGAGAGAAAGAGGGGGTAGAGAGAGAGGGACTAGGGTTACAAATGAAGGGGAGTGAAGGGTTACGGTAAGATATATGAGGTAATTCTATAAAATGTTAGGGGTAAAATGGTCTTTTTTTCCCGTGCGGTTAGTCCACCGTTAGCCTCTATAAAAAAAGTGCCGGGTGTCTTTTTCCAAAATATAGGGTAGTTGAGAGGAATTTATCCTAAACTCAGGGGTGGTCATTGTCTTTTACCCTTTTGAATTAGTCACACTGAAAGTGAAAGTATAATTTTCCGAACAAAGGAGGGGGGAGACCAATGGGAGTTGGTCCAAATGGTAAGCAACTTGGTTCTGCTTAAGCAATTCTCGGGTTCGAGTCCTTGCGTATGCAGAAAATTCTTACTGGGAGACTCACCATCCATAGCCAGGCATGCGACCCGGGTCGAACCGAATTACGGGGCGAAGCCCCGGAACCGGTTGGGAAACCAAAAAAAAAAACAAAGGAGGGGGGAAAGTGTATGGGCATCAACCTTGACAGGGTGAAAGTGTCTTTTCTCTCGAGGAGGGTGAAGCAGTAGAGTTGAAATCGCCTCGAATCCGGCTTTGTCTTCGGAGTTGGGGCCTCACTCTGGCGTCTGCCCCTGACCGGCAATGTCAACATTCGGTAACTTACACGGATTGGGCCTGGACCTAATCAGCATAGGGTTTCATGGATGTTAGGATCTGTGAACCGATGTTAAAAATAATTGGATGACTAATTTCAGAATACTCCTTCTGCAGGTAGTTTTTCGTTAGCGATGATCTGTGTAGAGTCTTTGGTGCATTATTGCGAAAGCTGTGGCAGGAGCTTTTTCTGTTAGCGTTGTCTGGTGCAAATTGTTGGACAGGATTGAGCTTTGGTGCAAATTTGAGTTTTCTTATAGTAGCAATACACGTCTTGCGGAGTTAAATATTGGAGGTGGGTACCGCGAGAAGGTGCCTAATTGTCTTCAACTATTTTCAAGCCACTCTGCACAATTGGACTCTTCCTCTGAAAATGGAACTCGAGGTCAGTGTGGTGACTATCGTGACAATCTTCTCCCCCTTAGTACTATTTATTTTGACTGTCTTTTGTATTTTCTGTGCTTCTTTGACAGAATTACTCAGATTTGCCTCAAGTCTCTAATTCGAAAGCTTAAGCATCTGGTGTTACAGATTTGGGTTGAAATCATGGACAGAGACTTTTCGGTTCACCAGCTTTATACATGCAGCTCCATCTTTAACAAGATTATGTTGCACTCAAACCTGTAAGTTACCTCTAGAGTTCATTTCTTATTACGATATGTGAAAGTAGAACTAATGAACATTCGTTTTCTAGATCCCATTTGTCGATGGGGATTTATGCGACATAAAAAAAAAAAAAAAAAAAAAAAAAAAAAAAAAAAAAAAAAAAAGACAATGTGACGGCTTGATTCAACATCATCAGTGCCTTACGGAAGTGGAGATTATCGGGTATTGTGGAGGTTCGTGTGATTTTGAGCTCACAAATTACCTTATAAAAGCTGTTGTCAATCTTGAGAAGATGGTTATTGATTTGCATTTTCAGAGTATGTACAGGTCTCCAGATGAACTACGCAAGCTAGCACTGAGAGTACAAGAGCACACTGAAGAGCTAAACTAGTTGTTCTTGACTTTTTGTGAAGAGCACGAAGGCTGTTAACAGAGCGATACCCTTCCCGATTTTTTGAGCTAAATACAATGAAACAGGCTGGTGGCGGCATATCACCAAGAGTGATTCGGAGCGTGAATACAAACGATGCACATAAGAAACATGAATACTATTCAATAGCATTCTGGAAGCGTTCTGCGCATCACCAAAACTGTCCTGCTAAAGAAACTTGCAAAAGGCTGAGTTGTAAGACACACGAGTCTCAGGGGATGTTCAACTTGATCTACTTGGAAGAACCGAAAATGTTCATACAGGCGACATTCCATTAAGTACCAGCTATCAAATTACATGAAGGTGATGTTGATTAAATAATTGTCAATGATGCTTCTCGTGATGGACTGATTTTAATGTTTCTGCAATTCTAACTAGGGAAATTTTGATAAGATTCATAATGCTAATTGTGATTTCAAAAATATTCTTGATTATTTCATGCCCACATACATTAATACCATAACTGAGCCAACCCAAGCCCCAGCCTAGAGGTGCTTGGTCTTGTTCAAGGCACCTCCTTTTGAAGCTATCTCAAGCTTTCTTACAGTCCTGAAATTATTCCCAGCGTGTCGGGAATCAATTCTCCATCAAGCTCACTGACAATAACTCATTACAAGATCAAATGCACCGCTGGGAACATGGAAGAGACATAACAATGGAGACCAAAGAATTGAAACTGTTGAATAGAAGAAAAATCCCGCTTTGCCGAATTTAAGTGTGGGATCGTTGCACAACTCAAGCTCGTCGAATCCCAGCATGTTCGAATCTTTGAACCAAAGCTTTAACCCACACATTTCACAGTATATGGGTGTATAAAAATATTGACTTTGTGGGGGGTTTGATTCCTGTTAACAATGGGGTTTACTGGCTCTTGTGGCTTGGTGGAATGTGGTAAGGGTTTGGTGCTGGTTCCAAAATCACACTGATGAAGAGAGTGAGAGAGACAAGGCTTAAAACTTCTGCTCCTCCTCCTCCTCCTCCTCCTCCTCCTCTGTTCCAGAGTTGCCACCTATCTCTCCCTATTTATTTTTTCTTATTTGTTGATTTAGGTATTAGGTTTTAGGAAATATTTTGATAAGTAGGGTAGATTGGACTTTCTTAAAAAGTGTTTTTGACGGATTCCGTTAATTTAGCATAACCACACACAAAACTAAACCACAAGAGGATTTGCAACACACCCCTAACCACAGGGGAGTCATATACAAATAACCCAAACTGTTATCGGGCTATATACTCTGTCTGTAAGATTCTTCATTTACTAGTTGCAAAATTGACAATCAATTGAGGACATCCGTATTTAAATGTATGTTTTTTTGGAAGAATTGATGGATAAGTTAGCTACTCCAAAGTAAAGAGCTTATTAGTCACTGATGCACACAAGCATATTAAGTGACTGTTTGGCAACCCTATTTTCAAGCAGATTTGTTTTAATACAGTGTTTTTAATCATATCATGTTTGGTATGCTGTTTCTTTCTAGTTTTTAAAATCAATCCTTCATAGAAAATTTCGTCCTTTCTGAGCTGTTCTTTCTGTTCTTAAACAAATACCTAACAGGCTTTAAGCATCATATAAATCTGTTGAAGGTGCTATTGTTTAGTAATATTATAATGTATGGAATTAGTTAATTCAGATTTAGTTTGTTAATGTCATTTACCTTTATTAGTGGCTGTTATCAATTTCTATACTCTATGAAGCAGGTTTTTCATTATATTGATTAATTTGATAGCAGGCATAACTAACTGATTACATAACTTGTGATAAAGTAATGAGGATATTATTGGCCTTATAAATCTTCTGCACCTTAAAAAGGCCAAGACTCATTCTGCATATCAATCCCACTCTATACTGCCCAACACAGTAACGGCCTTTATATTTCTCTTGTATTAAGCCCACATCTATAAGGGCCCAATAGGCTAAACCTAGCTGATCTACACCGTACATTAGAACGTTACAATCCTACCGTTGGCAGGGGACTACATATAGTCTTTTCTCTCTGTATTAGGTCATGTTATGTATATGCAATGAATACCTCTTCCGCCTCTCTCTATCGCTTTACCTTTTCTGTGAAACCCTAAACAGTTTCTGTTTCATGGTATCAGAGCTCGATGCTAACGACACCGTCGCCTTCACCGGCGGCCTCTCCGATCTATTTGCTGTCCAACATTCACAACTTACTGCCATTCAAACTTGAGCCCTCCAACGTCGTCTTATGGCACCACCAGATCTCATCCATTTTTCTCACTCATAGCTTATATGGTTACCTTGACGGTTCCATACCCTGTCCTCGTCAGTTCATCTCCGGCGCCGATGGTGCCACTGTTAACTCTGCCTTCACCTCTTGGCAGTTACAGGACCAAGCGGTCCTCGCGATCCTAAACGCCCCGCTCACTACTAAGGCGCTTACTCAGGTTATTGGATCTACGGATTCTCGTACGGCTTGGCTCACTCTTGAGCGCCGCTACGCCTCTCTAACCAGATCGAACATCTTGCAACTCATATCTGACTTAAAAAATTGCATGAAACGATTTGATTTCTATTGATCAGTACATGAAACGCGTTCGCACTCTTTGCAATCAACTTGCTGTTTCTATCGTTCAGATCGATGACGAAGGCATGCTTCTGTACACCCTCAATGGGCTCCCACCGAAGTTCAACCCTTTCCGATACTTTCTCCGAACCAGATCTGAGGCTCTTTCCATTGAGGAGCTCCATGTCCTTTTGAAAGAATAAGAAGCTATGTTTGAGTCCCAAAATGTTGCTCCAGTTAATCCCCCTTCTTTCTTCACCCCTACCTCACTCTTCGTCTTGTGGTGGGCGTGGCGGTCGGTCTCACTCCGGCGGTCGTGGAGGTCAAAGAGGCAGTCTGGTCATGGTTTTCGACCGGGGTCAGGTGGTAGATCTGGACCTGCAAACAATTCTGGAACCGGATATGGGTTCGGATATGGTTCCGGATATGGAGGTAATGGATCGGGTCACGGTACTGGATATGGATATGGGTCTGGTTCCATTATCGGGTCAAGCTATGGGTATGGATCGGGTCATGGCTCTTTTGGTCAGTCAAGTGCTCCGAGAGAGCGATCCGGAGGACGAGGTGGCGGAGCTCTACTCACTTTATCAAATCTGTGCATTTGATTACCACTCGGCTCTCGACTGTTATCACCGGATGAACTATTGTAACAATCCGTGGATTACTATCCCAACAACTTCTTTACCCGTACCACCGGATAAAAATGCTTAAGCCTTGAAGGTTCTAGTAGTAATCCACAAGGTTTACCATATACCAGATTTCATACTCAAAAATCTCCGCAGTGGGACAGGAAATTACAATCCCCCAACCATATATATACATCTAATCCACAAATAGCAATTCGCAATATCTCGATGTGGGACGGATATTACAATCACCCCACGTTATATACTCGACGTGCTCGTCGAGTGTGCCCAGTCACGTATCCCCTTGGCTGGCGGTGAACCGCCATGGAGCCCTTCCAGGACCAGGGTTGGATCTGATACTATTTGTAACAACCCATGAATTACTATCCCAACAACTTCTTTTTCCGTACCACCGGATAAAAATGCTCAAGCCTTGAAGGTTCCAGTAGCAATCCACAAGGTTTACCATATACCAGATTTCATACTCACAAATCTCCAGAGTGGAACAGGAAATTACAATCCCCCAACCATATATACATCTAATCCACAAATATCAATCCGCAACATAGTTGTCAAAATCTTACGATTCACGATTCGTATCCTACGATTCAATTTGATTCACCCATGAAACGATGCGAATCCCTTAACGAATCTTTAATGGCCAAAAAAATATTTGAATCCAGATTCAAGTGTCTGAATCTTACGATTCAGTTGCAATTCAGACCGATTCTACGATTCACCTTCGGATCATCTGGAGGTCTACTTGAGTTGCGGCATCAGTCTAAGAACTAATACTTCCTACATTACTTCCTACACTTATGTATGTTTTGCAACATGCATTTGTTTTAAATTACTAGCGCATTTTTCTCAATTACAACGCTAATAGTTTTCTATTATTTTCAATCTCATTGGCATCTCGTAGTTCCTTGCTCCACATGCTTGTGGGTGATACTGGAGTTGATGTTGGTTCCGGTTGTGTGGACCACGACCGCGGCCCCGACCTTTCGGCGGAGAGCCAAACGACAAGTTTTCCGAAGCAGGAGTAGAAGACGGATTTAGCTGAATTTGGCGAAGTACTGGTCGTGTTGTGGAAGCTTCTTGAAGAGCTCTTCAAATCCAATATCTATGTCGCGTGCCTTGATTTCCGCAACAATTGGAAGTTATATTTCATTCTGACCGTCAAGAATCCGATCCACAACATCGGATTCATCCATTGGTTTCCCTAGATATGCCAACTCATAAGCCTTGTGTTTAACAAAGTGCATAAATGCAAAAATTGTCCGTGTAACCTGTTGTGGATTTTTGAGATGCTCCTTAACCTGGCTGATGTGACCACGGGAGGGACGAGCATAGATGTTGTGGATGGTGCGCAAAATGTCATGAGCAATGTGGGCTGTTGTGATGTGGGAAAGCGCGGATTGCGCTTGTGTACTAGCAAGAAACGCGAATACAAGCTGGTCCTGTTGAAACCAAGACGTATAAGCGGGATTGGGTTGAAGGGCAATGTTGTCAGCAAGGCCAGATGAAGCAAGGCCAGACGAAGCGGACGAATCTGTCCGGATTGATGATTCTGTTTGTTGAGTTGCAGCAGTGACGGAGGGGGCAGTGGTTTGCGGAGGAATGAGGGGTAGAGGCGGCGGCTTGCTGCCGTCGATATGGCTGAGCAATCCATGTCCTGTAAGGAGGGCTTGAACCCGGACTTTCCAAGTCAAAAAGTTGTTTCCATCTAGTTTGAGCAATGGTGGCGGGGCAACAACCACAATCAGGGACTTGTTGGGGTTGTTGGGATCTGGGACGGTGGTGGGAGGTGCCATCACGCAGTCAGAGCTTGAAACAGAGAGAGCGGTAGTTGTGATTGAAGGTTACCTGGACCCGACAGAGAGTGAGTTGAGGGAGCAGGTCTGTGGTGCAGCAGAGATGAGGGTGGTTGGAATGCACTACTGGTAGTTGTGATTGAAGGTTAGGGCTCAAACCCGCTCTGATACCATGAGGAACTATTATTGTATTAGATAAATCAATAACTAATACACCAGTAATTATATATACTCAGCCTGGGACTATATTATAAATACACTAAAATACACTAATTAATATGTTGTCCTATACAATGGGCTATGGGAAGATTCATGTGCTCGTATCCCTTAAACTGAAGAGATACATGTTTTCTCTTGGTCTCAATGTAGTGGTGCTGAATCAACGGTTTTAATGATTTGTAATGATATATTCAGTCTTATGTGTGCATAATGCCTTATAATACACATTTATATGTGATTTAAACTAGTTCCAGGAGTAGAACTAATTCTTGTCCAAGCATCGCTCGATTTTGTTTCTCTTTGTAGTCCAATAAAGTTTGTTTAGATTTATTTTCCCAGTGATTTTTCTCGGCTGATGTCACTTATGAGTCCCCCTTATGTAATTTATGAGCTCTTTGCTGTTGGTATCCAATAAACTCCAATTGGTAACAGTTTTTCTAAACCACTTGAAGAAATTATTAAGTACTAATTGAAACATGTTAAGTAATATGTTAATTATAAAGTTTTCTAAGATTCCTTTGTTGATAATGATCTTAGATATTTTCTCTCGATCTCAATGTAGCGGTGCCAAATTTGCCTCTTTAAAAGATCTCTAATCATGTATTCAGTCTCATGTGTGCACAATAATTTAGGTTCTGGAATACACATGTATAGGTTATTTGAAGTAGTTCCAGGAGTAGTGCTAATCTTTTTCGAAGCAGTGCTCGATTGAGTTTTTGTTCCGGATTGTATTTACCTTTTCAGTTTCTGGGTTGGTCATCACATATTTATGATTGAAATTTGTTCGAGTACCATCATATAAGTCAGCTACATCTGCCTCTCTTAATCATTGGTATCTGTATGACTGAAATTTGTTCGAGTACCATCATATTACAGGCTATTTTTTCTAGAATTCCAAGTCTACCAAATTGGACTAAACAGTAGACTAGCATCTCCGGGAGTACCCCATTGCAATGGGATAGAAAGTAAAATACAGTACTAAACAACCTGTAGAATCTATTCAGTACTTGACAACCTGACACTGGTTAATTGCTATATTGATTTAAAATCTCTATTATTTTTCTTTGTCAATAATAACCTTATAATTGTTTTCTTTGATTTCCTCAGAAGTGTCATTATGGTGTATGGCATTGTGTTGGAAAACCACAAGCTCCTTCTCCTTCAGTAAATGCTGAAGAAAGAAGGAAAACCACGTGGATGCCTCATTTTTTAAGCTATGCCAGTGACTGTCAACCGTCTGACAATCTAGAAACCAGACAAAGAACAATAGTAGAAGTGCCACGAATATTTCCTCACGCCCAAGTCAGAAGCTTATCACGACTTTGTAAGGAATGTAGGGGCAACAAAAATGTATCTCGAGGTAATTGTGATGCCAAAATCATGGAATATCTGGAAATATGCATATCAATGTTTTAAAATCGGTGATTGTTTCTAAAATATGTCTGCAGGTACTTCTACTGCTACACCAAGCAATCTAAAACCTCACACATGTACCTTAGTTGAGCCTTCCTTGTACTGCTATTGCTGGAACAAATGATCAGAGATCTAGTTCTTTTAAGCTGTCTTCATCCTTTCCTAGTGGTTGCCCATCGTATGCACTGTCCAACAGCAGACACTTTGTTACAACTTCTAATTTCAGTCAACTTTGTACAAAGACATTCTTTCAAATACATGTCCAGTTCAGAATTGTTCATGGCAGCACTAGTTGATTCCGCTTCCACAAACAAGTGAAAGCCAGCAAGAGGGCTGTTCTCATCCTCCTCCACCCTTATAGAATGAGAACGTGAAACTCTTACATCACTGCCTCGGTTCCCCACCAACCTTGACTGATATTCGTGCAATAAATTATAACATGTTTGTTCCACCTTTTTAAGACGATCATCAGCATCACTTTATCTTGGTTTTACCACTAAGTAAATATTAGCATGCAGTTGAGTCTAAACCCAATACCTGCAAGAAATAAACCACAAACACAACACAATACATACCAAATTTGCACACTTTCCAGACTATATTGCAATCCACACACTCCACTAAACCCAATAATGAATGATTTGCTATAGAGAACATTGACCATATCCCTAAAGACAACCTTGATAAATTTGAAAGCACCATGAAAACTATGGGTTTTTCAAGACCCTTGTGAGGGAATCTGTCCCATACGCCTCCAGATGTCCATTACAAAAAACAAAATCAACAATCTAAAAATACATCACAGTTTAGCTTATCATAATCTCATAAAAAAACAATCATATCACTCAATGACTAGAGCCATACTGTTCAAATTCTTGACCTTTAACACCTAAATGAGAACAGATAATGACAATCAACAATTTATAAAAGTGGACAGATCGCTGGAGAGGGGAAAAGAGCTAGATTTCACATTTTCACAACATACCCATTTGCAGGTTTTCACAGAAAACTTTAATTCACAAAACTTCATAGTGAGACACCCATATTACAGATTTCGCAGAAGAAAACTGAAGAGAAGAGAAGTACTGACAAAGGAATCGCAACTATAACCCTAGAGCGAGAGATTCACCTCGTAGACGGAGAAGAAAATGGCCGCAAACTAGCTAGTCATCGTTCATCTCTGGAGTGAGTCGATCGATCGATCGATCGAGAGAGAGAGAGAGAGAGAAAGAGAGAGAGAGAGAGAGAGAGAGAGAGAGAGAGAGAGAGAGAGAGAGAGAGAGAGAGAGAAATCTGAGATAGCGGACTGGAGTGTAAAAATCTAGCACTACCCGATTCAGGCCCGAGTCCCCCACTTACTAACTGGGCCCGTTTTAATTTAAGTGAAGGCCAGCCCGCACCAGGATTTAAATGGTATAAGAGCAGTATGTGGGGTGGGTTGATAACCGGGTCGGCCCAAAAAGTGACCCGTTTTGCCATCCCTATATATAAGAAACGGCTTCCCCAGCATAAAAAGTCTATTTTCATAATATTAATTTGGTTTAGATAAATGAGTTTTTTCTTTTTCTTTTTTTTTTTTACTTTGAATCGACTTAATTTATTTAATCTTCGAATTTATAGCAATAACACACATGGCAGTGTAAGAACGCTTGAAGTTAAACACATTTCCTAATATCATTTGCATATCATGGTTGAACTCACCACACACACACATAGTCAATGGTTCTATTAATGTGTGCTAATCAATCCAATGAAGAGGTCATTATTATTTAAGGACAATTAATACTCTATGTAAATTATTTAAGGACAATTAATAGTCCATTTAAATTTGTATTATCTCAAACATTTATATCTTGACCTGGCCAATTTTCATGTACTATCGGTTAACAAAGAACTTCTAAAGATTTTATAATCCAGGCTTGCTTGTGGTACCAAGGGATAGCTAGTAGCACCAGCAGAGGAACCTTTGTCGATTGTCTGATCAAGAGAAAAGACTCGGGACGGTTGCGATATTCTCAAAGGTAAGTGAAGAAAGATAAAAGAGTATTCTATTTAAGTTTGTGTAATTTTCATGTTTTCGTTTCTCTACAAAATGTCTTTTGGATTGCATGATTCATTATTACTAAATATCATCCTTCTTGCTGTTTCACTGAGATCGTACTTGTAGATCCGTTGAAAACACAAACAACCTTGAACAATTAGCCACAATATGGCTCTTGTTTCTTATCAGTAGCGAGTATGTAAAACAATGAGATATTGTTATTGCTGTATTCCAGATACTGCAGAAATATTGGAGATTTATTTATGTCATACGTTAAACTTGCCAATCTGTAGTTTTGTTTTTGGAAATGTCAACGAAATCATTTGTTCTTAATGTTTCGAACGAGCTTGACTTGAATTTCAAGGCGAGTTAATAGTTAACTTGCACCCCCTATCAACTGTATGCTTCACTAATAGTCTCTTTTAGAATTACTTTTCAGTGAAACATGCATTGACTTTGATTGCCTAATTGCTTTAAGCTAGAAACAGCTTCGTATAAATTTCCTCAACAATTTCCTTGTACTGGCTTTTTTGCCTTCACATAAATGATATATCTTTTTATCTATGATCCTGATAATCGATTTCCACACTTCAATTTTGACCAACTAATAATTTTCTTCAAATGGATTTAGTGAAAATGAATGGAAAAGACAGTCAACTAATTTCTTAATTTATCTAAACCAGCATTGTTACTGCATTTAATGCCCATCTATCTGTCTCTAACATCCCCTCTGTTTATGGAACTCATCCTTTCGACTTTCATGCTTGCCAGTAAGCAAACAATTTGTTAACAATGGAAAGTCTGGGTGACTATCGTCAAGTGTTGGGAAAAAAAGTTCATGTCTTGTTGGCAGAGTCTGATACTGAGTCACTCCGTCACTGGAAGCAACTGTTGGAGATCCATTCGTATGACGGTAAGCAGACATAAATATTAACTTTTTTTTAGTTCGCTAATGAATATACTAAGACATGTTCTCAATAAACATTTTGTCGGAGTATATTGTTAAATGCCCTTTTGTTTTCGTTCACACGCTTATAATTTCTTCAATGCAAGGATATACTTCTCATTTCTTATGTGTTTCTGTACATTTTCAGTGACGACAGTTGGCTCGGGTTTGGCTGCTTTAGAAGTGCTTGCACACAACAAGAAAAAGGTCGACCTTCTTCTTGCAGATGTTGGTTTACGTGACCTTAACGGGTTTTCACTTCTGCAGGATGCCATAAAACGTGGCTTACCTACAATTTGTGAGTAATATAATGGTCCAAGTACAACTTCTATTTGTGTTGTACGTTTTTTCATGATCTTATGTAATTTAATATAACTTCTGTTCGATTTATATTGTAGTGATGACGCACAGAGAAGATTTTGCTACTCAAAAGAAAGCCCTAGAGGATGGGGCTTGCTTTTGCATTGCAAAGCCACTGGTGGGAAAGGATGTGAAAACCCTGTGGCAATTTGTGTTGAAAGAAAAAATTTCACTAGAAAAACATGGGATCAAGGTCGGTTCTGGTAAAAGGCTTAGAACTGAAAATGGAGGGAGTGTTTATGAGTCCGGTGAATCAAGCAAATCGAAGAAAAAATCAAGAAGACCTAGTATGAAATGGACAGAGGAGCTCCATTTAAAGTTCGTGGCTGCTATAGAAAAACTGGGTGCTGGAGCGAGTAATTCTCTCACATTTATTAGAATTAGTTTTTCTTATCTTTTTTTTTCAATTGCGTATTCTTACATTTATTTCACATTTGTTTTGGGGTTATATATATGTCTCCTCATAACCAGAGTTGTCGGCAAAAAAGATACATGAACTCATGGGCGTGCCTGATCTCGAGCGACCTCAAGTCATCAGTCATCTTCAGGTTTGTTGTTTCCAAACATACTAAGATATAAGTATAGATTCTGTTTGCATGGACTTCGATATTGTACTGTAGGATATCTTTTGATTGACTGTTTTATTAATATGGATGTCTTGGGTTTGACAAGGAAGTGTCAATCACACTACGCTATTGACATATCACTAACACATGTCGATACTGACATATATGACATGTATAACAAGGTCTATATAAACTGCTGGCAATTACTCCTTATAAAGTCAGTTTAATGAGAAAATACTTTCCTAATTGATTAGTTTAGATTCAAGTTGATGCGTCTTGATTGTGTTGCCAGTCAACGCATTGGGAAACTTAATTTTTTTTCCTTATTGAGGATTTTAACAGCTGTTTGCTCTCATTTCCTCAGACGTATCAGAACAAATTGAGGAAATCGCTATTGGAGGATCGTAATGGAAGCCCTTCTAGAGATATTCAGCCTTCTCAGAACAACAAAATAGCCGATACAACCAGTCATGACGTATCACAAGGTAATTTTTAAACTGAAAACACGATATATCTTGAATTTCGGATAGCAGTGTTGTAAATTACGGCGACTGTTTCGTTAAAAAAGTTTCTGCAGGTACTGAGGAGGCAAATATGATCAACTTCTATAATACACCAAGTAATCCTCCTATCCCCATGCCTGGTATTGCAAACACCTGTTGCAATTCATCAACAGGATTAAATGATCAGCAGATTAATACTGGTGTACTTGGTCTCGGGCATACACAAGTTGCCAGTCGTCATCAGGTTTGTCATTTTAAAGAAAACTAAACGAACTTATCGTTTTTACTTTTAGTTCAGACCAATAATACGTTTCATGTCAATTGTTCTGTAGAAAGATTTGTTTCATATTCTCTTGTACCATCAGCTGTTATGTGGAATCTGTAGGAATGAAACACATAATTGGTCGTTCAAATAGGCATGACAGACTTGCTTGTTCCAATGAACAACATGACTTGTAATAATACATACGCATTCAGCATTAACTGTTGGCATTAATGTGTCGACCATGTATCTCTTCAATTTAAGGCATACGGTTACATAAATCTCAGCATGTAAAATATGTGTAAACATGTCTTAACGGTCAGATGTGATAGTAAACATAAGTTCACGTGTATTTTGACATGTAAGGTAGGTCAAGTATACATTCACAGCTGGTTATATTCCTTGATTTTGATCTACTAGTCAAAGTCGTTCCTATGTACTTTTATGCATAGTCAAACCAAAGAAAATAGATTGAAACTCCGGTTCATTACATGAGATGGAAAGGATCTGAGTATACCTCTGAACGTATCTAATTCTTGTTTTGGAAAAAAATCAACAGGCTAGCGAGTTTAGAGATAGACATTTGTCAGTAGAGCATGCATTCGACTTGAATGTGACGATTGAAGTGGACGAGGAGGATGAGGATGCGCCTTTCGTTCAAGATCAATAGGAGTTTAGGAAGATAGACTAGAAAATGTAAAAGTCCAAACTTCTTTCTCCTTCTTATTCCAAAATCAATAAGAATTCTGGTCTTGCTTTATTTCTTTCTCCATCTTGTCAGTACAATTGGTTTTTGAAAGAACAATATTTAAATCACTAAAAGAAAATATTCATTGATGATAGGAGTAGTGATGCTGTAGGCTAATTTGGAAATCTATGGTTAAAAGGAGTCATTTAAGGTGAGCGAGCCTTCTTGCACAGAACCTCCTAATGATTCATATCCTCATCTACCTTTTCTCTTCTTACATAGCCAAAATGGTTGAATCGTGCTGTAGTACTTAGACGCAACAGATATCGTTGAAGTGCTGGTGGAACAGGGATCATTAACTCTGATTTGTGGTCTGAATTCCTCAACAATCTCGCTCTGTTTGTTCCGTTCAGAGTGTTCAGGCAAATTTCCTCCTTTTAATCTTGGCAGAAAGCAGTCAGTCTCTAAAATCTTTGATATTAGAGAGGATAATGAGATTTCACTCCACCTTTGTCTACTGATAGTCTTGTTGCTTCTTATCATTACCAAGTTATCTCTTTTAATGAACTTTTTCAAATGTTTTTAACACAAGAATGTTAGAAAATATATGAAATGTTAGAAAATTTATGACAACCAAAATATATGACAATTGGTTCAACTACGAAAATCAAATTGTTGTTATAACTGTTTCTAATCCATATGACCCTTTTTGCCCACGAGGCATGAAGGATACCAAAACTGCAAAAACATGCATATTTTGAGCCAGTTGTTCATCACTCAGACTTCAAGGAATTGAAGATGTCTTAATTTTTTTCAATGATCTCATGATCTGAGAGATCACCTATTAAAACTTCAACCAATGAAATCGAGTGATCATCTCTTGGCTTATTACAATTATCAAAGTAATAATTGTCATCAATCAAGAACACAATGGTTAATAAGTTAATTATAGATGTTTTACTATGTTTCTTGTTAATAATGATCTTTAAACTCTTTCTCTTTGGCCTCCTCAGATGTGTCAATATGGTGCATGGCGTTCCGTAGGAAAGGCACAAGTACCTCCTACTACAGTATATGCTGATGGTAGAACGAAATCCACATGGATGCCTCATTTGGTAAGCTCTACCAGTGTCCGTAAGCTGTCTGACAATCAAGAAAGAAGAGGAAGAAACAGCCATACAAGTGTTGTGAAAAAACAAAAAATTTGCAGAAAGAGAGAATCGAAATACACAGATTTACGTGGTTCGGCAAAACAGCCTGCTTCCACGGAGTTGCAGAGATTTCACTAAAAACAGACGAATCGTCTCAGAGAGAATTACAAGCGAAACTAGAACGCTCAACATAACATGCTACGAACCCTAATGACTCTATAAATAGACAACCTATCAAACCGGGCCGGATCCAAGCCCAAACGGGTCAAAACGGGTCAAAAACTGACTCTCTTCTGCTTTCCCATAATACATCTCTCACAAATTCCCAGATCAACAGTCTTCAGCTTTGAGAGCTTACCTTGGGACTGCAATATCTTCATACCTCTATGACTCATATGACCAAGTCTGCGATGCCACAAATCAGCGTCTTGCTCAGCTTCAGCAACAGCTACTGTATCACTCGGTCCCGAAGTCATGTACAAAGTTCCTGTTTTCTTACCACGAGCAAGTATCATGGAACCTTTCAAAACCTTCCATGCACCACTTAAGAAGACCACAGAGTTACCATCATCATCAAGCTGTCCCACCCATATCAAATTCTTCTTCAGTTCAGGAACATGTCTCACCTTCCGCAAAGTCCATACAGAACCACTTGCAAGCTTGACATCAATATCACCCTGACCAACAATATTCAGCGGCTCCCCATCTGCCAAATACACCTTTCCGAAATCCCCAACAGTATAGTTCTGCATAATTTCACGGTGCGAGGTAGTATGGAAAGAAGCACCCGAATCTAATATCCAATCATCAACGGGACTATACACAGCAAGAAGTAAAGCATCTTGAATTTCATCACTGACTGCATTCACCGAATTCCCTGACTTTCCTCTGTTTTTCTTCGGTGCCTTACAATCACTCTTAAAGTGACCAGATTTACCACAGTTCCAGCAATTACCCGTGTATCCATCCTTTGTCTGCGATTTTCCACGACTGGTACCTCTATGCTTAGATTTTGATCTTCCCCGATTATTATTATCATTCCTTTCATTACTTCTGCCACGATTATCAATATTATAGGCTGAACCCGAAGGTTTACCAGAATCTCTACGACGCACTTCCTCAGCCAGAATTAAATCACGTATGTTATCATACTTCAACTTTTCTTTTCCAGCAGAATTACTAACACCAGTTCGCATAGATTCCCAACTATTAGGTAATGACGCTAACAGTATCAAAGCCCTAACCTCATCATCAAAATCGATATCAACAGCTGACAACTGATTCGTAATTGTATTGAAATAAGTAAGATGTTGAGCAACCAACATACATTCTGTCATCTTTAGATTGAACAGACGCTTCATCAAGTACACCTTGTTATTAGCAGACGGAGTCTCGTACATTCCTGACAACGCCTTTATCAGTGAAGCTGTAGTAGTCTCCTTAATATTGTTGTCGCAACCGACCTTGACAGCGTCAATCGAACAATGCCCAGAACCTGTCGATCCATAACCTTCCAGTCTTCCTCCTTCATGGCTTCAGGTTTTACCCCTTCCAGTGGAGCGTGCAGTTTCTTCCCATACAGATAGTCCTCTATCTGCATCTTCCAGTACGCATAATCTGTGCCGTCGAACTTTTCAATTCCAGACCCCTTCATCTCATCTGCCATCGTTTTTCCCAAACCCTAGCGAACCTGGCTCCGATACCAGTTGTTGTGAAAAAACGAAAAATATGCAGAAAGAAAGAATCGAAACACACAGATTTACGTGGTTCGGCAAAACAGCCTACTTCCACGGAGTTGCAGAGATTTCACTAAAACCAAGAGATGACCACTCGATTTCATTCGTTGAACTTTCAATAACTTGTGTCTCGGATTCATTGAAAGGTCGAACGATGAACCACGAATTCAATGAAAAACAAAATTTGTAAGTCCCAAATTTCGTAAAACTCTTGGCTTCGAAATTTGCATGTTTCTGCAGTTTGTGTTGTGAAAAAACGAAATATGCGGAAAGAAAGAACCAAACACGCAGATTTACGTGGTTCGGCAAAACAGCCTACGTCCACGGAGTTGCAGATATTTCACTAACATGCTACGAACCCTAAGAACTCTATAAAAAGAAGACCTATTAAACCGGGCCGGATCCGAGCCCAAACGGGTCAAAATGATTTTTTCGGGGGCGCTGCCCCCGAACCCCTGGGAGACATGTTCGTGATCGCTACGGATTGGGTCTACCGGCCCAAGACTTCGCTCCACGAATCATGTCTCACTTTTCGGGTCGTAGCAAAACATGAACCGGGTCGATTCATAAAACGGGTCGCCCATGAACCAGCGCTCCAACCCAACAATTCTCCCGCCACAACTGTTTCCTCACCATCATCGCTACATGTTGGCCGATATGATCTCATTCAGACTAATCCGGACTCAAATGCTTATAATGGAATGGTGGGGAACGTAGGTGAAGGCAACAATAATGTAACACGGGGTAATCGTGAAGGTAAAAATATGGATTATCTAGAATTCTGCACACAATGTGTTCAAAATTGGTGATTTTTTCTTAAAATGTGTGTGTCTGCAGGTTCTTCTACTGCTACACGAAGCAGTCTAAACCTCACACATGTGCCTCTTCCAAGTGTACCTGGTACGTTTAACTCTGGGGCAAATGATCAGCAGACTACTCATGTACTCGGTCTCGGGCATACGCAATTTGCCAGTGATTTTCAGGTTTGTCACTTTCAAACAAACTTAATGAGTTTATTTTCCACTCAGTACAAGTCAAGATACTGTTTCTAATATGAATTTCAGTTAAATTGTCAGGCAAAAGGCTCAGTAAATTTCTTAGAATTTTCTCTGTTATATTCTCTTGTTTCATTGGCTGTTTCATAGGTTCTAGAGGTTTGTTTCACATAAATGGTCGTTCTTAAATCCAACATGTCTAAACTTAAATAAAATAGGCATGACGGAATTGGTTGTTCCGATGAACTTGGCTGTTTCAATTAACTCGCTGAGCATATGGCGTTAGCTATTTCCATTAATATGTCGGACATGTATCTCATTAGTTTTTGGGACACGAGTACATGAATCTAAGCATGTTAATAGGTGTAAACATGTCTTTACGAGAGGGATGGGTAATTTAAATTCTAAGGCATGAGAACTCAGATCTGTTCAGAGATGAGAACAACCGGAGCAAAAGGCGGTGGCTGGGAATCCACCGCTGAAATTGGCTGGCGACGACAGGAGATTTTCAATCTCTAATAGGTCAGAGATGACTATAAGTAGGGTCTCAAAAAGTCTCAAAACAGAAGAAAAATCAGGAAAACAGGAGGGCAGCTTACATTGATTGATTAGGTCACCTGTAGCGAGATAGAGAATAGTGAGAGGAGTGTTGATTCATTGATATGTCGGACATATGGCGTTAGCTATTTCCATTAATATGTCGGACATGTATCTCTTTAGTTTTTGGACACGAGTACATGAATCTCATCATGTTAATAGGTGTAAAAATGTCTTTACGAGAGGGATGGGTAATTTAAATTCTAAGGCATGAGAACTCAGATCTGTTAAGAGATGAGAACAACCGGAGCAAAAGGCGTTGGCTGGGAATCACTGGTAAAAAAGGAGGGCAGCTTACATTGGTTTCGCCTGTCAGGCAGTGGAAGCAATTGATTGATTAGGTCACCTGTAGCGAGATAGAGAATAGTGAGAGGAGTGTTGATTCATTGAAATGATTCACCAATTACAGTTAGAGCCACTTATAGGCTCGGGAAGTACTGGAAAAGATAAAACTAAGGCCCCGCTTTCTTTACCTAAATTAAGTCCACTTTTTAACTTTTTTTGGAAAAAGATAAAAAGATTGTTTACTTTGTGCCTAATAAGTTTTCTTACAATTTTTAGTTACCTTTTTAGTAGAGAAGGTTGTTTACTTAACTTCTATTTTATCTCCTAAAAAGTAGTTTTAAGGAGTAAAAAGATAAAAAGTTGAAGTTAAAAAAACCTAACTTTTCTTAGTCTTATAATAAGGTAAAAAAAGTTATCAAACATAAATTTTAAAAAAAATGACCTGATTAAAACTTTTTTTATGACTTAAAAAAAAAGACAAAAAGTCGCCTAAAATTAGACAAAGAAAGCAGGGCCTAAATAGTAAAGAAATTGTAACCAAATCAGATTCTCAGAAGATGGATGTTTTTTTGTAGAATCAATAGCAAAACGGTAACAAGACAACCGAGGTATAGGGTTAAGATGCAGTAGAGATAAAATAATATATTATTTTATAGTCATTATATCTTCTCATATTTACATTATTGATTATATGTCGCCCACACTAACAACCTTTAGTTAACCACAGCAGCGTTCATGAACTATCTACTCTGCTACTATTTTTGGGAGATCAACATTGCAAGGAGGGAACAAATTTTTCATTGAAATAGGCTTGTTTGGGCCTGAGAAATGAGAAATGAAACCGATTTGGGATATACTATCGAAATGGGCTCATTTAGAAACCGATAATGCGTCCATAGGTTCTTATCTTTGAATTCTCGCATTTCATATGCTAGAAGCCCAATTAAAACCGATGGTCCAACTGTCGGTTCTTTAAAAATTGATACTTGCTCTATCGGTTGTAAGCCCTACCTCTCTTTGTTCCCTTTATTTCAGTCTGTCTCTCGGTCTCTGTTCTTCTGTCTGATCCGACGAAGGCCGTTGACACCAATCGTCCGTTCGGCGATGTGCCCATCCATAGTAAGGTCTCTCTCTCTCTCTCTCCTAACTCTCATCTGCAGACGAGGATCTGCTGATTATATAAACCCTAACATGAATTCTGTTTTGGAAACTTGCTTCTTTCTCACAAACTGTTGAATTTGGGTTGCATCAGGTAATAGCCGATATTATGATTATCGGTTTTTAAGAACCGATTATGCTATTATCGGTTTTAAATAACAACCAATAGTCATAATACCGGTTTTTATTTTTTGTCGTGCAGAAGCTAAAACCGAGTCTTGGAGTCTCGGTTTCAAGCTTGAGAACCAATTCTGGGATGTCGGTTTCTAAACGAGCCTTTTCCGGCATTATGGGGATCATTTCAGTGTTTTTCGGAGCGAACAACATAGCCTGATTTCGGACACCCACCTACTCAAAGTTGTAAATTCCATATCACCCAACTCGTAAAAGCTAGATAGAATTATTCCTTGTCGAAGCAGTGCTTGATTTAGTTTCTCTTTCTAGTCCACTAGAGTTTGTTTAGGAATCTATTTCCCTATAATTTTCTAGGTTGACGGCACATTATCAGTCCCCTAATGTGACATATGCTTCTCTTAATTAATTAAAGGTATCCCCTAGACTCGAATTTATTTGAATACCAACAAAAAGCTCACTATTTTTCTGGAATCTGAGGAAATAGTTTGAGCCCAATTGCAATTGAGTAGAAAGAAGAATACTTTATTTCTTTACTCGTAGAAAATATTGAGTACTTGGCAATTTGTCTCTGGTTAATTGTTTACCTCATCTCAAATTTCAATTATTTTCTTTGTTAATAATGACCTTAATATTTTATTCTCTTTGATTTCGTCAGAATTGTCACTACGGTGAACGGCGTTCTGTAGGAAAGCCACTAGCACCTTCTCTTGTAAGTGCTGAAAATGGAAAGAAGACCACTTCGATACCTCATTTTTCAAGCTCTGCCACTGACCATCAGCTGTCTGACAATCAAGAAACTAGACAAAGAAACACAGCTGTTCAAGGCTACCGAAATGTAATACCAGGTAATTGTGAAAGCCAAAATCATGGAATATCTGGAATTCTACATGGCATTGTTTTCAGAAGTGGTGATTCCTCCTTAAAAATGTTTGTCTGCAGGTACTTCTACTGCTACACCAAGCAGTCTACCTTTCTCGAGCGCTACTCATCATGCTATGTCCGGAGTTAATGGTCAGAGGCCTAGTTCCTCCGATCAAGTTCCTGTTGAAAATACTTCTTCTGATTTTGCCATTGATGAAGATCTTCAGCTTTTATTGGACCCCAATTGTCAAGTAAACCTTGAAGAGATTTTTGCTAACCAGGTGCGTCTTTCAAGTAATATTAATAGTTTTAATGCCATTTGAACACGGACATTTAGTTTAGTTGCTCGTTTTACATGGGTCTTATAGTTTATCTGGTGATTAACTGCAGCCACATTTCGGCAGTCACAAATAGGAAACCGTCACAGGAGATGAGGTGATTATTAATGCTCAACGTTATGTGTAAGAAAAGATGTACGATGACGTGCAGTGCCTGGATGCTAGAGATATGAAGAGATATGGAGATGGTTTTTATGCTAGATATTTAAGTTTAGATTATAGATCTGGTTTAGACTTTCATACTCATAATGTGTTACAGATAGTAACGTTGTATATTACTTGCACTACTCATCTCTGAGGTGTATTTGCTTTTGTTATTATCATCCTCCCTGTTGCTCACATCATATATTGTATGTTGCATATACGTATACGGGTTGATCACGGTTCGGTTTGCCAAAATTTACTGCCCAACCCCAAGAAAGTTCAAACCGAACCTGCACAATCATTCGTCGAGATCAAGTGGATTGACCTCTGCCCCCCTGTTCTACTTGAGTTAATTGGGCTAGTAAATTTGGAAACATTGCACTGGAGGTACCTACAATTTACTTTTTCTGTAGATTTGGTACTCATACTTTTTTTTTTTGAGAAGAATTTGTACTAATCTATACTACTCTCTAAAAGTGTAGGGGTGTTTTAGTGTTTTAATACTATCTTTAACCTCAATCTTCATTATATTTATAGTAAAGCCACTCTCCTGAAATCAAGCTACAAGATGAATTGAAACAACGCGACCGTCCAGCGCTTCTTCTTCTCAGGATCTCACGAACATGTCTCGGCAGGCTGTCATACCAGCCAAAACGATTTCTCCTCCTCTGCGCATGTGTTCTTCCAAGTTGGTGGTTGTTCACGTTCGATTCAGGCTTCCCGACGCATCGGCGCAAATTGACACAAGGGTTTCGCGATTGAGGGTTCCTCATATCACCGCAAATTCACAGAAGGCTTCCAGTGATGCATGCAACTCAAAAACCCAAATCTGAGCTCTTTGATTTGTTTCTGGTAGCTAAATTTCGTCTCTCTTGTGAAACTGTAACTGAGTATACTCATCTGTTTTTATTTAATCGATGTCCCGTTTGATTCTGAAACGGATTTTTTCAGCACTAATTAACTGCTGAAATCATATAAAGGGTTTTTATGAGTTGTGGGCCTCTCGCTAATTAATCAGTTTTTACTCCTTTCTTTGAAATTCATTTGATTTTTGGTTCATGGGTTTGCTTGTTGGCTATAGGTTGAAGTATTTTGATGAGTTGTATGAAATTGTAGTTATTCATGTGTAAATTATGGTAGTCTATGAAGAAGACAATTGATTTTGTGTTTCCAAGTTGATGTTTCAGGCCATTAAAGAATACAATATGATTACTTGAAACATTTCACATTACTGAATTTTGAGTGAGATAGCAGGGTACGTGTGGGCATGAGGCGACAGACGGATTTTTCGATCCCTAAAATAGGGCCATTTTAAAAGTGGGCTGTCAATCCAGAGAGGGATTTGATTGATGATTCACAAGTGAAGTTAGAATACATGAGGTAGAATTCATTTTATGATTATATAGATGACTGAACAAAGTCACAAGAGAAGAATAACGACCTGCCCCCAATTCGTGGGGTCAGCGGACGTTTTATTCTCCTTGTAGTCGCCGACTCGGTATGTTTCATCTCCCTAATTGATTTGATTTGATATGTCTCTATAAATGGATTAGGTTCATCTCACCAATTCGTACGCGTACTCCACGGCTCTCCTCGCGTTTATTTTGCTTGCAACTTCAATTTTCAGCAAATTAGATTATTTTGACCTATATGTCTTGATTTTATGCAGGATTGTACTCGGCAGGCAGGGTGAAACTGAATTCTAATTTCACAGACTTAGGTATGCAAATGGTTATTTGATTTTGATTTAATTTTTTCGATGTGGCTAGATTTATTATTAAGTTGCAGTTGTATTGTCTTATGCATTTCCTGTCATTGATTTGGCTTTTGTAGTATTCAAAATGAAAGTTGTTTACTTTTGTGTTTGCCTACAGTTTGAAAGCAGGCAAGTAATTATGTTCGATTCTTAGAGGGCTACCACATATTCATCATTGTAATATGTTCATCCCAATTTGAAACCTGCAAATTAATATCCTGCTTGTACTAAATAGCAATGCCTCAATTGACTAATAGTGCGTGTTTGTTCATCAATGGTCTTTTTTAGTTCGTGCAAGGTCATTTTTTTTTTCTTCAGGGAAGATAACACCTAAGCCAATATTAATGTCAGTAAAAAAAATGCATATGGCTTTCACCTTCATTCATGGTTGATTTGTACACAAGATACAACTATATGGAATCCCTTAAACCAAGGATTGCCTCACCTGTTTCTTTTTGTCCAATTACGTATTTGACATTAACATCTCATTTGTTCTTTTACAGTGTAGAAAAAGCAACAATAGATGAGTCACAGGAGTTATTGGATTCTGATTCGATGAACTAAAGGGGGGCATATGAATTTGATTAACTTGATTTTATCCCTATCATCTATTCATGAACTTACTTATTTGATTTGATGTATCCAAGTGTTGACATACGCAACAAACTCATTGATATGGCCAACATTGTCTTGTAGGCAAACATTAATGTTAGAATGATAAGATCCGTTAGATTTTGAACTAATAGATGGTGCTGGAATACAGGCTGGTGGAGCACTGATTGGTTAGACCAGAAATCAAGTTGTCAATTGGCTTGTGGAAAACGTCCATCTGGAGTGTAGCTATGTTCATCCCAAGCCTGGACATAGTATACTTGTTCTTATTAATACTAAAACAATTGTAGAAGTTTCACCTGAGAAAACAGGATGAGAAGAAATCAATTTACCCATTTTAGAGTTTAATGTAGAAAGTAAACCATTGAGTAATAGATGAAACTTTAGTGTCCTGTAAGAATTAAAATGCTCTGGCCGACATCATGAGGTTTAGGTCATAGGCAAAATGATTTTACATCTTTAAGATTCTGACTTGTACTTGTAGCTTAATATGTTCCAAAACTTAGCTTTTTGAAATTTTTGTTGTGTTCTATGTATTTTGGTCAACTGTTTGTTTAGTAGGTCGTCTGTTTAGCAGAAAAGAAACCTATGTGCAGAGGCTAATCAAATGACAAGGATTTTGGATTATGGCCGGTTTCTGGATTTGATTTTGTTTAGCGGCTATATCTGGGAACTTTTTTCTTGAATAGGGATTTCCCTAAAATTTTGACCGTGTGCCTTGTTCACAAAGTTGTTAGTGCAGATTTGATTTGGCTTAGTTTACTTTCTCAATTGTACTTCAACCTATGTTAGAGTGATGTGATAAATTAGATTAATGTGGGTTTTATAATAAAGTATTACGACCAAATGAGAAGATAGACAGAGGGATAACTTAATTTGTGCAGTGATTAGAAAAACTTGTGTGCATAGTAGAATGTATAGATGTTTAGGTAATAAATGTAAATATACATTTTACATAGTTATTTTTTACATATGATATGATTATTGTATGTGGAAATTCAAGCCCGAACTCTTAACGTAAGTGTCAAGACTATGTAACAATACTCCAGATAGGATCCTCACTACGTGGATCAAAGGCAAATAAAAAAAATAGATAGGACTCGTCCACAATTCTCTGTTTGTTTCTGGCAGGATTTTGAGAATCTCAAAGCTTACTGTTTGCGACTCTATGGTAAGAGTAGCTCTTGATTATTTAACTCCAAATTTGACTTCTATCGTTTTTTCTGGATGTTCTTTTAGTCAAGAAACATACTCTGGGAGGATAGATTTGGTGACCTTTTAGTCAAGCAAGATACTCTGTGAGGATAGTTTTGATGCACGAAGTTCTTTTTCTTGAAAGGACATAAAGAGTATGCAAGTATCACAGGAATTATGAGTTTTGAAGCAGTAGCACATGAAATGATCCCTAGACAAGGTATCAACAAATCTTGAGACTGTCAAGATTTCTATCACTTAGCAAGACGCACCAAACTTCTACTAAAGAGTTCCGTGCGTGTAATTCTGAATAAATTTGTAAACAAAATCGAAAATATGGGATTCTGATTGATGGTATGAAACAACTATACCATGTTATACTTCTGTATACAAATGTTATATAACATTTGGCTATATATCTCTTGGTGAAGGCTACATATTTAGAAGTTGCGGGTTATACATACTTTCATAATTTGTTTCTTCCAAAGTGTTTCACTCGGTCCATCATCCTTCCCAATATTGAGTTGATGATAACTCTTACATGTGTTGTTTCACCGCCTCTGGGGAAGATCCATATACACCTCTTCTTCAAATATGCCATGTAGAAAATCATTATCTATATCTAACTGTAATAAATACCATCCTTGGATAGCTCCAAGAGCCAAAATACATTTAAAAGTCGGCAATATTGCAACTGGTGAGAAAGTTTCTGAAAAATCTATTCCTTCAACTTGTGTATAGCCTTTAGCAACCAGTCTTGCTTTATGTCTTTCAATAGTGCCATCAGCCTTTAACTTGGTCTTAAAAACCCATTTACAGCCAACTGGCTTATGATTGGCTGGTAGAGAGGTAATTTTTCAGGTCTGATTTCTTTCTAAAGCTGAGATTTCTTGCTTCATGGCATCATACCATTCAGGTTGTGGGAAGGCTTCTTTAAAAGAAGTAGGTTCTTGGACCAAAGTGGAACTCATGACATGAGGTGGCTGGGATTTAGCTTTTGGTTTGGTGAGAACATAGTCCTTAAAATGGGAAGGAATTTGGGTAGGTCTAGTAGAGTGTCTTCTAGGCATCTGCATAGTGGGTGGAGAAGAAGATGCAACTGTCTCAAAGTGTGGTGGTGAAGGAGGAGATAAAGTGTCAGGTTGTGGTGAGTAATGATAAGAAATAGGATCTTCCAGAGAAATGCCATCATCATGATTATCAGTAAGAGAAGGGTTGATTTTGTCAGTTTCAAGATTTGCAGAAGAAGTAGCAAATGGGAAAATAATTTCATGAAACACCACATCTCTTGATATCAGGATAGAAGAAGTGGTGGGATTATCATATTGAGGTTATCATATTGAGGTGTTATGCCATATAGTAGTTCATAGGGAGACTTACCCTTGAGGATGGATGAAGGAGTTCTGTTGATTACATGAGTTGCAGTCAAGACACAGTCACCCCAGAACCTAACACGTATTCCACTCTGAAATTTGAAAGCCCTTGCCACATTTAATAAATGCTGATGTTTCCTCTCAACCACTGAGTTCTGCTCAGGTGTGGCAACACAGCTGTAATTATGGAGTACTCCATTTGCTGCAAAGAAAGCTTTAGATCAAGATCAGGTGCCTGATCACTTCTAACTTGAGAAATAACTTTCTGAAACTGAGTTTTAACATATGCAAAAAAGTGGGTCAAAGCATTTCCAGCTTCAAATTTATGCTTCATCAAGTAAATCCAAGTTGTTTTGGTTGCATCATCCACAATGGTGAGAAAGAATGTATGTCCTTCATATGTAGGACATTTGTATGGCCCCCAGGTGTCCACATGGATGAGTTTGAAAGGAATATTGGAAATGTGGTTAAAGTGGGGAAACTTCAATCTTTGTTGTTTTGCAAGTGGACAGATATTGCAACAAGTGGTGGAATGCAGCTCTTCACATTTCAATACTGCCCTCATTCCATTCAGCTTCTTATGTGAAATATGTCCTAATCTCATGTGCCACAGTTCTGCCTTGGATCTCTGAGGAGGTGTAATAAAAGAACTTGTAAGAGCTGTAGGATTTGTGTTGTCAAAATACAATCCCCCAACTTTGTTTCCACTCCCTAATAGATGCCCTCCAACATTGTCATATATGCTGCATTTGTCAGCATCACAGACAAAAATACAATTACTAGTTTTTGCTAGCTGTGTCATAGACAAAAGATTAAAGTTAAACTCTGGCACACAAAGAACATTATCAAGCATTACATTGTTGTTGAGTTGTACTTGACCAACATGAGTGACAAGAACCTTTCTTCCTGTGGGGAGATGCACAAAAGTATTAGCCACTGGTTTTGCTTGAAAAAACTTTGAAAGTTGACAACACATATGATATGTGGCTCCTGAGTCTATAATCCAAGAATCTGGAGCTGGAGGATTATTGTCAAAGGTAGTTTGAAGTGAGTAGTTACTAGTTACTCTCCCCATAAAATGTGTAACTGGACTTGTAGGACAAGGTATTTCTCCTTTAAGATAGGTGTCATATCCAACATTGGAGGTAGAAGAGTGATCATAAGATGCTCTGGAGCTCACTTCACTTGCAGAATGTAATTTTGAACTTTGAAGTTGAGTGCTAATCATGGAGGCTATTTGCTGCATCTGACTAGCAGACAGTTCCAACTTGAGTTGGCTTTGTCAGCAATTTGTTGAGAACCAAAACCAGAGATGGCACTATGTGCTTTTGACATATTTGGCTTAAAATGTTGTTTGGGTTTATAGTCGGGAGGATAACCATGGAGTTGCCAACACTTTTCTTTGACATGACCAGTATTCCCACAATGATAAAAAATAAGTTTGGGTTTGGCACTATGTCTTGGACTAGCATAAGCAGCCACATTAGGTGCAGAACCCATGATTCCAAATCCATTTGGGTTTATAGCTGGTATTGCAACAAGCGGAACAGTAGAAACATTACTAATCTGTATTTGACATTCATGCTGCAACACTTTTTCGAACACCAAGCTCATGGAAGGAATAGGATCCATTAGAAGAATTTGTTCCCTTACTTCACTGTATTGGTCATTTAGACCCATCAGAAACTGCATAATCTTCTCTTCTTCAATCATTATTAGAAAGGCAGTCATAGCTCCACATGTAAAAGTAGGCATACACTTATAATTTGACATCTCATCCCACAATGTCCTGATTTTGGTATAGTAGTTCGTAACATTCATCTCACCCTGCTTAAGTGAGGATATCTTACCAGACAATTGAAAAATTCTAGGTTTGTTTTGTTGAGCAAAACACTCCTGCAAATCAATCCAGATCTCTCGGGAAGTGGATCTATAGACAACACTACTCCCAATTTCCTTAGAAACAGAGTTAAGAAGCCAAGAAATTACCATGCTGTCTCAGCGATTCCAAAGAGCAAAATCTGCAGTTCCAGCAGTTGGTGGAGGAAGAGATCCATCCAAAAATACCAATTTGTGCTTCGCCACAAGAGCTACCTTCATAGCTCGAACCCAGGGATAATAGTTCTCCCCTGTTAAGATCTAATTGACGAGCAAGTGGCCTGGGTTATCACCAGTAGACTAAAAATATGGGGACGTATAATCAACAGTCCCTAGAGTAGAGAAGAATTAGGAAGAGCCATGACGAATTGATGAAATGATGAAGAAAGGGATCTCGAAATAAACGAGATAGATCCAGAAACAAATCAAATTTGCGAAGAAGAAAAAGAACACATAAAACAGATCAATAGCCTTAGCAACCAGGCTCTGATACCATATTAGATTTTCAATATCATAGAAGATCGATTCACAGAAATGAAGAACAAACACAGCAGAAGAAGAAGGAAAATGATGAAGGCAAAACTTCATAGAAAAAGAAAAAGAAATCATCCAAAGATGATATAGATTCTGTTCCATGAAAGAGAAATAATCAACCAATATAAAATGGACAGTTGTCCTAATATGCTAACGGAAAGAAAGTTAATAGAACGACATCGTTCTTGACCAACGGCTCAGATAAGAAGAGAAGCTTGAAGATCCAACGGTAGCTGCTGATGCTCAATTTCATGTCATCAATTTGACACAGCTTTCAGTTTCGTCCAAAGTCCACATGCTAGCTATTTGAAGCATGAGCTATTGATCTGCTGCTGAGATTTCGTTAGAGGTTCGGTATCTATTAACTTGCTAAGCTCTAATCCAAAGACGATTTTGGAGGTGAAAAGTACGGTACACTGATTATAACGTCAAAAGTACTCAATGGTAATCAACTGATAAAGCAGATGTCACAGAAGATCAATCAGGAAGCACAGAAGATTTGCGAAGTTAAAATCCGGTAAAGTCAACCTAAGTGAAGCAGATGAGGATCTTTTTTGAAATGAAAGCAGATGAGGATCTAATTTCAACCAAAACCTTGCCTAAGAGTATGGTGAGAGGTGAACAGTACGGTACACTGATAATAAGATTAAAAGTACTCAATAGTAATCAAATGATATAACAGATGTCACAGGATGACGATCAGGAACCACAGAAGAGTTGCAAAGTAAAAATCTTGGTAAAGTCAGCCTAAGTAAGCACAGAATCTGGCCAGGACCTAATTTCAACTGAAATCTAAGATTACAGTACAACTGAACAGTATCGCACACTAATTTTAAGGTCAAAAGTAATCAACTGTGATGAACTAATACACCAGAGGACCACAATCAGGAAGCAGAGAAGAGTTGCAATGCAAAAATCCCGACAAAGATAATTGTTGGAGATTAAACTTGGGTTTAGCCCAATAAATAAAATGTCCAAGTTGTATTCATTAGTTAGTAGTCCAAATGGTTGTAGCTCAATTGTATTAATGAGCTCAAACTAATAGTTTGTATAGATTCATTGTATGTAGAAGGAGATTTCTAGAGAAGGAATTTGTGTAGAATGTTGTAGAGAAGTTGTAGATATTTTTGGTGGAAGAAGTTTGTGGAAGGAATGATGCTAGAAATATGCCTTACACATCCACCTATAAATAGCATGTACCTCCACCATTTTTCATCAAGCAAAATCAATAGAACTTCTTCTTCACTCATTGTCATATTCTCTCTAAGTGTTCCACTACTTCCATCTTCCACCAAACACTTAGCCTACTAACCTCTTCCTAAAAACCAACAAAAATCTCCAAGCGGTTTACTCAACTTTATTGGAATACAAAGAATCTTATGATAGTCGCTATTATTCCAACATCATCTTTTACTTGTTGCATCACATCAATTACACTGCAGTGCATGAGATCCATTCCAAAACAGAGGGTGCACAAACAAAACCAAGCATTTTATGTTATACCACCAGGAGAGTACAATACTCACGGCTCAAATAGACAATAGAAGAATACCATTTCTAGTGTAGATCCTACTGAACTGTCCCCATAAGGAGAGATTATGTTATTGGGGCTGCTGCCTTGCTGCTCCCTCGAACATCAAAACACTTGTAGTCGGATGCACCCGGGAGAGCGTGTCTGCAGCTACCAGTGCAAACATCTTTTCCTTGAAAAGATGATTGTGAATAATGACTAAGAAATAGAGTATTTATTTATTACTACACATCTAACACCATAAATTCCAGCTTGCATGATGTAAAGCCAATTTCATAGAGCACAAAATCTATATCAAATCCTCGACCTGCAAATATCGATTGAAACATAAACATGAGGAAAAAGAACAACAGTTATCCATTAGAAGAACTGAATATTCAGCGAATACATCACTTGCAGAGCCAGATTGATGGCATCGATCAGGCACTGTCGTTCGTTGACGCTGAGACTTTCAGCTGGAATTGCTATCTGAAGAAGCCTTGCGCGACGGAGAGCTCTCACTTCCTCCAGCGTTGAAACACGTGTCCCATAGTCATGGAGAGCAAAACATGAGAAAATTCAAAATTTTCACTACCCGCGCTGTGATTTACTTCTTTATCTTCCTACTTGCACTTTTATCTATTTCTTCTTTTTCTTCCTATTTTGACTTTTATCACTATTTATTGGGTCGTTTTGACCCGATGATATGATTAGCTACACAATACAATATTTTAGTAATTATTTATAGTGTTATAGAGTAAACTTCACTCTACAATAATAACATGAAAAATGATCAAAAAAATTTATTGTTTTGTTATTCAAATCGCTGGGTCAAAATACATGATTACGGAAGAAAAAATCAAAATTAGAAGTAAGAGATGAAACAGACCAAGTATCTACTTCTCTCCATTCAATATCTCCATCATCTCCAATTTCTAAACTACATCCAGATCCGACTCTATTCTCACCTTCTTTCTGAACTTCGAACAAATTATTCATGTTATTTGCAAACAAAATTCATGCTTCATGTGATACTCGGTGCTTAGTTAATTCTTGTTATACCTTCTCTCGAATCCCTCTAAATGTCTTTCGAAGCGATTTTCAAATTAATTTAAAGTTGAACAGTCTCTCATTCTCTTGAAGGAAGCTTCATCAGCCCTAATGATGGCACGTATTGAGAAGAAAATAATTAAGTAGAAAGATAATTTTGTGTAAAATCAGGGTCAAATTTGATTATGCAAGACTCTATTCTGAATTGAATATTTGGTTCCCAGATTTACAGTCCTTTACAGTGATAAAATATGTTCGGATAAAGAGATTTATTGGCAACAAAACCAACAAGAAGGTGGAAATAAGGGAACGATGAGCCGAATGAATCTAATTTTGGTCCATGGAAGAGGAGAGAGAAAAGACAAGTTGAAGCCCCTTGCTACAACATGTAAGCGAAGGTGCACGTGGGTTCCAATGGGGACTTATTGTTAATGGCCTAGTTTTACAAAGATTAATATCGGCTTAATTAATTAGATTTTGATAATTAATCTGACTCGTTCGGAAAAACATGATAGATTTATGATTTTTGAGATCACCCGGATCCGAGTTCTTTAAAAGCCGAATCCGGATAATTTTAAATTATTTTTTATTGTCCAATCACATAACCGGATCCGGATAGGGGATAGCCGGATCCGGGTAATACCCGATTCTTCTACATTTTACCAATAAATGGATGCGACGTATGCAAAACCATCCGACCGGATCCGGGTCGGATCCAACCAGGCCCGGGTTAAACCCAACTTGATCCGTTCCTCTCCCAAAAAATCTAATTTCTTGGCTAGATTATCAAAAATTAATCTATCATGTACTTAATCTTTGCCAAACAAGCCGAATATGTTGCACTTGTAGGGATGCGGTGCGACGTGGCTTAGCGCGAACCGTTAGATTTTTACTGTACCAAAACTACACCAAAAGGAACCGGAGCAAATTCGCCCCCGAGATAAGAAACTCAGAGAGGGTAATAAAAGACACTTTTCAGTTTTTACTGTGAGTTAAGGCCAATTGTACCCCCCTTCTGTCTCGGAAAGAATAATTCACCCCTGGTGGTTTTCATACATCTACTTAATAAGCTGCTATGGACAATAAGCTATCCCCCAAAATGTGAAATGTGGAATAGCTTATCCCTACCATATCCTAAAGACCAAACAGTTTATAAAAAAAAGTTAAAAAATAAAACATTTTGAATATAAATCTTCGTCTTTGGGGTCGTGCCCTCGGGCCCGGGTTATGCACTAGTTAGCAAATGTACGCCCCTTAACTTTTACGCCGTTTAGGGATGGTAATGCAGATTCCGATCAATTCGATATGTGTTGATAAAGTCCAATCTGATCCATTTTTGAAGTGGATTTGATGTGGATATTAAAAATGAAATTCGCTCGTATCCGAATTTCGGGCTCGCTATGGATCTAGCACAATATTTGATGGGAATTATCCGATTAGATCCGAACATAGATACTTTTATTAAAATAACCTAAACGTTATAGGTACTACAAATTAACCTAAATATGCGTAAACTAGACTTGTCACCGGGAACCGACCCGGACCCAATGGTATATGACCCGAAGCCTTATAACTGGAATCGCGAAATGACCCAAGTGAACCGAATTCGGGAACACCGCCTCCTCTCAATTCAGTTTTGGGTATGCCAGTGGGAACGAATAGAATCACCCGTCTTAACCCCATTCGCCAAGCTAGAAGAAGCCCGTCATGGGCACCAATGGCTTCCGCTAAGGCTGGCAACATCACAGCTGGGATATCAGCCGCCATAGCAGCTACTGTAATGGCATGATGATCACGGATCACCACACCCACTTTCCCCTTTTCCTCTTCTGGCAACCAAGCTCCGTCTGAGTTGATCTTGACCCAGTCTTTTGGAGGAGCTGTCCAACGTCTTTGTCTTGTCGACGGGTGGTCCAAGTTTCCTGCTCTTCTAACGGCTTTGTTCGTGACGTTATTAATTTCCTCGCATGTCCTCTTGATCTTTTCTATTATACTCCCATGAGGAGTCGACTGGCCTTTAAACACTCGGCGATTTCTTCTCAGCCATATATACCACTAAGCAGTAATCCATGTAGCTCTTGTGGACTCAAAGACCCTTGAATGTGTTTTGGATGGTAATTGTTTTGAGTGATGAAAGACAGAGACATAGGCAGCAAAGCATTTCAGATACTCCAAGGCCTTGAGATAACTGAAAGAGCTTCAAAGCCTTGAGAGTTGTTCTTATTCTGCTGAATGTTCTAACAATTTTGTGTTGTGGATTGGATATCTGATTATGCAGATCAGGGATTTGCGGCATATACTCATGTATTACATTATCCAAATATCTAACACAATTGCAGATGATCAGAATAGGGAGAATCAAAGTTTTCTGGATTTAACTTTGAAAATTTGTGAAGCAGGTTCAGAGCTTCAAGGCCTTGAGATGTGCCTTGAGCTGCTGACAGTTTTTGCAGAACTAAGTTGATTCTTCCTTGCAGGTTTTGATTCTTATTATTGTGATTATTCATTGACTTCTAAGAGTCTTAAACTTGTTTGATAATGATATATATGTGTCAGAAGTTAATCATATTACTGTTCTAGTGTTTTAACCAGTTTTTATCAGAAATTGGAAAACCAAACAGTTATAGTACTGTTATATTTATGGATATTGTTGTTGCTGTGTTTTAATGTTGTTACAGGTTTGTTAAACGTGCAAAAGCAATCTCAACAAACTCCAATGGATATCCACTTAGAGCTGTTTGAATTTCAGTTGAAAACAGAAGGAGGATTTGTAGGAACTGAGATCCTAAAATCTCTCATTCAGTTGCAGCTGGTGGATAAAGGGACTGGTTTGAATTTTGAAAGATAGAGGCTTGCAGAATACTCAGAGAAGTGTGAAAAATTCGTGGGAGATCATTTATTCAAACACACAGGGATTCAAGCTTCAATTCCCGATTTCAGAAGACCAAGTCATTCCAGTTTCCAGAAGAACACATCCAGGCTTCACTAGCTTATTTCTTCTACTGTGTTCTTCATCTGTTTTGTAATCTGTGTATCTTTTAAATATCTTAAACCTCACTAAACCTAGTGGTTGGTTGTTCAAGTGAACAACAAGAGGTTCTTGTTAGCTCAACAGTTAGTAGCAGGAACTAGATAGGTTTGGAACCACAAGCTACATAGGTGTAAGGGAAATCACTTAGGCTTGAAGATCTAGGGCTGTTTCTGTGTGAGTAATAAGAAGTGTTTGCCCAATTCTGGTGTTAAATCCCTCAGGCAGAGATTAGGTCCATTGGGACTCAAATCTGTAAATTGCCTTGTGTTCTTTACTTTACAGTTTTTTTATTTTATGTTGCACACAACTCAAATCAAACTAGGGTTTATAAGCTATTTAGAAATTGTAATTGTTCAAGGCCTTGAAGTTTTCTATTTTCCCTTTGAAAGTTTCAGACAGTTTTCTAAAATCTCAAGGCCTTGAGAATTGAGTTTCACACAAAGCTAATCTGTTAGAATCTGAGTTTTTCAAAAAGTTTCCATACTCTATTCAACCCCCCCCCCCCCCCCCCTTCTAGAGTATTTAGGTCATGTATTTAGTCTACATTACACACTTTCAATTGGTATCAGAGCTGGTGTCACTAATATAGATCTAACAATCTTGTGACTATGAGTAATGTAGGAGATGGTGGATTCTCACAAGGAAGGGCATCCAACAGACCTCCATTGTTTTGTGGTGATAACTTCATGCACTGGAAGGCATTAATGAAGATGTTCATCATACATCAAGACATGGAACTGTGGTCAATAGTTCAGAATGGTCCTCATGAATACTACACTACTATTGATGGAGTCAGATGTATCAAGTCTGAGGAAAATCTTTCAGTTACTGAACTGGAAAAGGTATCAAAAAATTACAAGGATGTGAATCTGTTATACTGTGCTCTTAATGCAGATGAGTTCAACAGAGTGTCAAACTGCAAGAGTGCCAAAGAAGTATGGGACAAGCTGGTTGTGACATATGAAGGAACAAGTCAGGTTAAGCAGACCAAAATCAACATACTTCTGAGGCAATACGAGTTGTTCAAGATGAACTCAGATGAGACCATCAAGGAGATGTTCAAAAGATTCACTGATGTGGTGAATAATCAGGAGTCATTGGGAAAGAAGTTCTCAAATGAGGAGAAGGTCAGGAAAATTCTAAGAAGCTTACCAAAAGCCAAGTGGGCGCCAAAGACAACAGCCATTGAGGAAGCTCAGGATTTAAGTATTCTTCAGCTAGATGATCTACAAGGAAAGCTGCTCACTCATTAAATGTCTATGAAGGATGTGGAATGTGATTTGAGTGAAAACATCAAGAACTTAGCACTTAAGGCCAAAGACAGTGAAAAGTCTCAAAGCCTTGAGACTGAAGATGAGCATGATGATGAAGAGGCTTTAGCATTGATCTCCAAGGCCTTGGCCAGGATTCTCAAGAAGAAAAGAAACTCTGGTAACAGGGATTACAACAGAGAGAGATCAAGACCTTCAGACAGCAAGGAATATAAAGGTAAATCTTCATCACAGTCACATAAAATTAAAGTAATGAATTGTTTTGAGTGTGGTGATGCATATCATTTAGTAATGGACTGTCCACAAAAGAAGAAGAACATGAACTTTCGGAAGAAAAATAGTGACAACAGAAGGAAGAAAGCCATGATGGCTTCCTGGAGTGATTCTGATTCATCAAGTGACTCAGACACAAAAGAAGATCAAGCAAACTTGTGCTTCATGGCCAAGCATGATGAAGAAAAATCATCATACAGGCATATTGAAGATATGGTAAAAAATCTTCTTGCTAGTCCTTCTGATGTGCTTCCTGAAATTCTCAAAAGTATGTTTTTCAATGAGGAAAGTTATAGAAATGAGATTTCTGCTTTAAAGATCAAGATTCATGAGCAGGTAAAAGAAAACCTGGACCTAGTTTTTACAAACAAAACTGTTGAAGTTTCTAAGACAAAGCTTGAAAAGGACTTCAAGGCCTTGGACAGCAGGTTCAAAGTCTTGAAGGGACAGATCAAAGAGGTTGTTGATCAAAACACTCTTTTGACTGAAAGATATGCTGATCTAAAGACTCACTCAGAGGATTTAGAACAACAAATCTGTTCTTTAACTGAGAAATTCAAGAGTCTAAGAAGGTCCTAGCTAGTTTTACAGGCTCAGAACATAATCTGAATCCCATTCTTGGAGGAAGTCTGAAATCAATGCATAAAAGTGGGATTGGCTACAATCCAAATTTTCCAAAGAAAAGACAAACTACTTTTGTCAAATCTGGTAGCAGACATTCTCCAAAATGTCATTACTGTGAAAAAATTGGTCACGTAAGATTAACTTGTCCCTTCAGAAGATTAGAACCTCACATTATGAGGAATACATATCATTATCAGCTTAAGGGACAGGTTAGGCAGATTTGGGTTCCAAAATGAATTAGACCACCAAACATGCCTGATTCTGAGTATGACTCAAAGTTCTGCACTTGGTCTAACAGCCTGTTGAGGCAATGATTTATTTTTGCAGGTTGTCACCAAGGCCTTGAAAGATCAGAAATGGATATTGGACAGTTGATGTTCCAGAAATATGAGTGGAAAGAAGTCTCTCTTTACTGAGCTTACAGAAAAATCTGGAGGAACAATCACACTTGGTGACAAAAGCAAAAAACAATATTATTGGTATAGGTAGTATTGGTAATGGTTCTACTAACTCTATCTCTGATGTTTATCTGGTTGATGGACTTAAGTATAATCTGCTAGTATCTCTCAGTTATGTGATAAAGGTTATAAAGCTATATTTGACAGGGAGAAATGTGTGGTGCAATATGAGAAATCTGGTAATTGCATACTCACTGCTCCTAGATCATATAATATATATGCTATGAGTACTAACAGTGTTGCAGGTGACAATCTAAAATGCCTCAAGGCCTTGAAGGAAGATTCAAAGCTTTGGCACAGAAAGCTTGAGAATATTAGTATACACACCTTGAATAAACTCATATCAAAGGATTTGGTAAGAGGTTTACCATCACATAAATTTTCAGATGATGAGGTTTGCAAGGCATGTGTACAAGGTAAGCAAACCAGAAGCTCATTCAAGCCAAATAACTTTGTAAGTACTTCTAGACCCTTAGAACTGTTGCATATGGCCTTGTGTGGTCCTCTGAGTTTTCAGACCCCAAAAGGTAAGAGTATATGCTTGTTATAATAGATGATTATTCTAGATTTACTTGGGTGATGTTTATTAGAGACAAAACTGAAGCTTTATCTGAATTTTCTAGATTGTGCAAAGAGCTTCAAACTTTGAAAAATTTACATGTTGCATCTATTAGAAGTGATAATGGTAGGGAGTTTGATCAACTTGACTTTGATTTGTTTTCTGCAAAGCATGGCATATCACACAACTTTTCTGCACTTAGAACTCCACAGCAAAATGGAGTAGTTGAAAGGAAAAATATGACACTTGAGGATATGTCTAGAACCATGCTTATTGAAAGTAATTTGCCAAAGTTCTTGTTGGCAGAAGCTGTTAATACTGCCAATTATGTGCTGAATAGATGCTTGATTAGACCTATTTTGAAAAAGACCCCTTATGAACTGTTTAAAGGTAGAAAGCCTACTGTTTCTTTTTTTAAACCTTTTGCTTGTATCTGTTTTGTGCATAATAATGGTAGAGACAATCTTGGCAAGTTTGATGCTATAAGTGATGAAGGTGTATTTCATGGATATTCTCAAACTAGCAAAGCTTATAGAGTTTACAATAGAAAAACCAAGATTGTAGAAGAGAGAATTCATGTGATTTTTGAAGAAAGTACTAAAGATTATCTGAGTGAAAGTTTTGCAGATCTAGATTTGAACAAGCATGAGTCAGATGATGATGCTGTGAAAGAGGACAAAGGAAAAACTAATGTGCAGAATCAATCAGCAGAATCTCAAGGCCTTAAACCTCCTGCAGAACCAAAATCTCAAAGCCTCGAGACAGAAGCTGAAACTTTCTATGATGCTCCCTCTACTGTATCAAGAACTCAAAGCCTTGAAGGAGAATATTCCTGGATACCAAGAAAGAAATTTAAGTGCCTTGCAGATCATCCAGCTAAAAATATCATATCTGATCCATCAACTGGAACTCAGACAAGAGGACAGTTGAAGAACTTGTGTGCTTTTAGTGCATTTGTATCTTTGATTGAGCCTAAAAATACCAAGGAAGCACTAGAAGATGCAGACTGGATCATTTCAATGCAGAGTGAGGTGAATGAGTTTGAAAGAAACAAGGTATGGAATCTGGTTCCCAGACCTAAAGAGAAATTAGTTATTGGAACCAGATGGGTATTCAGAAACAAGCTTGATGAGAATGGCAAAGTGGTAAGGAATAAAGCGAGACTGGTGGCACAAGTATATAATCAGGAAGAAGGTATAGATTATGAGGAGACTTTTGCACCTGTTGCCAGGTTAGAAGCTATTAGAATACTTCTTGCATTTGCATCTCACAATCACATAAAGCTTTATCAAATGGATGTCAAATGTGCTTTTCTGAATGGCTATTTACAAGAAGATGTTTTTGTAGCACAACCTCCTGGTTTTGAAGATGAAAACTTTCCTGATCATGTTTATAAACTAGACAAAGCTCTTTATGGGTTAAAACAAGCTCCAAGGGCTTGGTATGATAGACTTTCAAAATTTCTACTTGAAAATAATTTCAAGAGAGGCCTAGTTGATAAAACTCTTTTCATTAAATAGCATCAAAGTGATTTGTTAGTAGTTCAGATCTATGTAGATGATATTCTATTTGGTGCTACTAATGATGCTCTTTCAAAAGAGTTTTCTAGTCTGATGTGCAGGGAGTTTGAGATGAGTTTAATGGGTGAACTGAATTTCTTTCTTGGACTTCATATCTTACAAATGAAGAAAGAAATTTGTGTACATCAAGGAAAGTATACAAATGACTTATTGAACAAGTACAATATGTCACAGTCCAAGGTGCTTAAAACCCCTATGAGTTCATCACTCTCTTTAGACAAGGATTCAAATGGTAAGATTGTGAGTCAAAAGGAATACAGAGGTATGATTGGATCACTTCTGTATTTAACTATTAGTAGACCTGGTATTATGTTCAGTGTCTGTATGTGTGCTAGATTTCAAGCAGATCCTAAGGAAAGTCATTTAACTGCAGTCAAAAGAATTTTTAGATATTTGAATGGAACCAGAGACTTGGGTCTTTGGTATCCAAGGAGATCTAATTTTATGTTGAGTGGCTATTCAGATGCAGATTTTGCAGGATATAAAGTAGACAGGAAAAGTAATTCTGGAGAAGCTTGTTGAAGCTGAATATATTGCAGCTGGAGCTTGCTGTTCACAAGTGTTATGGATTGCTCAGCAACTTAGAGATCTTGGCTATAATTTCAGAAATGTTCCTATTCATTGTGACAATACAAGTGCTATCTCAATCTCTAAGAATCCAGTCCAGCACTCAAGAACCAAGCGTATAGATGTGAGACATCACTTCCTTAGAGATCATGCAGAACAAGGTGATGTTTTAACTTTCATTTCTACTTCAATGCAGATTGCTGATATTTCACTAAACCTTTGCCAGATGATAAGTTTTCATCTCTAAGGCTTGAATTGGGGATGTTAAACAAGGATGAAATGGTTTAGGAGGAGTATTAGTACTTATATTTGATTATGTGTTGAAATCTCAAAGCCTTGAGATTATACTTTCCAAAGCCTTGAAAGTATAGCTCAAAGCTTTGAAGTTTCTGAAACTGAAAAAAATCTCAAGGCCTTGAGATTGTTCTCCAGGTCTTGAAAACATCTGTATTTTTTTTAAATGGATCATCCAATATTATATCTTATCGTTTTAGATAATTGTATAATATTTGAATTACTTAGAGAATTTTCTAAAATATCCAAAATATTTTTCAAGATCCTTTTTTGCATGTTGATTTAGCAGAGTCCTTTTATGACTCATCCTTTTTGAACCTACTTAAGCTGAAAGTCAGGGCTTATTCTTCTTCGTTCTCTCTCAATTCTCTACGACTCTCCTCTCTCTCTCTCTCTTTCTCTCTCAATTTCTCTCAATCACATTCTCTTCTCAAAACCCTAAACCCAAAATGGAGCGCAAATCAGCCAGAATTCAGCAACATGGGAAGCCTTCTGGCAGATCCAAGAAGAGGGGAAGGAGAAGATTGTGATTCCCGATTCAGATTCAGAAAACACTCAGAGTTTGCATGAGGATACTCCTCCTGCAAAGAAGTGCAGAACAGAAAAGGGAGATGAAGGCTCAAGCATTGATACACAGAAGGAGACAGAGACTAAGGGTGGTGATCAACCTATGTCAGAAAAGAAGAAAGGGGGAGAGAAGAAAAAGGCTGTAGAAGAGGAAAAAGGGAAATCTGCTCAAGAAAGCAAGAAGAAACCAACTGAAGGAGAACAGGAGAAGAGCAAACCCACAGAGAAGAAAACTAGGGTTAAGCAGGTTGCTGCTGCAACCAAAAAGGGTTATCAAGGTAAGAAATTACTTCCTACAGATTGGATTCTCACAAGGAAGGGCATCCAACAGACCTCCATTGTTTTGTGGTGATAACTTCATGCACTGGAAGGCATTAATGAAGATGTTCATCATACATCAAGACATGGAACTGTGGTCAATAGTCCAGAATGGTCCTCATGAATAATACACTACTATTGATGGAGTCAGATGTATCAAGTCTGAGGAAAATCTTTCAGTTACTGAACTGGAAAAGGTATCAAAAAATTACAAGGATGTGAATCTGTTATACTGTGCTCTTAATGCAGATGAGTTCAACAGAGTGTCAAACTGCAAGAGTGCCAAAGAAGTATGGGACAAGCTGGTTGTGACATATGAAGGAACAAGTCAGGTTAAGCAGACCAAAATCAACATACTTCTGAGGCAATACGAGTTGTTCAAGATGAACTCAGATGAGACCATCAAGGAGATGTTCAAAAGATTCACTGATGTGGTGAATAATCAGGAGTCATTGGGAAAGAAGTTCTCAAATGAGGAGAAGGTCAGGAAAATTCTAAGAAGCTTACCAAAAGCCAAGTGGGCGCCAAAGACAACAGCCATTGAGGAAGCTCAGGATTTAAGTATTCTTCAGCTAGATGATCTACAAGGAAAGCTGCTCACTCATTAAATGTCTATGAAGGATGTGGAATGTGATTTGAGTGAAAACATCAAGAACTTAGCACTTAAGGCCAAAGACAGTGAAAAGTCTCAAAGCCTTGAGACTGAAGATGAGCATGATGATGAAGAGGCTTTAGCATTGATCTCCAAGGCCTTGGCCAGGATTCTCAAGAAGAAAAGAAACTCTGGTAACAGGGATTACAACAGAGAGAGATCAAGACCTTCAGACAGCAAGGAATATAAAGGTAAATCTTCATCACAGTCACATAAAATTAAAGTAATGAATTGTTTTGAGTGTGGTGATGCATATCATTTAGTAATGGACTGTCCACAAAAGAAGAAGAACATGAACTTTCGGAAGAAAAATAGTGACAACAGAAGGAAGAAAGCCATGATGGCTTCCTGGAGTGATTCTGATTCATCAAGTGACTCAGACACAAAAGAAGATCAAGCAAACTTGTGCTTCATGGCCAAGCATGATGAAGAAAAATCATCATACAGGCATATTGAAGATATGGTAAAAAATCTTCTTGCTAGTCCTTCTGATGTGCTTCCTGAAATTCTCAAAAGTATGTTTTTCAATGAGGAAAGTTATAGAAATGAGATTTCTGCTTTAAAGATCAAGATTCATGAGCAGGTAAAAGAAAACCTGGACCTAGTTTTTACAAACAAAACTGTTGAAGTTTCTAAGACAAAGCTTGAAAAGGACTTCAAGGCCTTGGACAGCAGGTTCAAAGTCTTGAAGGGACAGATCAAAGAGGTTGTTGATCAAAACACTCTTTTGACTGAAAGATATGCTGATCTAAAGACTCACTCAGAGGATTTAGAACAACAAATCTGTTCTTTAACTGAGAAATTCAAGAGTCTAAGAAGGTCCTAGCTAGTTTTACAGGCTCAGAACATAATCTGAATCCCATTCTTGGAGGAAGTCTGAAATCAATGCATAAAAGTGGGATTGGCTACAATCCAAATTTTCCAAAGAAAAGACAAACTACTTTTGTCAAATCTGGTAGCAGACATTCTCCAAAATGTCATTACTGTGGAAAAATTGGTCACGTAAGATTAACTTGTCCCTTCAGAAGATTAGAACCTCACATTATGAGGAATACATATCATTATCAGCTTAAGGGACAGGTTAGGCAGATTTGGGTTCCAAAATGAATTAGACCACCAAACATGCCTGATTCTGAGTATGACTCAAAGTTCTGCACTTGGTCTAACAGCCTGTTGAGGCAATGATTTATTTTTGCAGGTTGTCACCAAGGCCTTGAAAGATCAGAAATGGATATTGGACAGTTGATGTTCCAGAAATATGAGTGGAAAGAAGTCTCTCTTTACTGAGCTTACAGAAAAATCTGGAGGAACAATCACACTTGGTGACAAAAGCAAAAAACAATATTATTGGTATAGGTAGTATTGGTAATGGTTCTACTAACTCTATCTCTGATGCTTATCTGGTTGATGGACTTAAGTATAATCTGCTAGTATCTCTCAGTTATGTGATAAAGGTTATAAAGCTATATTTGACAGGGAGAAATGTGTGGTGCAATATGAGAAATCTGGTAATTGCATACTCACTGCTCCTAGATCATATAATATATATGCTATGAGTACTAACAGTGTTGCAGGTGACAATCTAAAATGCCTCAAGGCCTTGAAGGAAGATTCAAAGCTTTGGCACAGAAAGCTTGAGAATATTAGTATACACACCTTGAATAAACTCATATCAAAGGATTTGGTAAGAGGTTTACCATCACATAAATTTTCAGATGATGAGGTTTGCAAGGCATGTGTACAAGGTAAGCAAACCAGAAGCTCATTCAAGCCAAATAACTTTGTAAGTACTTCTAGACCCTTAGAACTGTTGCATATGGCCTTGTGTGGTCCTCTGAGTTTTCAGACCCCAAAAGGTAAGAGTATATGCTTGTTATAATAGATGATTATTCTAGATTTACTTGGGTGATGTTTATTAGAGACAAAACTGAAGCTTTATCTGAATTTTCTAGATTGTGCAAAGAGCTTCAAACTTTGAAAAATTTACATGTTGCATCTATTAGAAGTGATAATGGTAGGGAGTTTGATCAACTTGACTTTGATTTGTTTTCTGCAAAGCATGGCATATCACACAACTTTTCTGCACTTAGAACTCCACAGCAAAATGGAGTAGTTGAAAGGAAAAATATGACACTTGAGGATATGTCTAGAACCATGCTTATTGAAAGTAATTTGCCAAAGTTCTTGTTGGCAGAAGCTGTTAATACTGCCAATTATGTGCTGAATAGATGCTTGATTAGACCTATTTTGAAAAAGACCCCTTATGAACTGTTTAAAGGTAGAAAGCCTACTGTTTCTTTTTTTAAACCTTTTGCTTGTATCTGTTTTGTGCATAATAATGGTAGAGACAATCTTGGCAAGTTTGATGCTATAAGTGATGAAGGTGTATTTCATGGATATTCTCAAACTAGCAAAGCTTATAGAGTTTACAATAGAAAAACCAAGATTGTAGAAGAGAGAATTCATGTGATTTTTGAAGAAAGTACTAAAGATTATCTGAGTGAAAGTTTTGCAGATCTAGATTTGAACAAGCATGAGTCAGATGATGATGCTGTGAAAGAGGACAAAGGAAAAACTAATGTGCAGAATCAATCAGCAGAATCTCAAGGCCTTAAACCTCCTGCAGAACCAAAATCTCAAAGCCTCGAGACAGAAGCTGAAACTTTCTATGATGCTCCCTCTACTGTATCAAGAACTCAAAGCCTTGAAGGAGAATATTCCTGGATACCAAGAAAGAAATTTAAGTGCCTTGCAGATCATCCAGCTAAAAATATCATATCTGATCCATCAACTGGAACTCAGACAAGAGGACAGTTGAAGAACTTGTGTGCTTTTAGTGCATTTGTATCTTTGATTGAGCCTAAAAATACCAAGGAAGCACTAGAAGATGCAGACTGGATCATTTCAATGCAGAGTGAGGTGAATGAGTTTGAAAGAAACAAGGTATGGAATCTGGTTCCCAGACCTAAAGAGAAATTAGTTATTGGAACCAGATGGGTATTCAGAAACAAGCTTGATGAGAATGGCAAAGTGGTAAGGAATAAAGCGAGACTGGTGGCACAAGTATATAATCAGGAAGAAGGTATAGATTATGAGGAGACTTTTGCACCTGTTGCCAGGTTAGAAGCTATTAGAATACTTCTTGCATTTGCATCTCACAATCACATAAAGCTTTATCAAATGGATGTCAAATGTGCTTTTCTGAATGGCTATTTACAAGAAGATGTTTTTGTAGCACAACCTCCTGGTTTTGAAGATGAAAACTTTCCTGATCATGTTTATAAACTAGACAAAGCTCTTTATGGGTTAAAACAAGCTCCAAGGGCTTGGTATGATAGACTTTCAAAATTTCTACTTGAAAATAATTTCAAGAGAGGCCTAGTTGATAAAACTCTTTTCATTAAATAGCATCAAAGTGATTTGTTAGTAGTTCAGATCTATGTAGATGATATTCTATTTGGTGCTACTAATGATGCTCTTTCAAAAGAGTTTTCTAGTCTGATGTGCAGGGAGTTTGAGATGAGTTTAATGGGTGAACTGAATTTCTTTCTTGGACTTCATATCTTACAAATGAAGAAAGAAATTTGTGTACATCAAGGAAAGTATACAAATGACTTATTGAACAAGTACAATATGTCACAGTCCAAGGTGCTTAAAACCCCTATGAGTTCATCACTCTCTTTAGACAAGGATTCAAATGGTAAGATTGTGAGTCAAAAGGAATACAGAGGTATGATTGGATCACTTCTGTATTTAACTATTAGTAGACCTGGTATTATGTTCAGTGTCTGTATGTGTGCTAGATTTCAAGCAGATCCTAAGGAAAGTCATTTAACTGCAGTCAAAAGAATTTTTAGATATTTGAATGGAACCAGAGACTTGGGTCTTTGGTATCCAAGGAGATCTAATTTTATGTTGAGTGGCTATTCAGATGCAGATTTTGCAGGATATAAAGTAGACAGGAAAAGTAATTCTGGAGAAGCTTGTTGAAGCTGAATATATTGCAGCTGGAGCTTGCTGTTCACAAGTGTTATGGATTGCTCAGCAACTTAGAGATCTTGGCTATAATTTCAGAAATGTTCCTATTCATTGTGACAATACAAGTGCTATCTCAATCTCTAAGAATCCAGTCCAGCACTCAAGAACCAAGCGTATAGATGTGAGACATCACTTCCTTAGAGATCATGCAGAACAAGGTGATGTTTTAACTTTCATTTCTACTTCAATGCAGATTGCTGATATTTCACTAAACCTTTGCCAGATGATAAGTTTTCATCTCTAAGGCTTGAATTGGGGATGTTAAACAAGGATGAAATGGTTTAGGAGGAGTATTAGTACTTATATTTGATTATGTGTTGAAATCTCAAAGCCTTGAGATTATACTTTCCAAAGCCTTGAAAGTATAGCTCAAAGCTTTGAAGTTTCTGAAACTGAAAAAAATCTCAAGGCCTTGAGATTGTTCTCCAGGTCTTGAAAACATCTGTATTTTTTTTAAATGGATCATCCAATATTATATCTTATCGTTTTAGATAATTGTATAATATTTGAATTACTTAGAGAATTTTCTAAAATATCCAAAATATTTTTCAAGATCCTTTTTTGCATGTTGATTTAGCAGAGTCCTTTTATGACTCATCCTTTTTGAACCTACTTAAGCTGAAAGTCAGGGCTTATTCTTCTTCGTTCTCTCTCAATTCTCTACGACTCTCCTCTCTCTCTCTCTCTCTCTCTCTCAATTTCTCTCAATCACATTCTCTTCTCAAAACCCTAAACCCAAAATGGAGCGCAAATCAGCCAGAATTCAGCAACATGGGAAGCCTTCTGGCAGATCCAAGAAGAGGGGAAGGAGAAGATTGTGATTCCCGATTCAGATTCAGAAAACACTCAGAGTTTGCATGAGGATACTCCTCCTGCAAAGAAGTGCAGAACAGAAAAGGGAGATGAAGGCTCAAGCATTGATACACAGAAGGAGACAGAGACTAAGGGTGGTGATCAACCTATGTCAGAAAAGAAGAAAGGGGGAGAGAAGAAAAAGGCTGTAGAAGAGGAAAAAGGGAAATCTGCTCAAGAAAGCAAGAAGAAACCAACTGAAGGAGAACAGGAGAAGAGCAAACCCACAGAGAAGAAAACTAGGGTTAAGCAGGTTGCTGCTGCAACCAAAAAGGGTTATCAAGGTAAGAAATTACTTCCTACAGATTGGTTTGTTAGTTCTGAAGTTAGGACTGTGTGGATGCAAGGTTATGCTTCATCTGAAGTGGCTTTCTATAGTATGGTTTCTGAGGAGTTATTGGATAAACAGGATATTGATTGTATGAGAAAATTAAGAGAAACTGCAGTTTGGAAGGTGTTAAATCCTAGTTCAAAAGCCTATTCTAGGTTAACTAGGTTATTTTATCTGAATTTGGTTTCTTAAGGTGATGATAAGATGGTGTTAACTTCAAAAGTGGCTGGGATAGATTTGAGGTTAGATCGTAGGACTTTTGCCAAAGTCTTGGGCATTCCTAGGAAGTATAATGTTGGAGATTACCCTGATAGGAAGGAGTGTCTGGAAAAGGAAAAAGAGATGTTTTTCATTGATGGTGTACCCTCTGGTCCAAAGCAGTTGACACACTCTGTGCTCAACTGTGATGCCAAAATCTAGTTTACAATTCTGATGAGAAGTGTAGTTCCTAGGAAGAACTCAAGGGAGTTGGTTAATGATAAGGTTCTTATATTGATGTATCTTATATCTCAAGGGTTTGAGATAGACTTGTCAATAGTTGTTATGGAGCATATGATTTATTGCGCAACCAGAACTAGAAACCATCATCTTCCATATGCCAACCTGTTACCTCCTTTCTTTGAATATTTTGATGTACCTGTGAAACGAGAGGAAAATATTACTGGAGGTTTTGGGTTGATTGATGAGACTACATTACAGAGGATTGGGGTAGTCCATACTGGGAAAGGACATTGGAAGTTCTATTCAGATTTGTCAAAGGAGGAACTTGGAGAGAAGGAGTTTGTGAAGCCAAAGGGGGCTACATCAGGGAAAGGACAAGCCAATGAGGATTATTCTTTGTTGGTTGAGAAGTTTGAAGATCAGCAGGTTGAGATTGAAGATCTCAGACAAAGGTTATTTGATCTGTCATATGAATTTAACCAGTTCAAGGGCTTGATGAATGCTATGAATGGGAAGCTGGATGTTGTCATCAAGGGTTTGAACTTGGAGAAGATATCTTCTACTACTAGTCATGAAACCAGTGTGGATTCAGATGAAAGGCTGGGTGATTTCTTGAAGAAGAAAAAAAATCCAATTCCAGTGGTGCTTACTTCAAAAGATCTGTATGAGCAAACTGATGAAGAAGATGCTGGTGAAGACACAGGTGTTGATGCAGCTACAGAGGGGGATTCAGTACAGGTTAAGACGAAGGTGGATGAGATAATTGAAGAAGTTGTTGCAGAAGTGGAAGGTGAACAAGAGGGAAATCAGTCTGCTGAAGACGCTGGAAGTGAGGAAGAAGTTGGAGAAGGCTCAGAGAAAGGCCAGACATCAAAGAAGAAATGAAGATCAGAGAAGACCAAAGCCTTGACCTTCTATCTATTTCTATTTTTCTTTTATGTTCTCAAGGCCTTGACTTTCTAGTAATAAATTTTGTGTAAGTTTTTTTTTAAGACTCTGAGTAATGATTCAACATTTCTTCACCTTTATTTGATGAAAGTCAAAAAGGGGGAGAAATTATGTGTTTTGTGTTACTTTCAGTACTTGAGTAATAATAATAATCAGTTGTTTTGGTTTATCAGTAGTGTTCTGATATTACTGTGATTATATGTAAATTGATGATTATCTGTGGTTTATTGATTATCTGGTATTATTGTCTATTGTATCTGCAATATGTGGTTATCTAATTTTTATAAGGAGTGGAAGGAATATCTACACAAGACTGTAGGTTTTGTCTTTCATCAAGGGGGACATTGTTGACTCAAAGACCCTTGAATGTGTTTTGGATGGTAATTGTTTTGAGTGATGAAAGACAAAGACAGAGACATAGGCAGCAAAGCATTTCAGATACTCCAAGGCCTTGAGATAACTGAAAGAGCTTCAAAGCCTTGAGAGTTGTTCTTATTCTGCTGAATGTTCTAACAATTTTGTGTTGCAGATTGGATATCTGATTATACAGATCAAGGATTTGCTGCATATACTCATGTATTACATTATCCACATATCTAACACAATTGCAGATCAGAACAGGGAGAATCAAAGTTTTCTGGATTTAACTTTGAAAATCTGTGAAGCAGGTTCAGAGCTTCAAGGCCTTGAGATGTGCCTTGAGCTGCTGACAGTTTTTACAGAACTAAGTTGATTCTTTTTTGCAGGTTTTGATTATTATTATTGTGATTATTCATTGATTTCTAAGAGTCTTATACTTGTTTATCATGATTTATATGTGTCAGAAGTTAATCAGATTACTGTTCTAGTATTTTAACAAGTTTTTATCAGATATTGGAAAACCAAACAGTTATAGTACTGTTATATTTCTGGATTTTGTTGTTGCTGTGTTTTAATGTTGTTGCAGGTTTGTTAAACGTGCAAAAGCAATCTCAACAAACTCCAACGGATATCCACTTAGAGCTGTTTGAATTTCAGTTGAAAACAGGAGGAGGATTTGTAGGAACTGAGATCCTAAAATCTCTCATTCAGTTGCAGCTGGTGGATAAAGGGACTGGTTTGAATTTTTAAAGATAGAGGCTTGCAGAATACTCAGAGAAGTGTGAAAAATTCGTGGGAGATCATTTATTCAAACACACAGGGATTCAAGCTTCAATTCCCGATTTCAGAAGACCATGTCATTCTAGTTTTCAGAAGAGCACATCCAGGCTTCACTAGCTTATTTCTTCTACTGTGTTTTTCATCTGTTTTGTAATCTGTGTATCTTCTAAATATCTTAAACCTCACTAAACCTAGTGGTTGGTTGTTCAAGTGAACAACAAGAGGTTCTTGTTAGCTCAACAGTTAGTAGCAGGAACTAGATAGGTTTGGAACCACAAGCTGCATAGGTGTAAGGGAAATCACTTAGGCTTGAAGATCTGGGGCTGTTTCTGTGTGAGTAATAAGAAGTGTTTGCCCAATTCTGGTGTTAAATCCCTCAGGCAGAGATTAGGTCCATTGGGACTGAACTCTGTAAATTGCCTTGTGTTCTTTACTTTACAGTTTTGTTATTTTCTGTTGCACACAACTCAAATCAAACTAGGGTTTATAAGCTATTTAGAACTGGTAATTGTTCAAGGCCTTGAAGCTTTCTATTTTCCCTTTGAAAGTTTCAGACAGTTTTCTAAAATCTCAAGGCCTTGAGAATTGAGTTTCACACAAAGCTAATCTGTTAGAATTTGCGTTTTTCAAAAAGTTTCCATACTCTATTCAAACCCCCCCTTCTAGAGTATTTAGGTCAAGTATTTCGTCTACATTACACACTTTCAGCTCTTTCCGATTCAGACATTTGATCGGCACATTGGAACATCAACTCCTTCACCGTAGAGTGGCTTCCTTCCCAAGATTTCACAGAAAGTTCACCCCATATGTTTCGCATGTGTATCTTCAATATTCAATTCTTTACTCATTTTATATTTCTTAAATTAATTATTCCCATTACTGTTAATTTCGTATTTCGTTTTATTTAATCTTTATTCAGTTATTTGTTTACTCCAATTATCGTTTAATCATAACTACCTTGTCTACTTTTTATTTAAACCAATTTAGAATCAAAGCCAAATCACCCAAATTTATTTAAAGTCAAATTAAAAGAAATAGTCATGCTATATAGATATAATTTTAGACATAAATCTAGACATAATTCCCATTTCAGCAAAACCAAGCCCTACTAATGAAATGCCAAATCCCTATAAAAATTGCAACTAAGGTGGTAGCTCAAATGGTAGAGCGTTGGAAGCCCCTGCATGAGGTAGCTCAAAATTATTTCTAAAAAATCCCCCTATAAATCAACTACTTACTAAAACATATTTTGTGTCTAAAATTGTATCTAAAATTTTGTCCGTTTAGAATGTTTATTAAACTAGCAAATGACCCGTGTCCGTAGGGCACTTATAAATTAAATTTCACTTATATATTTTATCTTGAATAAACTAATACACATTTAATTTTTTTGAGTGATCAAATAATTAATTAAGATCATATTTAATGAGATAGGTTGAAGTTTTTGAAAATATGAACAATATCAATATCTTAAGTTAGATTGAATAGATAAGATTGAGGTTTTAATGTTCTTATTTCTGAAAAAAAAAGATTGAGGTTTTAAAAATATAAACAATATCTTGATATGCAATATACTATAACTGATTTGATTTTAAAATTTTTTAGGAGAAAATGTCATTCAAATCAACGCACCAAAATATGTCAAGACATTTTTAGAAATTAGAGCATCTCCAATGGTTAGGTTAAAAAGTTAGTTTAGTTATAATTTACATAATTAGAAGAAATAACAAGCTCCAATGGTCTAGTTAAATGACTCAATACCTTACATATTATGTATCCCGCTCTCTACTAGTAGCTAGCTAGAAAGTAGGAAGTTAAACTTTTTGTGTCTATCTCTCCTCTTGTTTAATTTAATAAATTAATATTTTTATAATTTCATACCTACAAGTTATGTAAAATACATGACATCATTGGAGCAAACACTAAATAGTTCACTTAGTTAAAATTCATACTAGTTATAATTTAGCTAATTTGTTGTTTTACCATTGGAGATGCTCTTAGATGGCTAGGATCTTCTCATCTAGATTTTTTGGAGGAAAACACCTAGCTAATTTATTATATAGATTTTAAAATTTCCTAAACCTAATTCTTTTTGAGAAGCCTAAACCTAAAATTTTAGTACTACCATATCCCATATCTGATCTCATGTCTGTCACTCTCTCCTACTCATACCTATCTCCCGCGACCTCGTTATCCGAATGGAGCAGCCGAACAAAACCCCAGACGACATACAATCAGAAATACATTTAGAAAAAGAAATAGTAATATTGATTCGAACTATCGTTTTAGTGATCATATCTCGGTGGTACTATGTGTATCTTTGTACTCTGTAACTTCGGACTATCGTCTTTTTTTGACGTTATTTTTAATTTTTTCTAACGTAAAAATGTTGTTTTTGTTAAAAAAAAAACTACCATATATTCATTAAAAGAGCTAAGACATTTACTGTCCATCAATGCTGAGGTGTCCTAATTTCGTCATTGGATTGATTGAGTTTTGTTTTTTAAGAAATGATTGATTACTCCGTCCCAGCTCTTTGTTTCCATCCTGACTTTTTGACTCGTATCTGAGTTACTTTGACCGAATTATTTGGATAGTAAAACGATGTGATTTTTTGATAATTTTTTCACCGTGTTATAGAGAAACCTTTACTCTACAAGGCCATGAAAAAATTATCAAAAACTTGTATTATTTTGCTATCCAAATCATCGGATCAAAGTGACCCAATGAATAGTATAAAAATTAAATTGGGAAGAAAGAGCTGGGACATAGTGGTATTTGTATCCGTCCATTTCACTACCGTCACTAAATGATCACAGCACCTTTTCACTACTCTCCCTCGTCTGATCCAACATTACTTTCACCCAAATAAGAGATCCGAATTAACTAGTCAGCCCATTAGTTAAGGGGCCTGAGGCTGTTCGTCTGAGGTCTCGAGTAGGAATTGGAATCGCCTCGAATCCTGTGATCCGGCTTCGGGCCTCGTCACTCTGCCTCTGTCCGGTAACTCTCCCTCTCCCTCTCCCTCTCCCTCTCTGTCTCGTTTCATTGTGCGAAAAATGTTGATCATCAACGGTAGTTCAATTCAGTCACGTTCCTTTGTCCACTCGTCTAATTTGAAACTGCTTGTTTAAAGTTGCGAGGATTCTGAATTGCGGAATCCGACCTCTACTGGCTGTTTAGAATAGGAAAATTGGGGGTTTTATAAAGTCGAAAATTGGTCCTAGACCTAATCAGTCTAGGGTTCACGGATGTTAGAATATGTGAACTGAGGTTGTTAAATTGATCGGATGATTAATTTCAGAATACTCCTTCTGCAGGTGCTTTTTCCGTTAGCGATGATCTGTGTAGAATTGCATTATTGAGGAAGCTATGGCAGGAACTTCAATGGGCAGACACCAGGTTAGATCTTTGTTTATATACATACTTTCGCTCTGAATTGGTTTTGTTGTTGTTGTTGTTAGATGTGACAAACTGGCCATGATTACGTTACAATCATTACACGAGTTTTGTATGTTTTGTTCGATTGCTTTGGTTGACAGACATATTATCTTCCTTGGCAGTTATCTGGCAAAAATAAAATGCCTACCCGTAAAAAGAAACCCAAGACATAATCTTGCCAGGTCCAACTCAGTGGCTTGGATAGATAACGTTCTAGGACTGCACGAGCGCTCAACTATATAAGAGGTTCCTGTTCTCTCTGGCTTGGAACTTGTGTAGTATTGGTTATTAATATGCCACATTCTGGAGAAGTCATCTTTTTCCTACTCGGCACCTTTTAAGTTTGGTTCTTCCCTCCCGGTGAAGTACCTCAGCATTGTCAGGTGCAAATTTTTGGACAGTATTGGGCTTTGTGCACCTAAGCTTGAGACACTTCTACATTTTGGTGAAAGTGAGGTTTCTTATGGGTAGCAATACTTGCCTAGCGGATTTAAATATTGGAGCTGGTTACCGTGAGAAGGTGCTTAATTGTCATGAACTATTTTCAAGACACTCTTCACAGTTGGACTCTTCCTCTAAAAATGTACTTCGAGGTCAGTGTGGTGACTACTGTGAGAATCTTCTCCCCCCTAATATATAATGTTTATTTTGACTGACTTTTGTATTTTCTGTGCTTCTGTGACAGAATTGCTTGGATTTTCCTCAAGTCTCTAATCTTCGAAAGCTTAAGCATCTATTGTTAAAGATTTGGGTTGATATGGAGAGAAGACTTTTCGGTTTCACCTGCTTTGTACATGCAGCTCCATCTTTAACAACATTACGTTGGAGGTAAGCCTGTCATTTACCTTTAGAGTTAATGTCTTATTACGATAGGTGAATGTGCAACTAATGAATATTCATTTTCTAGATCCCATTTTTAGTTGGAGATTTATGCGACATAGAAAATCACAATGTGACAGCCTCTGATTCAACATCATCAGTGCCTTACGGAAGTGGAGATTATCGGGTACTGCGGAGGTTCGTGTGATTTTGAGCTGTTGTCAATCTTGAGAAGATGGTTATTGATTTGTATTTCCAGAGAATGTGCAGGTATCCTACGCAAGCTAGCACTGAGAGTAAACGAGCACACTGAAGAGCTAAAGAAATCTGACCTTCTAGAACTAAACTAGTTCTCCAGTTTTAGTGAAGTGCATGGAGGCTGTTAACAAAGTGGATATCATTGAGTTAAATACAATGAAATGGGCTGGTGGCGGCATATCATCAAGAGTGATCTGCATTTGGGTTCGGCGCTTAAACACAAACGATGCACATAAGAAACTTGGATACTATTCAATAGAATTCAGGATCCATCCACACCTGCAAGATGTGTAAAACCATTGTTTACTTGTTGAAAAAACGTGTAGCAGATCCTGTACCTGAGTCAGGACGTGCTAATGGAAGCTTTCTGCGCATCACCAAAACTGTCCTGCTGAAGACACTTGCAAAAGGCTGATTTATAAACACAAGAGTTCCGGGGGGATGCTCAACTTGATCTACTTGGAAGAACCGGAAATGTTAATACATGCGACATTCCAGTAAGTACTCGCTATCAAATTACATGAAGGTGATGTTTATTAAACAATTGTCAATGATACCTCTCGAGATGGACTGGTATTAAAGTTTCCGCAGTTCTAACCATGGAAATTTTGATAAGATTCACTCATCGTATTATAATTGCAGTTAGTAAAAGTGAGCAATGTAGGCCTGCTGATATACCTCTTGCATGTATGAGCTCAAGCCAAGTTTTACATTGATCTGAGACCTTTTGTCCTGGTCAGTCTAGTTTGCAAGTAAATGTGCCTGCACCACCTATGTAGTAGGAATATGAAAATTTTAACGATTATTTGCTTATACCCCTGGTGGTTTGGGAAGGTGAACATGAACATTAAAAACAGGATAAAAATATAGATGAACTTGAAGAACAAGTTAAATTTGTACTGGCAACACCAACATAACATCCACCCTTCAAATCGAACCTGTTTTCAAATCCTTCAAACACGAAAAAACCAGTAACACTGAAACCCCAAAGTAAATTAAATGAAACCCGAATCCAACCTTTATTGAAAAAAAAACACATCGTCAACGCCACGATCAATCTGCCCCAGTTCAAACCATCCTAAACGGGTTTACATATATGTATATTCTGGACTAGAGGATAACCCGTGCCTCAGGGCACGACCAAACTAGTATCAAAGTTATCCAGAAGAAAATTTGCAATAATTTCCTATTCGATCTTAATTTTTTTTGAAAGTTATGAAAGTTGAATTAGAGTACATTACAATCAATATTTTCTCCATGTAAATGGGGTAAAATAACTATCGAAGCTCTCGCCTCTATAATACAAGTGGTTCATACAAAAAATAACCATTTGAAGCACTTTACCTTTTAGTACTATTCATATGTCTGCTCCACCTCATGGCACAATCAAACTAACATCAAAGAATTCGAAATTAGAAAGTTGCAAGAGTTTTTGTTATTTTTAGGAGCTTTTATTGGGTTTTCGTTTTTTATTAATATTCTTTTTTTATAACAACTTCACTACTTCTAATTAGTAGTGATTTAAGTAAGAGTAGAAAAATGATGGTCTCATATCTAATTCCAACACCTTTGTGGTGTTCAAAAATTTGTGGGAACTTTAGTTTCTCAAAAAAAATGTGGAAACTCTCAAAAGTGGTGGTTTCATTCTTAACTTCCAACACGTTTATTCATTTCCAACACCTTTTGTGCTCCCAATATTCAATATTCAATATTCAAAGTGTGGTAACAAACAATTTCCCCTCTTGTATTTCAAAAAAACATTTCTTTAAAGGAAATGCGATCAAAGGGTTGAGATCAAATTGATCCATTGGACTAAAAGACATTTTAAAGTCAACCGTCCTGTTTTATTATATAGATTATATTGCATGCCCATATACCTCAATACTATAACTGAGATAACCCTAGCCCCATCCTAGAGGTATAACTGAGATAACCCTAGCCCCATCCTAGAGGTGCTTGGTCTTGTTCAAGGCACCTCCTTTTGTAGCTTTCTCAGCCTTCTTACAGTCCTGAAATTATTCGCAGCGTGTCGGAAATCAATTCGCCATCAAGCTCACTGACAATAGCTCGTGACAAGATCCAATGCGCCGTTGGGAACAGGGAATAGACACAACAATGGAGAACAAAAAATTGGAACTGTTGAAAAGGCAGAAAAAACCCCCTTTCCCGAATTAAAGTGTGGGATCGTTGCATAACCCGAGCTCGTCGAATCTCAGCATGTTCGGATCTTTGAACCAGAGCTTCAACCCACACATTTCACAGTATATGGTTGTATAAAAAATATTGACTTTGGGGGGGGGGGGTTGATTCCTATTAACAATAGGGGTAAGGGTGCGGTGCTGGTTCCAAAATCACACTGATGAAAGAGTGAGAGAGATCCAGTGTACAACTCCTGCTCCTCCTATGTTCCAGAGGTGCTACCTCTCTGTCTCTCTATTTGTTTTTTCTTTTTTGTTGGTTTAGGTATTAGGTTTTCGGAAATATTTTGATAAGTGGGGTAGATTGGACTTTCTTAAGTAGTGTTTTTGACGGATTCCGTTAGTTTAACATAACCACACATAAACTAAACCACAGGGGGATTTGCAACACACCCCTAACCAGGGGAGCCATATACAAATAATCCAAATTGTTATCGCCTTATCGGGCTACATACTCTGTCTATGAGATTCTTAATTTAGTAGTTGCAAAATTGACAATCAATTGAGGACATCCGTATTTAAATGTTTGTTTTTTTTGGGTAGAATTGATGAATAAGTTAGCTACACCAAAGACCTTATTAGTCAACGACTCACACAAGCATATTAAGTGACTGTTTGGCAACCCTGTTTTCAAGCACTTCTGTTTTAAAACAGTGTTTTTAATCCTATCATGTTTGGTGTGCTGTTTCTTTCTATTTTTTTATCAATCCCTTAAAGAAATTTTGTGCTTTCTGAGCTGTTCTTTCTGCTCTTAAACAAATACCTAACAGGCTTTAAGCATCGTCTTAATCTGTTGAAGATGCTATTGTTTAGTAAAATTATACTGTATGGAATTAGTTATTATGATTTAGTTTGTTAATGTCATTTACCACTATTAGTGGCTTTAAGCAATTATTCTATACGCTATGAAGCAGCTTTTCTATTACATTGATTAATTTGATAGCAGGCATAACTAACTAATTACATAACTTGTGATGAAGTAATGAAGATATTATTGGCATTATAAATCTTCTGGACCTGTCATAAATTTGAAGGTATTGAAGAGGCTATAATTTTACACTTAATTATATTTGTAGGAATTAATTAGTGTAGACCATAGTTTGCTGATGTCAGTCTTCAGATATTGTAGGGTTTTGATCATGGATGCGCAACGTAAAAACAAATATAATCCATGCAATACCATTCAAGGATCACAAGTCAAGAGACATAACGATTGTAAGAGAAGAAATCAATAACACACCTTAGGGTTTCTCCTTTGATGACTTCAAACGCGAATTGTATCACGTTCTCTATAGTTGATCCACGCCTAGAGTTGAATTCTAGATCTTCCTACTCCTTTGTGCTAGCCCGGAATTGAGGAATAGGAACAAGAAATCACACTACGTGAGGAACAAGGAGGTGGCGGTCTCCTTGTTTGGGCCGACGGGATGGGCGGCTGCAAGGGGGGCGGGCGAGCCTCTCTTGCTCGCTCGCTCGCTCTCTCCTTTTTCTTCTCTCCCACTCAAGTTATGATCAATAAGGTCATAAGTGTGGGAAGGATGACAATACCATTGTACCACAAGAAGCACTTGTGACTTATCATAACGTGTATGTAGCCTTCTCGGAGATGGGTCAATCCAGTGCGTCATTACCCTTAATGCACACCTATGTGTTGGATCATGATATCTCCATATCAATCCAACCCCATACTAGTCTATAGATGATTGTCCCATCAATCATTATACTGGACTAGGGATATTTAAGATAAACAACACAATTGTAAATCTAAGGATTTCATTATATTAAATATCCAACAAATAATACAATGAATGTTCTAGCCATAAATAAATTCATACTAAACTAGATTGCCTCTAGGGCATCTATTCCAACAGTCTCCCACTTGCACTAGAGCCAATCTGGCGCATCTCGTATGCCCATACTCCTAGTGTGTTCTTCATGCTTCCACTGCACAAGCGGCTTAGTAAGTAGATCTGACAGATTCTCATCTGTAGGAATCTTGCATATCCGAACGTCTCCTCTATCGATAATATCTCGAATCAGATGGAACTTCCTGAGCACGTGCTTGGCTTTCTGGTGTGATCTTGGCTCCTTTGATTGCGCGATCGCCCCAGTGTTGTCACAATACAACTCAGCTGGATCCGCAATGCTAGGAACCACACCAAGTTCAGAAACAAACTTTCTGATCTAAACAGCTTCCTTTGCTGCGCCTTTTGCAGCAATGTACTCAGCCTCTGTTGTAGAATCAGCCACCGTCTCTTGCTTGGAACTTTTCCAGCTCAGCGCTGCTCCATTCAGGCAAAACACATATCCCGACTGTGATCTAAAGTCATCTCTGTCGGTTTGGAAGCTTGCATCAGTGTAACCCCTTACACGCAACTCTTACTCGCCGCCAAATATCAAGAAAGCATCCTTAGTTCTTCTCAAGTACTTTAGGATGTTCTTGACTGCAATCCAGTGACTCTCACCTCGATTGGATTGGTATCTGCTTGTCATACTCAAGGCATATGACACATCTGGTCTAGTACATAACATGGCGTACATGATAGATCCTATGGCCGAGGCATAGGGAATTCTACTCATGCGTTCCTTCTCAATCTCATTGGAAGGACAACCACTCTTCGAAAGAGTGATTCCATGTGACATGGGCAAAAATCCCTTCTTGGAATCTTGCATGTTGAACCGTTTCAACACCTTGTCAATATATGTACTCTGACTTAGGCCTAGCAGTCTATTAGATCTATCTCTATAGATCTTTATACCGAGTATATAGGCTGCTTCCCCTAAGTCCTTCATTGAGGAACACTTCCCTAGCCAATCTTTAACAAATTGCAGCATGGGAACGTCGTTTCCAATGAGTAGTATGTCATCCACATACAAGACCAGAAAAGCTACAGAGCTCCCACTAACCTTCTTGTAGACACAAGACTCATCTTCGTTTCTGATGAAGCCAAACTCTTTGACTACTTCATCAAAACGTCGATTCTAACTCCTAGAAGCTTGCTTCAATCCATAAATGGATCGTTGCAGCTTACAGACTTTGTTGGCTTGCTTTAGATCCTCAAAACCCTCCGGCTGTATCATATACACGTCCTCGAGGAGATTCCCATAAAGGAATGTTGTTTTGACATCCATTTGCCAAATCTCATAGTCATGGTATGCTGCAATTGCAAGTAGGATTCGGATGGATTTGGTCATAGCGACTGGTGAAAAGGTTTCATCATAGTCAATACCATGAATCTGTCTGAATCCTTTAGCCACCAATCGACCCTTGTAGGTAATCACATTACCATCCATGTCGATCTTCTTCTTAAAGACCCACTTGCACCCTATGGGCCACGCCCCCTTCGGGTGGTTCCACCAAAGTCCATACTTTGTTGGTATACATGGATTCCATCTCGGATCTCATGGCTTCTAGCCACTTCTAAGAGTCTGGGCCTTTCGCGGCCTCTTCAAAGGTAGTAGGCTCATCATCTATGAGCATTGTGTCACCGGACTCGGTCACGAGAAGTCCATACCTCTCGGGTTCCTGGCGCACTCTACTAGATCTACGAAGCTCTTGTGTTACCTGAACAGGCTGCTCCACAACTGCTTGTGGTTCCTGTTCATGTTCCATAATCGGTTCAGCGATTTGTGGTTCTTGAATCTCTTCAAGTTCTACAGTCCTCCCACTTGCTTCTTTAGAGACAAACTCTCTTTCTAGAAACACGCCGGTCCGAGCAACAAACACTTTGTTCTCGGTTGGATTGTAGAAGTAGTAACCCTTAGTTTCCTTAGGGTACCCCACAAATTTACACTTATCTGATTTTGGCCCTAGCTTGTCTGATTGTAAACGTTTTACATAGACATCGCAGCCCCAAATCCTCATGAACGACAGTGTGGGACGCCTCCCACTCCACATCTCATGTGGTGTCTTCATGACTGATTTAGATGGAACACGGTTAATGGTGAAAGCTGCACTTAATAGAGCGTGGCCTCAAAATGATAATGGAAGATCGGTTTGACACATCATAGATCGAACCATATCCAATAGGGCTCGATTCTTCCTCTCAGACACGCCATTCCATTGTGGCGTTCCGGGTGGAGTGAGTTGGGACACGATCCCACACTCTCTAAGATAGTCGTCAAACTCTTGGCTCAAGTATTCTCCTCCACGATCCGATCGTAGAGCCTTGATACTTTTGCCAAGTTGCTTCTCTACTTCATTTTTGAATTCTTTGAATACTTCAAAGGACTCGGATTTGGCCCTCATGAGGTACACAAATCCATATCTACTGTAATCATCAGTAAATGTTATGAAGTAGACATAACCACCCCTGGCAGGCGTGGCAAATGGCCCACACACATCAGTATGTATGAGCGCCAATTGCTCACTAGTCCTCTCACCTTTCTTATTGAAAGGGGACTTTGTCATTTTTCCCAATAAACAAGCCTCACATGTCTCATATGATTCAAAATCAAATGAGTCTAGTAGTCCATCCTTATGGAGTCTAGATACACGTTTCTCGTTTATGTGGCCTAAACGACAGTGCCATAAGTAAGCAGGATTTAAATCATTTATTTTAATTCTCTTGGTATTAATGTTGTAGACAGGATTGCTTAGATCAAGGACATACAGTCCATTAAATAATTGCGCACTAAAATAGTGAATATTATTCAAATAAAAGGAACAACAATTGTTCTTTATTGAAATAATAAAACCTTCCTTGTCCAAACAAGAAATATAAATAATGTTTCTGCTCATAGCAGGCAAAATAGCAATTATTTAATTCTAAAACTAATCCTGAAGGCAGAGATAGCTCGCACACGCCTACGGCCAACGCAGCAACTTTTGCTCCATTCCCAACGCGCAAATCTATCTCCCCTTTAGCCAATCTTCTACTTCTCTTTAGATCCTGCACATTTCGACAAATGTGAGATCCACATCCAGTATCTAATACCCATGATGTTGAGACAGTTAAATTGACATCCACAACAAAAATACCTGGTGGTGGTGGAATCACTATTCCAAGCCTCTTGTCCTCCAGATATTTTGGGCAGTTCCTCCTCCAGTGTCCAGGCTGACTGCAGTAGTGACATTCACCTTTTGTCACACCTTTGGCAATGCCACCAACAGGCTTAAGGGCAGGTTCCTTGGACTTGGCAACTGACTTGCCTTTGCCGTTGGAGGATGAGGCAAACCTTTTGCCCTTTCCTTTATGCACCATCATAATGGCCTTGCCCTTACCCTTGTTGATGCTTTGTTCAGCTGTCCTCAACATATTGATCAAATCTGGCAGTGGTTTCACGATCTCGTTCATGTTATAGTTCATAATGAACTGTCCATAACTCTCGGGCAACGATTGCAACACGAGATCGGTTGCCAACTCTTGGCCGACTGGGAACCCCAGTCGGGCGAGATTCTCCAGGTACCCGATCATACGGAGTACATGGGGTCCCACCGGGTTCCCTTCTGCCAGATGACACTTGAACAATGCCTTAGAGACCTCATACCTCTTAACCCTTGCCTGCTCTTGGAAGAGCTGCTTCAGATGCTCGATCATATCGACTGCATTCATGTTTTCGTGTTGCTTCTGAAGCTCATAAGTCATGGTGCATAGCATCAGGCCGCATCATTAGCGTCATCAACACGCTTTTGATACGCCTTTAGGGCTGCAGGTGTTTGGTTCCCTGGACCTTCTGGAACATGCTCCTCTATTGCGTACAGTTTCTTCTCTTGCTTGAGAACGATTCTCAAGTTTCTGTACCAATCTAGGAAATTGGTTCCAGAGAGCTTGTCCTTCTCAAGGACAAATGGTAGGGAATGTTGTGAACTCGATGAGTTGTTTGCCATTTGGAATTCTAAAAAAGGAAAATACGCAAGTTTTAGTATTTGTGAATTTTTGACTATATTCAATAGTGGCTAGTTTATCAAATATAGCTCCCACTATTTTTCTACGGATTAATAACCCTCAAGATATTAATGCGGAAAATATCTTTATATTTTCAAGTGTGCCAAGATCCATGTTTCATCTCTTTATGAGCTTGCTTTGGCAAGTCACCCATAATTTGACTACTTTAGGTAGGAACAATTCCAATTGCATCTCTTATGCAACTCTTGGTTCAATTGGGCAAATAACTCCTTATTTATCCATCCACATGGATTATCCCAATTGATTGGCTCTAGGTTTTTAATCATATTAATAGCCTAGTTGTGTTCAACCTCTTATTTAAACAGTTGCACATTACTAGCTTGTGCCATCGCATTCCATCATTATGAACCAAGTCGCCATGCTTTGGCACGCACGAACTTGATAAATCATGATGATAATGAGTGTTTAAATAACGAGAAGGCAAGAACACAATATTTGAATTTTGAGGGATTTTAAATTCAATTTTTAATTGTTTTTGTTGATCAATATCAACTAATCTATCTAATTGAGTTTGGGCACAACTCCAAATAATAGATCTGGGTTGTCTAATTATCTTATTATCCTCATTGCATGCATCATCCATACACCAACCACAAAATAATAAGACAATAACATAAACAACGACAAAACAAAATAAAACGTGATGTGGATATGGCCTTTTCTAGACTAAGATAATTCCAAGCCAATGGAATCATCTATGAACCCTAAAAGCAAACACATCTCCATGCGTCTTCATCTTTTGGTCCATCCTTCATTGTTATGTGGAATGCTCCATGCTCCATCTTTTGTGGCTCCTTTTGGCTTTGGACTTCTTTTCTTCAATCTTGGCTAACAATCTACTCTATCTAGCAATAGCTAACAACTATACTAAATAAAATAAATCTCACAAGTTGAGAAAAAAAGATGGCTCGCAGGCCATAAAACCCTAATTAATTATTACAATTAATTGATCAGCTCGCAGGCCGTAAACCAAACCACAAAAATTAAACTTTCACATCAAACCACATCCTAAGGCCATATCCAATCACCATGCGATTTGCACATAAACAGTTAAAATCCAATTTTAACGCGCTTGGTAACTTTTAATTGATTTTAGGATATTCTAGGGTTAAAACGATCCATGGGGCCCAACAATCAAATTGCCCGGGCCCAAAAAGAGAACCGCAAAGGCCTTGGGCCGGCAGACCCCTAGCCCACGCGGCTAGGCCGCGGGCTAGGGCTGCCTCGGCCCCTAGGCCGGGCCTTGCTTGGGCTGCAAGCAAGTAGGGGCGGTCCCCTAGGGGGGCCGAACCTCCTTTGGGAGTTGTTTCCAAAACAACTCCCTTGCTTGGTGCCCAAGTTTGGTTGTTTCCTTGTATGGGAAGAACTCCTTCTTTCCATAGGATGCCCAAAGCCTAGATCTAAGATCCTAAAATTTCTCAAACTCACTCATTCATGCATCCAATGCAAAAATTAGGTCTTGTTGTGATAGATTATTGACAAATTGCATCATATGCTTGATTTGTCTTGTTTTACGGGATAAACAATAAATTTAAAGTGTAAAACTATCAAAACGTAACACATAAACCACGTTTATGCTCTACGACATGTGACTCTGATACCACTGTAGGGTTTTGATCATGGATGCGCAACGGAAAAACAAATATAATCCATGCAATACCCTCCAAGGATCACAAGTCAAGAGACATAACGATGGTAAGAGAAGAAATCAATAACAGACCTTAGGGTTTCTCCTTTGATGATTTCAAACGCAAATTGTGTCACGTTCTCTATAGTTGATCCACGCCTAGAGTTGAATTCTAGATCTTCCTACTCCTTTGTGCTAGCCCGGAATTGAGGAAGAGGAAGAAGAAATCACACAACGCGAGGAACAAGGAGGTGGCGGCCCCTTGTTTGGGCCGACGGGATGGGCGGCGACAAGGGGGGGCGGGCGAGCCTCTTTTGCTTGCTTTTTCTCTCCTTTTTGTTCTCTTCCACTCAAGTTATGATCAATAAGGTCATAAGTGTGGGAAGGAAGGAAGGAGCATCCTTTATATAGTCCAACAAATCCTTGCCAACTACCTAAATGACCCATTCTAGTCCTACTAGAATTCGTTTTAGTCCCTTCCTTGCAAATTAGTCCTACTAAGTTTGCAAGGTGTTGCAAAGTGATCCTTCTAATTAATTAATCCAATTAATTAATTCCCAAATCTAGTTCAACTCTATATACCGTGTGACCCCATAGGTTCTATCTAGTTGGTAGCAACAATTTGCTAATATGGAGCGGTTTCTAGCAAAACATCCATTCTAGCCAACTAATAGAATAGTCATCCGACTTACCTTGTACAAGTAATTGTCTCATCCCTTTGTCTCTATACCCGGATTGGACACGAGACATACAAGTCACACTCGTATATCCAATCCATAGTTTCTCGATCCATGGGAATAGCCTTATTCGTGCAAATAACATCAATATCCCATATTGATTTATTTGAGTCTGGCCAGACATTCTATAAGCACTATCCCTCGAGTGGCTTAGGATATTTGCTCCCGTTATATGGGAGGGACAAATTCTATCTACGTCCTCTACGATCTCTAAGCTTGCTTCCTATTGTATCCGGTACACACTTTTATAACTACCCGGTTACGGTGTAGCGTTTAACGCTACCAAAATCACAATAATCTACAACTAGAATATCTAGCGACTTCAAGTCTAAGGATGACAATACCATTGTACCACGAGAAGCACTTGTGACTTATCATAACGTGTATGTAGCCTTCTCGGAGATGGGTCAATCCAGTGCGTCATTACCCTTAATGCACACCTATGTGTTGGATCATGATACCTCCATATCAATCCAACCCCATACTAGTCTATAGATGATTGTCCCATTAATCATTATACTGGACTAGGGATATTTAAGATAAACAACACAATTGTAAATCTAAGGACTTCATTATATTAAATATCCAATAAATAATACAATGAATGTTCTAGCCATAAATAAATTCATACTAAACTAGATTGTCTCTAGGGCATCTATTCCAACAGATATAGCGGTGGTAAGCAATTCGTAATTGGCTAATCCGCTAAGCATTATATGTTTAGTTAAATTATATCAACTAAATATAATGAGAGTAATTAAATAGTCTTATCAGAGTTAACTAAGGAAATAATCTTACGTAAAAAAGACGAATTAAATAATTTATAAGAGTTAACTAAGGAAAATGAGATTCCTAGATATTTATTTTTCGTCACATGTTTAGAACCCTCAGAAACTAGTGAATACACTATCATTGATAGTAGTAGTAATATCTTCCATACCAATGCATTAATGTAGTTTTATTGTTTGTAGAAGTTTTAGTATTTTCTCAACTACTCAAGTAATGTACAAAAATATACCCAAGTGCTAATAGATTCCCAGAATAACCTGTAATTTTGTTTAACTAAACTATCACGTTTATGTACATGCTTTTGCTACAAATTATGTGAAGTTACTAAATTTGTTCCTTTTTTTTTATTTTTTTTTTAACTTAGCTGAGATTGTAGTTGTGGATCTTTCGTGAAGAAAGGTACGAGGTCTTCTAAGAGGAAAGACACAAGTCAAAATATTAGCCAAATCAAGCTTCTTCTGGTTCATGTTGATTATATGTACATTTTTTGAAAATGTTGGGTATTGATTTCTGAAGTTAAATTCTTACCAATGGTCAAATTTCATTTATTGAATTGATGACAGTGATACGTAATTCAAAAATTTATTGAACTTATAAGGACCAACATATTATTATATTTTTATGAATCCCTATTGCATTTAATTAGGCATTAAATTTATTTTATGTCAGAAGTATATAACGTCTGCCTCTTATACTAATTTTCTCTGTTTTTTGAACTCATATCTCTCACCCAGCCAAAAGAAAACCAGAGATGTTCTGGAGAACGGCAAGATTAGGGAAACGAAGTTCACGTGTATGTTGACCAAAATGCAGATCCGCTTTGTCAATTCAAAAACTCGTTGGAGCTCCCTTTCTATAAAGGTAAAGGAAACCATTTTTTTTTTATAAATTATGTAGGTAATAGAGTTTCTTGAATTCTATAGTTAAATGTTTGTTTTTCGTAAGTTCAATACGTTTGTGTAAATTTGTTGAAATGGAATATTTTCCTTCAAATTCCGGCCTTTTCAACTAGTCATGACAGTTACATCTGGTTTAGCTGCAATATTGAACACGACTGCGATCAATTTATGAGTTTCGGTTTTCTCTATAACTTATTGTCCTTTGTTTTGTATGGATCGATTTCAGATCTGGGAAGGGATTGAGAAGTGAAAACAGAGCGAGTGTCAAGGAAACTGGCGAATCAAGCAAATCCATGAAAGAATCTAGAGAAGTTGCGATGAAACGGACAGCATGCTAAACTCATAGATGCTGCCTTGGAAGTTGGAACAATAAGGTGGTGATTGAAGTAATTACTAATCCACTTCTTTTGCTCTGTTTTCCATCATCAGAAGTTTTGATATCGTAATTTTCTCCTATTATGTCACCCATAACCAGATTGCAATGCATCAGTACACAGACTGATTAGCTTATCTGATCTCCAGCGATCACATGTAGACATGACATCTTCAGGTTCGATGCTTTCCAACAAGTCAGATAAATGTAAAATCTGGTTGTTTGGATGATAAAAATGTATATGCATCAAATTGAATTCGTTTTATCATTAAATTAATTCTTCATACATGACAAAACTACTGTTCCGCTCTATTTCATGAACTCATAAACTGTATTGACCAGCAGAAAAATGTAGGAGGAGAAATGCAAGGTTAGGATACGTATATCAGGATTGGAAGAAGAATGCGTAGTTGGCCAATACAACACAATTTGACGCATTTGTTTGAAATCAATTTTGGAACTGCAATCATGTAAAGGTACGTGAAAATTAATATAGATGATTCTTTTATTTTCTTAAAATGATTAATATATTATGTTTTTTAATATACTCGTATGTATCTAAATTGGGACAGTTTCTGTTGGTTTGAAAATTTATTGTCATGGTAGTGAGTTTTTTAACTTGTTAATTAATTTTGAACCGTAATTGTTAACGTTAACAGTGGTCCTTTCAACTGTTCTTAAATCAATCCTTGCCTTGTCAACTGTGCATGACCTCGTCCAATCCTCTTACATTTATCAAATCACTATGCTGATTTTGATACACATCGAAGATTAAAGGACATGTTGTCAACTTAATTTTCCTCGTCAAAGTGAGCCAAAAATAAGAAATGTAAGGAATTATGTGGTTCATTTGAGGAAGTAACTGAAGGAGAAGTCAACCACCCTTCGTACTATGGACTTTGATAGGTGAGAGTGTTCTCTACAGTGTGTCCAAAACAAATTGAACTCTTAACTATGTTTCCGTCATCCTTGGTAACCTGTTTTAATGAACTTCAATTTTACTGGTTACTGTTTTATAAAATAAGAAAAATAATGTCTTCAGATGTTCAAAATACGAGGATAATATTTTTAAGTATATGACAACCAAAATATGAAAGTGGCGAATATCTAAATATTTTACCACGAAAAACAAAATGTTGTAAAAACTACTTACAATCTGTAGGATTCGTACACTTTTAGTGTCGTTTGTAGCTAGAAAGATGTTACAATAAGATGGCTCTAATGATCTTGCATCACAAATTAGTTTAGTTTTTCTAAGGAAAAGTAGATTCAACCCATAATCTAGGCAAATTAGTGCGTTGAGTCGCACAGTTTTGCAATTTTGGCTACCTAGAGTCCTGGCGATTGCCTTGATTGTAAGTAGACAATAAGGGATGAAGTATTGATATTTTCATCTGCAAAATAGGAAATCTAAACGTTGAAGGGAGCTACCCTTCTCAAAGAATCTCATTGTGAGTACTATCCTCATCTACCCTCTTTCTTGTTCTAGCCTGAATGGCCAGGTCCAAGATGAATTCCTTACAGGCAACATATATTGGGGAAGCAAGGATTGAAATTGGATCATCAACTCATAATTATGGTTTAAATACCTGGGGAATCCCCCCCCCCCCCCCCCCCTACAACGTTGCGGAAGAATTGAAAAACAACAAAACTCAAACTGGTGACCGGCTACCAAACAGCCAAGAGGTTTTGTTAACCAAACCTGTAAACCGCTTTATCCAAAACAAGCCACTATGTGTGAGGAATTGAAGCAAAATATTTTTGAAATGGTAAAACAAGGAAAACATATGAAGTTTAGTATTTAAGTTCTCCAATGCGTTGATAGCAACACAATCACGACGTATCAACTTGATAAAGTGTGTCTTTAAAAATATTTTGTAGGGACTATAACTTGTATATATACGTGTTTAATATATATATAGTTCTTGTTATACACGTCGTACGTGTCACTATTGACAAATGTGAGTGATATATCATCAATTGGGTAGAGTGATTGACACATCATTGTAAAACAAAGACATTCGGACATACATACTAATTAACAACTAACCAAACGATTTAGAAACTTTTTACTTACAGGAAATGTAAAACGTTAAAAGTTTCATAGAAGTTGTAAATGATTCACAGTAATAATTGAAAACACATTTTACAGGAAAATATTTCATCCATGCAAGCATAATTTAATTATTTAAATTGTTTGAAAACGAATAACCTGAAGATGACTGGTGACTTGAAGTTGTTCGAGACAAGGTAGGTTCAGTAGCCTATTTATCCTCTTTGAAGAATAACCTGAAGATGACAGGTGACTTGAAGTTGTTCAAGACAAATGGCATTAAGTGCACCCCAAAAAGATTAATTGGCATAAGTGCACCTCAACAATCCTGGCATGCACTTTTGGGCCACCCCACCAGTGAAATCTTGGCTCCGCCGCTGTCCATTAGTCTATATATCCTATTCACAGAGTACTCTGGTTATGAGGTGACATAATTATATGGAAGAAACACGCAAAATGGAGATAAATGTAAGCGTATGAAAACCGAATAAATTAAAGATAACAAAAATAATTTAACTAAATATGGAAGAAATACTTGCTCTATCACTCAGCCGTTCTTTAGGAGAGATGAACTTTTCATCTTTCCATGGCGCTCCTCTGTCAATGTTGTCCTACCTACCTCTTATAGTTTTTTTTCCCGGATTTGCTTGATTCACCAGTTTCATCAGCACCCCTTCTATTTCCGCCCTTTTTTTTTTTTTTTTTTTTCCTAGAATTTATCCCAGTAGTTGTACTTCTGGAATGTTTTTCTTTTGAAAGCCTTTCTTTCAAGACATATTGCCACAGGCTTTCAACGTCCTTCTCTGCTAGTGGCTTTCCAATGCAAAAGCAAGCCCCATTCTCTAGGGCTTTCTTTTGAGTGACGAAATATCCTCTGTGCATGAGGACTTGCTTTAAAAGCATTAAAGCAAGCCTTTTTATCAAGAGGAGGCTTCCTCACTCAAAAGAAAGCCCCAGAGAATGGGGCTTGCTTTTGCATTAGAAAGCCGCTAGCAGAGAAGGAAGCGCAAAGGTTGTGGCAGTATGTCTTAAAAGAAAGGCTTTCACAAGAAAAACATTCCAGTAGTAGCACTACTAGGATCGGTTTTGGAAAAACACAGAGAAGCTAAAATGGAGTAGGTGTTGATGAATCTGGTGAATCAAGCAAATCCGAGAATAAAACTAGAAGAGCTAGGATGACATGGACAGAGGAGCTCGATGAAAAGTTCATGGCTGCCATAGAACAACTGGGTCATGGAGCGAGTATGTCTCATTCTTGTTTTTTAGATTTTTCCCTATCTTTATTTCTTCAATTTACTAGGGTTTACTTATGGTTACATCTATGTATTTCTTTTATTATTATTTTTGGTTTAAAATATCACCTTATAACCACAGTTGTCGGTAAAGAGGATACATGCACGTGCCTTGTCACGTGCGACTTCAAGTTTAATTCCGTTTATATGGACATGGACATTTTCCTGTAGGATATCTTTTGGTTGGGTGTTTAATTAGTCTGTATGTCTTTGTTTGCCAAGGATGTGTCAATCACCCTACTGACATATCACTCACACATGTCGATACTGACATGTATGACCGTATATAACAAGGTCTATATAAACTGATGGTTCTTATAAAGCTTGTTCATAGAAAAAAAACTCTATCAAGTCGATATGTCCTGATTGTTTTGCCAGGCAAAGCATTGCAGAACTAATTTTGAGTACTTGAAAATGTTTACTTAATTAACTTGAAGATATTTTACTTGTTAAAGATTTTGACAGCCTTTTGCGCTCATTTTCTCAGACGTATCTAAAAAGTCCATGAAATCAGTATTGGACGATCGTATAGAAAGCTCCTCTAGAGATATTCAGCCTTCTCGCAACAGCAAAACAACCAATAAAACCAGTCATAAATAGACCCGGCAATTAGCCGGGTTTGGGGTTCTTTTATGGAAACCCGACCGACCCGGACAAAAAACCGGAAACCCGGTTACACCCCAAACCCGTCCCACCCCAAACCCGTCCCATGCCCGATAATCAATGCCAGAACCCGACCCTACCCGAACCGACCCGGTCCTCACATCAATTTCAGAGAAGAGATCGTGGGAGACGAAGAAGAATAGAGCGATGTCATAAACACGATCAGAGACAAACCGAAGTTGATTGCTGCGACAAAATCACAACTTTCGCCGGCAAAACTTCGATCAATCCAAAACCCACATAATTAACAGAGCCGGAAAATTCAATGCACTAAGAAAACCCAGAAAAATCTCTTCATAAATCAAAGAATTAAACTCAATTGACAGCCCAATTGGTGTTCTACGGGATCAGAAACGTAGAAGAAATTCGTCAATTTTTTAAATCGGGCTCCGTTTCTTGTCCTCGTCGCGTAGAGGTCTGATCTCGAAGTGAACGAACTTGGCTCTGATTTTGAGTCGGCAACGACGACAACCCAGGGCTTCTCTGATATATCATTGAGACGAAGAGGCAGAAGTAGGTGATAGAGAGTGATTGAGATGGGTGAAGATGAGAAAGAGATAAAATGCACAGGTAAGGGTTAAGAGAGGGGAAGAATGTACGGGTATGAATGGGGTGTTGCGGGGGCACCATACCCGATGGGGTTTTTGACATACCCATACCCGAACCCGCCCGAACCCGCTATAACCCATGCCCGGTTCATACCCCAACAAGTCGGGTTAGGGCGAAACCCGATTGATTCGGGTTGAACTGCCATCCCTAGTCATAAAGTATCACATGGTAAATTAAACCTGTAAACATCATATGTCTTGAATTTCGGGTAGCAGTGTTGTAAATAATGGATCGTTTTGTTAAAAAAAGCTAGACAAATGTGCTTAACTTTTCTAATTCATAATCGATCCTCCAATCCCATGCCTTGTATTGCGAACGCAGGACATAGTGATTACTCGTGTGCTTGGTCTCGGGCATACACAGGTTGCGAGTAGTGTTCAGGTTTGTCACTTTACAAAAAACCAAACATAATAGAATTAAGTTATGCGAAGAATATATGAATCTATTACTATAAGTTCAATGCCAATCGTCTGTAAAAGAATTTCCTGTTATATTCCCTTGTACTGTCAGCCGCTACATGGAATCTAGAGCTATGGCACATACAAATGGTCGTTCAAATGGGTATGACAGACTTGCTTGTTTTTAGCATTCTTCATTAACAATTGGCATTAATTTGTTGACCATGCGTCTCTTCAGTTTAAGGGATACGAGTGAACATGTGTGAACAGTCAGTAAAAATAAGTTGTGAAGCTTGGCTATTACCTTGACATGTACAAAAGGTCGAATACACCAAAGTATTAAACACAAGGAATCTGGTCTCCTTATATGCACATTCCTGGCTATTTTCCTTGATTTTGAAATACTAGTCAACGTCTTTCCTATGTACTTTTATGAGCATTCACGGCCGAGGACACGGCCTGGTGCAGATCAAAGAAAATAGATTGAAACTCGTGTTCATTGCACGACCTGGAGAGGATCTGTGCATGTACCTTGACATCAATTTGCATTAATGCGCACGATAACCATAGAAATTGAAAATACATGTTTAAGTCTTGTTTTGGAAAAAATCGGCGGACTACCGAGTTATGAGATTGACATTTGTCAGTAGAGTATTCATTCGACTTGAATGAAAAGATTGAAGAGGACGAGGAGGATGGGCATTTCATTCAAGATCTTGTATAGGTGATTATGATGATAGAGTAGAGAATGTGAAAGTCCAAACTTATTTTCTCTTTGCTATTCCAATATCAATAAGAATTCGGTCTTCCTTTGTTTTCCTTCTCCATATCGTTCTTGCAATTGTTTCTCGAATGAAAAGTATTTACATCAGTTAAAGAAAAACGTAATTGAAGATGTCATTTGAAAATTTTCGAATCTAAGTGTAAATGGAGTCGCATAAGGTGAGCGAGACTTCTTGCAGAGAAACTTCTAATGATTCATTTCCTAATTTTCCTTTTATATAGCCAAAATGGTAGTCCAAGGTGCAACAGTCCTTAGAGGCAACATATATTGTAGAAGTGCCGGTGAAATCTGGACCATTAGCTTAGGTTTCCTCTCTGGATTCCTCATTAATCCTGATTTTTTGTTCTGGTCTGAAATTTCTGCGTTTTAATATTCGCAGATAGCAAACCGTCTCTTAAAACCTTCTGATGTAAGAGAGGATCTTGCATTCAATCTATATCCATGCTGATAGTCTTGCATGCTGATAGTCTTGTTACTTATTATTTCCGAGGGATTAAGCACTTAGGTTACAAGGACACCTCTCCCCTTTTCTGAGAATGTTGGAGAAGTTGTTGGTGGGTTTGGTTTTTTCTCTGTTGTCAATTTGTGTAGGTGAGCGATGTCTCTACCTCATACAGGGCGAGGAATGCCACCACTGTTCATACTTATTGGACCCTTTTAATGAACTCCATATGTTTACAAAACGAGAATGTTGGAAATATATATAACAAAAATATTCAAGTGGCATGTATGTAGACGTGTCAAGTACGAAAACAAAATGTTGTAAAAAATGTTTACAATCCAAATGACCCTATTGGCCACCAGGCATGAAGCTATCCAAAACTGCCGAAACATGCAAATTTCAAAGCCAATATGTCATCTCTTAGATTTTTAAAGAATTCGAGACTTATAAATTTGGTTTTTCAATGAATTTGAGGTTCATCATTCGACCTTTCAATGAAGGGTAGAAGGCAAAATTTACCCTCAGAGTATGGGTTAAATACCAATCACCCCCTCGTGTTTGGGGATATACGAATACCTCCCTGTGAGAGACAAAAAGGCCCCTGTCAGTGGATGGACGTTGGACATATACCACCCTTCTTTTGCAATCAGTTTGTATGGGGGGTGCAATCTAACTTTTTTATGACTATTTTTCCCCTATTTGTAATTTTTTGTTTATTTTGTTCATGTTCTTGACCACCAAAACCAAATCTCCACCACCACCACCACCACTCCTCCATTACCACAGAATAACAACACCACGGCCCTTCACTACATCAACAACCAAAATACAAACACTAACCTGCCATCACCGCCCATTACCAAGACCGATTCACATATTTCAGATATTTACAGCATGATTTTGGACCAAATTAACCAATAAACCAGGACCTTCTTCTCCAACAACCTGCACCTACAAACCATTCTTCACCACAACCCAGCAACCAATAAACCACACCAACCTTCCCCTTGAACCACAATTATAACCCAAACCAACCATTTCTCCTAACGAGAAAATACCACTGCCTACTACCATCATCTTCTCCAATCCTTCACCTCCTAACCTGAACTCATCAACACCAATTCAGCCCAGACCCATAACCAACCTCACACCCACCTCCACCTTCACAGCCATGAACACCAGCTCCATAACCATTCCCTACACCATCAATTCCTGATTGAACAATAAGTTAAAGCCGCTGCCAATCACCAATGCTCCATCCAATAAACCACAGACCCATAACTAACTCCTAAACAAAACCACCGACCCAATCACCAGTTCATCAATTCACCATTGCCACCGGTATCAACCACCAACAGATCTACAGAGAGGAGGGGAGAGAGAGACGAAGAAGAACATATGAAGCTTTCCTCACCACCGTCGTTGGTTCGAAAGGCCACCGCCTCTCGTTCGCCGCCTTTTCCAGTTTCTCTCTTTCTCTCTCGTGTTTCTTTCTCGATCTGGAACTGTGTGAGAGAGAGAGGGGAGGGAGAGAGATATTGATCTGGTGGAGGTGGGTTGTGTCGGGGAGAGAAGAGAGGAGGAAGAGATAAGGCTGGATTTGGTGATAGCAATGGTGGTGGAGGTGGGCTGTGTCGGGAGAGAAGAGAGGAGGAAGAGAGATAAAGGAAAGGGATAAGGTTGGTTTAGGGTTAAGAAATGAGGAGGGGAAGGGAGAGAGAGACGACGAAGAACATATGAAAAGCTTTCCTCACCACCGTCGCTGGTTAGGAAGGACACTGCCTCTGGTTCGCCGCCTTGTTCAGTTTCTCTCTTTCTCTCTCGTGTTTCTTTCTCGATCTGGAACTGTGAGAGAGAGAGAGAGGGGAGGGAGAGAGAGATATTGATCTGGTGGAGGTGGGTTGTGTCAGGGAGAGAAGAGAGAGAGGAAGAGATAAGGCTGGATTTGGTGATAGCAATGGTGGTGGAGGTGGGCTGTGTCGGGAGAGAAGAGAGGAGGAAGAGAGATAAAGGAAAGGGATAAGGTTGGTTTAGGGTTAAGAAATGAGGATGGGAAGGGAGAGAGAGACGAAGAAGAACATATGAAAAGCTTTCCTCACCACCGTCGCTGGTTAGGAAGGACACTGCCTCTGGTTCGCCGCCTTGTCCAGTTTCTCTCTTTCTCTCTCGTGTTTCTTTCTCGATCTGGAACTGTGAGAGAGAGAGAGAGAGAGAGGGGAGGGAGAGAGAGATATTGATCTGGTGGAGGTGGGTTGTGTCAGGGAGAGAAGAGAGAGAGGAAGAGATAAGGCTGGATTTGGTGATAGCAATGGTGGTGGAGGTGGGCTGTGTCGGGAGAGAAGAGAGGAGAATGAGATATAAAGGAAAGGGATAAGGTTGGTTTAGGGTTAAGAAATGAGGAGGGGAAGGGAGAGAGAGACGAAGAAGAACATATGAAAAGCTTTCCTCACCACCGTCGCTGGTTAGGAAGGACACTGCCTCTGGTTCGCCGCCTTGTCCAGTTTCTCTCTTTCTCTCTCGTGTTTCTTTCTCGATCTGGAACTGTGAGAGAGAGAGAGAGAGAGGGGAGGGAGAGAGAGATATTGATCTGGTGGAGGTGGGTTGTGTCAGGGAGAGAAGAGAGAGAGGAAGAGATAAGGCTGGATTTGGTGATAGCAATGGTGGTGGAGGTGGGCTGTGTTGGGAGAGAAGAGAGGAGGAAGAGAGATAAAGGAAAGGGATAAGGTTGGTTTAGGGTTAAGAAATGAGGAGGAGAAGGGAGAGAGAGACGAAGAAGAACATATTGAAAGCTTTCCTCACTACCGTTGCTGGTTCGGAAGGCCACCGCCTCTGGTTCGCCGCCATCTCCAGTTTCTCTCTTTCTCTCTCGTGTTTCTTTCTCGATCTGGAACTGTGTGAGAGAGAGAGGGAGGGAGAGAGAGATATTGATCTGGTGGAGGTGGCTTGTGTCGGGGAGAGAAGAGAGGAGGTAGAGATAAGGCTGGATTTGGTGATAGCAATGGTGGTGGAGGTGGGCTTTGTCGGGAGAGAAGAGAGGAGGAAGAGAGATAAGGGAAAGGGATAAGGGTGGTTAGGGTTAAGAAATGAGGAGGAGAAGGGAAGGAAATATAATTTATAGTGGCGTAATTTCATAAAATTTCAGAAGTATTTATGTCTTTTCACCTCCATTAATTCACCTTACCTCCGTTATCTGACAGGGGGTATTACGAGGGGGTGATTGGTATTTAACCCTTATTCGGAGGGTGGTTTTTGTCTTTTACCCTTCAATGAATCCGAGAGCTAATTTATTGAAAGTTCAATTGATGAAACCGAGTGATCATTTCTTGGTTTCATACTGTTGTCAAAGCAATCACTGTTATCAATCAAAAACAAATTGAGAAATCCACAGTTGCCGAAGAAAAAGATTGAAAGCGAACACAAAATCATTTTGCACATCAGCAAATCAAAAGGAGTTGTAGTGAGAAAATATATTACTAATCAATTCACGTTTGATCAGCAAATTGCACAGCGAGAGCTACTGTATAGCTAGACATTCAGCATGTGGTTAGTGTGGGGGGAATCGGCACCAGCTAGAGGGGATATCATAGAATCATTTGGAGTACCCACTTATTCATTATTTCTCTCAGCTAGTTCACCATTGTTGAGGGATACCCTGTGTACTTATATAAAATTCCCAACACTCTCCCCCTTCTTGTGTGACATCTTCAACAGGCTCCCCTTCAACCAGAAGCCCTCTTTGTGAGAATGTACTTGTCTAGCATGTTTATGCAGATTTGGCCCAGGCACGACTAGCTTCATGCTTGGTGGCTAAACGGGTCATTTGGATTGTAAACATTTTTTCCCGTAGTTAAAGTGTCCACATATTCTCCACGTGAATATATTGGTTATATATTTTCCAACATTCTTCTGTTATAAACTTGTAAAGATATTCACTTTCTGTATAGTAAGATAGAAGCTCATTAAAAGAGGTCAACCAGAACGTCAGAAACATCATTAGAGTGAAGTATGAACAGTGGTGGCACTCCTTGCGCTGTATGAGGTAGAGACATCGCTCACCTACACAATTTGACAGTAGAGGAAAAACAAACCCTATCAACAACTTCTCCACAATGTTCTGATAAAGGGGAGGAGGCGTCCTTGTAACCTAAGTGCTTAATCCCTTTGAAACAAAATAAGTAAAAAGACTATCAGTTTAGACATATATTGAATGCAAGCTCATATCCTCTCTTACGTCAGAGGTTTAAGAGATGGATTGCTTTCTGCTAAGATTAAAGGCGACAGTCTCCCGGAACACTTTGGCTGGGACAAATAGAACTGGATTATGAGGAATTCAAACTAAAAATCTGAGCTAGTTATCCCGGTACCAGCACTTAAACAATATCTGTGCCTCTCTAAGGACTTCACCTTGGACTTGACCATTTTGACTGTTTAAAAAGAACAGAAAAATTAGATGAGGATTTGAATCATTAGGATGTTCTTTGCAAGAAGGCCCACTCACCTGTGACTCCTTTTATCCTTCGATTTCAAATTTTTATAATGACATCACTACTCCTATCATCAATGATGCTTTGTTTTAGATTGTACCGACGAGATGGAGAAGGAAAACCAAGTAAGACTGGGATTCTTGTTGATTTCGGAATAACAAAGAGAAAGATGTTTGGAATTTTACATTCTCTAGTCTATCTTCCTAGTCTCCTATTCAAGATCTTGAACCAAATGCTCGTCCTCCTCGTCTTCTTCAATCCTCTCATTCAAGTCGAAAGCGTGCTCTACTGGCAGATTTCAAGCTCTAAAATCAGTAACGTTTCGATTTTTCCAAATCAAGAAATAGATACATTCGTTCCAATTCTAGGATCACTGCAAGCATTAATGCAAAATGATGTCGACTTAAAATTTAAAGGCACAAACTCAGATCCTCTCCAGCTCATGCAATGAACGAGAGTTTCAATCTATATTGGAGTAAACAGTTAGAGACTGGCATCTCAGGGAGTACCCCATTGCCATGGAATAGAAAGAAAAATACAGTACTAAACAACCTGTAGAATCTATTTAGTACTTGACAAACTGACACTGGTTAATTGCTATCTTGATTTAAAATCTCTATTATTTTTCTTTGTCAATATTGACCTTAAGATTTTTTTCTTTGATTTCTTCAGAAGTGTCATTATGGTGTATGGCATTGTGTTAGAAAACCACACGCTCCTTCTCCTTCAGTAAATGCTGAAGACAGAAGGAAAACCACGTGGATGCCTCATTTTTCAAGCTTTGCCAGTGACTGTCAACCGTCTGACAATCTAGAAACCAGACAAAGAACAATAGTAGAAGTGCCACGAATATTTCCTCACGCCCGAGTCAGAAGCTTATCACGACTTTGTAAGGAATGTAGGGGCAACAAAAATGTATCTCGAGGTAATTGTGAAGCCAAAATCATGGAATATCTGGGAATATGCATATCAATGTTTTTAAAATCGGTGATTGTTTCTAAAATGTGTCTGCAGGTACTTCTACTGCTACACCAAGCAATCTAAAACCTCACACATGTACCTCAGTCGAGCCTTCCTTGTACTGCTATTGCTGGAACAAATGATCAGAGATCTAGTTCTTTTAATCAAATTCCAGTCAAAGATGTTTTTTCTGAGTTCCCCATCGATGACGAATTTCAGTACCCATTGGACACTGATAAGGTAGACCTTGAAGATATTTTTTTTAATCAGGCTTGTCTTTCAATTAATATAAATTGGCGGGATGCTTAAACTTTGACTTCTATTTTAGCTGCTCGCTGTACTTAGTTCTTATAGTTTATCTGGTGATTAACTACAGCAGGATTTTGACAGCCCCAAGTAGGAAACCGTCGCAGGATATTATATGGTGGTTAGCACTGCCCAATATTACTGAAAAGAAAAGAGGTACGATATGTGGTTAGAATATGTGCAGTGCCTGCTTGCTAGAGATATGGAGGTTTTTATGTGAATCAGCGTGTTATATAAATAGCTGTTGAAGTAGGGAAGACCAGTGTTCCTTCATGTATGATTTCGTATATATAGTTGGCTTTCTTTTAAAGTGTAAATATATACTTGCACTTATCAGGTGTACTCCCTTTAGCTGTCTTCATCCTTTCCTAGTGGTTGCCCATCGTATGCACTGTTCATGCTTGTAATAGGGATGCTAATCTCATAAGTCAATGTGAATCTGCCGAACATGGACATGTTTACTATCATCATTGATGTTGGTCTGACCTGCTTATCAATAAACCTGTTTAGTGTAGTTGGAAAACCTGTTTCGACATATTATACGGCTGTTGCTCTCAGCCAGCATTTCGAAATATGCAACTCAGATAACAGCAAACTCATTCGCAGTCTAAAATTTGCATGCACATCATTCTATCATTTGTGGCAGATGATCTGTTAGATCAAATCATGTTGTCTCAACTACAATTTCAATTGATGCTCTCAGCACAAAGGATGGTGATAATTTTGGATAACGTCTTTTAGGGTAGTGCATATCTCAGACAAGAGAATCATCTGTTGTTCACATTGTTAACCATGTAATTGTGAATTTTCCTTCTAACATGCGAAAAACTATCAACATATGGTCAAGGAATGGTATCACTAGGCTGCCTTGATGTTTATCTGTATGAACCTAAAATATTGGGGGTACGAGGGAACGGTAAATGTGCGTGTGTGTGTGTGTGTGTGTGTTCCTTCAGGATCCTAAAATGGCTCCCTTCGGGATCCTTGATCAATCTGATCCTAAAGGTCTACTAATGTTTTTTCTCATACACTATTCATTGTCCATTCTCCATGTACAATTAGCAACATTATTCTGCGCTTGTCATATATGTACCCTACTCAGTACCTGCATCATATACAATAATAAGATCACCATAATCTTTACTGATCTTCTCAATACTTTTTTTTTAAAAAAAAAATTTACGAATATAAAATGATAGAAACTGCACCATTGAAGTCCTTGAATAATGAACAAAATTGTCCATGACTCTGTCAGCCTATATTCTTTCCTTCATTGAACTTCAAATGTATTCCTCTGTAATGTTCAGAACATGTCGCACAAAGGCATCCTTCAAAGACCCCGGTGACATCTCATTCAACATCCCTAAGATGAAATAAACTTCTAAATTTGGTTCAATGGAGATTTCATCAGTCTTCTAAATATCCAAATTCATCTATCTTCGCGTCAAAACAAACCTCTAGATTAGGTTCATGCATTTTGTATGGACAGAAGCAGTTCAATGGAGACTTCAATAAGAAAATCTTATAGAGAAAAGTTAAGTATGTATCAGGTTTCTATTCTGAAAAGTCCATTTAACCATTGTGACCTAATATCTACAGCGGATCATATCCTTTTGCAGTTCCAATCCACTTAACAATTTTTACTCCTGTTAGAACTCCAAGAGCTTTTCAGATTTGAGAATTCTAATTTGGCCATTTTGCTTTCTTTTCCTTTTGCTTTTCAGTTATATATATATATATATATATATATTTATAGTTATAGGACTCTTATGTAAATAATTAGAGGACTAGTTGTATAATTTAGCATTGTATTTTACCTATTTACAATGCACAGAGGGAGACACTGAGCCAGGAGAGGAGAAAGGAAACACCGTCTCATCAAAAGTAACGTGACGGGAAGTGTGAACACGGCCAGTGCTCAAGTCGAGACACCTGTACCCACGATGGTTAAGAGGGTAGTCCAATAAAACACATCGAACAGAGCGGGGTGCAAGCTTGTGGGGTGAGGTGGCAGAGAGGTTCGGGTAACACAAGCATCCGAACGTGCGAAGATGCTCATAGGAGGGTGAGCGATGATAGAGGACAACAGTAGGGATAACGTTGCCAAGGACTTTGGTGGGAAGAATATTATGGAGGTAGACAGCAGTGAGAAGAGACTCAACCCAGAAAGAGGCTGGTAGAGAGGCCTGAGCTAGGAGAGCACGCATAATGTCATTGATTCTACGAATCATGCGTTCAGCTTTGTCATTTTGAGATGACGTATGAGGACACGAAAACCGAAAGACTAGTCCATGATCAATGGCGTGGGAGTGAAAGGAGCCATTATCAAATTCTCCACCAAGGTCACATTGGAAACTCTTGATGGGGGGCTGAAACTGGGTTTGGACAAAGGTAGTGAATTGTTTGAATTTCAATATTGCATCACTTTTCTGTTTTAGTGGGAAAACCCAGAGAAAATGTGTGTAATCATCTAAGAGTAGCAGGTAGTATTTATAGTGCGATTTGCTTAAAACCGGAGATGTCCATAAATCACTGTGAACAATGTCAAACGGACTAATAGTGGAAGAAGTAGAAGCTAAGAAAGGCAAACACACATGTTTACTAAGCTGACAAGCATGACAAATAGTGTCTGATTTATTCCTACGACAAGCTATGAACTGACTACTACGAAGCAAATCTAAGACCGGAAGCCCGCGATGACCGAGGCAGTTGTGACAAACTGAAGCAAGAAGAGCAGCTAACGAGACAGCGGACGAGTGTGGTGGGCCAGGCTGGAATGGATAGAGATCACCCGAACTGTTGCTCCTCTGTAAAAGAGCTCCCGAACGTAGGTCCTTCACAGAAAAACCAAAAGGGTCAAACTCAATAGAAACCTGATTGTCAGTGGTAAATTGACGAACAGATACTAGGTTTTTGATAACATTTGGCGTGAGTAAGACATTTCCAAGGTGAAGGGAACGGGTGTTGGTGGTAAGGGTGATTGCCAGATCCTTTCACTGGAATGCTCGAGCCGTTTCCCACAAGTATGTTAGGAAATTGACAAGATTATGAGAGAGAAGAGAGGATACCTGACTGCGGAGTGAGGTGAGCTGATGCGCCGGAATCCATATACCAAGCCTGATCCGGGACGCTGAGTGTCATGCCAGAAAGCTGAGAACCCAAATCCGTAGCAGTCGGATGGCCAGAAGGAGCAGTAAGGGCCTGATGACGTGCAGCCGGTGGTGGACCGAGAAGGCCAGCATGACTAGGCCGTGGAGTACTCCAGCCCGTAGTCGGATAAGGGCAGGGAGGCACGGGTCCTGTGGGGCAGGGGTACCAAACCCAGAAGTCTTGGGAGCCCGAGGGTGCAGCAGGGGGTTTCGGATCAGCAGGTTGACGACCTCCTGTCCCAATTCTGCGACGGCCGTTCCTGCCATTCCCATTGCGTCGCTGTCCGCCGCCATGGTTCCCATGCCCGCCACTGGAGTGGCTGCCGGGCTGAGGAGAGGGCGCATTCGGCTGTCGGTTCGAAGGAGTCGAAACCAACCCCTGATGCGGGCTAGGATGGACCGACTCCTGTCGAGCAAGAAGACGCTCATGTAGCCGGATCATGGAAACGGCTGAGAGATACTCCGGAGTCGGACGAGTCTGCTGGATGATCATGGCAACCCCGGTATATGCAGGAGAGAGACCATTGGTGAGCTGTATAACCAACCGCTGGTTCGAAACTGAAGTGCCGACATTCCCAATACGGTACGCATAGTTCTTCAGCCTGGTGCAGTAGTCGTCGAGAGACGAGCAGTGGTCCATGCGGCAGATTGAAAAATTCCAATTCCTGTTCTGCTAGCCGAGAGCCCTGATTGTCGTGAAAGAGGTTCTCCAACTTCAACCACACTTCTCTAGCAGTCTGGCCCCGAGTGAGGATAGCAAGTGCCAAGTCATCACTAATCGTTTGATAAATCCAAGACAGGATTACCGAATCGATAGAGCTCCAGAGGGGATCACTGTTAGCAGGTGGCGGGTCTTTGTCGAGATGATCTGAAACGCCAAAGGAGTGTGTTTGGATGCGAAAAAACGTAGCCTAGGGATCATACTGGACTATGTCATTATCCAGGGTGAAACGATCACGCTTCTCAATGTTGTTAACAAGGAACACGGGGTGAAGCGACTCCTTGGGGTTGCCGGAAGAGGCTATGTCGGTGGTGGAAGACATGGCGTAAAGAGGTTGAAGGCTGCTGACGAAGTTAAAGGGAGTAAACTAGCAAAACAAGAGGCTGCTTCTTGAGCCGCGCCGAAATAAACACGGAGCCGAGCTGGAGCCGAATGAGCTGCTGCTTGTAGAGAGAGGACCACGCGTAGCCGAGCCGGAGAGGACAACGCGGAAGCCGAGCCAGGAAGGAAGCCGCAGTGAGCCGACGCGTGGATCTGAGCCGAGTTGAAGCTGGCGCGTGGATCGGCGTGATGACGCGTTAAAGAAGCGTGTTTCCCCTGATTTTGCAGAGAGAGTTAAGAGCTCCAATCTCTGTTTGGTTTGTCGGTCCTATCCAATCGATTATTCCAAAACTCAAATCGTCCGACCAGAAGACGACGGAGAAGGAGGCGACCGGAGAAGTAGGCGACCGGAGAGAGACCAGAAGACGACGGAGAGAGACCGGAGAAAGAGGCGACGTTGCAGAACGTGGCCGGAGAAGCGGAAGTTGGAGTAGCAGTGGCGGCGGTCGTCCGAAAGGGAGGACGACGGCAGCCTGTGGCTACCGCACCCACACCTCCTAGGGAAACCACATCCCCACTCACACCTCTGCGGGCACCTACACAGGTTACCCCGTCCCGGACCCTTGTGGAACCCTTTCCTCAACACTACGTCCGTCGGTCTGTGTCCACTCGCCCTCCTACTGTACCATCTGTGCCTGTGTTGTCTGACCCTCCTGAGTCACCCACACCACGCCCAGTGGCTACTTCTCCTCCTCCTACCTCTCCTCAGATGACAACCCGATCCATGCATGGCATTGTCAAGCCAGTCACTCGTCTCACTTTAGTTGTCCCGCCACCAGACCCCATCTCACCCCTTCCCAAATCCCCCATCCTCGCCTTGTCAGATCCTCACTGGAAAGCGGCCATGGATGATGAGTTTGGAGTTATGGTTCGGAACCACACATGGGATCTGGTTCCTCGCCCGGCAGGGGCTAATGTTCTGCGATCTATGTGGCTCTTTCGCCACAAGTTTCGCGCTGATGGCAGTCTGCAGCTCTATAAGGCGCGATTGGTAGCCAATGGGAAGTCCCAGATGGTCGGGATCGATTGTGAGGAGACTTTCAGCTCGGTTTTCAAACCGACCACCATCCGTACAGTTCTCAGCATTGCCGTCACGCGCTCTTGGCCTATCCGTCAGCTGAATGTCAAGAACGCTTTTCTTCATGGTGATCTCTCTGAGACTGTCTACATGCATCAGCCCCCTGCCTATCGCGACACACGCCATCCTGATTTTGTTTGCCGGTTACGCAAATCTTTATATGGTCTGAAGCAGGCTCCCCGTGCTTGGTTTCAGAGATTTGCCACTGTCCTCACACAGACTATCGGTTTCTCTGGTTGCTCATGTGATTAGTCTCTCTTCGTCTGCAGTCGTGGCTCGGACATCGTCTACCTCCTGCTATATGTGGATGATATCGTCATCACTGGGTCGTCTCTGGTTGTTTTGGATCAGATTGTCTCCCAGCTCTCTGGAGAGTTTGCTATGACTGACCTAGGCCATCTGCATCATTTTCTGGGCATTGCTGTCACCCGTGATTCGTCTGGCTTGTTCCTGTCTCAGCATCAGTATGCTACCGACATTCTGCGTCGTGCCTCTATGTCGACCTGTAAGCCTACTGCCACCCCTGTCGAGGTCGGGAGTAAGCTTACAGCCACATCTGGCCCACCGGTTGCTGATCTTACACTATACCGCAGCCTTGCTGGGGCCTTGCAGTACCTCACGTTCACTCGACCAGACATCCAGTTTGCCGTTCAGCAGGTCTGTCTCTTCATGCACGATCCTTGTGAGCCGCACTTTCATGCACTGAAGCGTATCTTGCGCTACATCAGTGGGACACTAGAGTATGGTCTTCGGCTCTCTGCCTCCGCTGCTGATTCCCTCACCGCCTACACTGACGCAGATTGGGCTGGTTGTCCGGACACGCGCCGCGCCACTTCTGGTTACTGTGTTTTCTATGGAGACAATCTTCTGAGTTGGTCGTCCAAGCAACAGGCCACGATATCTCGTTCTAGTGCTGAGGCTGAGTATCGCGGTGTTGCTAACGCCGTCTCCGAACTCTGCTGGGTTCGGAATTTGCTTCTTCAGCTTCGTGTTGCCCCACCTCGGGCCACCGTCGTGTATTGCGACAATGTGAGTGCTGTCTATCTCTCTGGTAATCCTGTTCAGCATTAGCGCACTAAGCATGTTGAGACTGATCTCCACTTCGTTCGTGATAAGGTTCGTTTGGGTCAGCTTCGCGTGTTGCACATTCCAGCAGATTATCAGTACGCCGGCATCTTCACCAAGGGTCTTCCTCGGCCCTTGTTCCAGCGCTTCCGTTCCAGTCTCAGTGTTGGCACGCCTACAGTTTCGACTGCGGGGGAGTAATAGTTATAGGACTCTTATGTAAATAATTAGAGGACTAGTTGTATAATTTAGCATTGTATTTTACCTATTCAACGGTGTAAATTATACTAGTTGTATAATTTAGCATTGTATTTTACCTATTTAACGGTGTAATTAGTCAATAAAAAGGACGGAAGATTTCTCCAACCTTCATATATATATATATGTATATGTGTGTGTGTGTGTATAAGTAGGGATGGCAATCTGGCGAGTTCGGGTCAATACTTTCCCGGATCACACCCTACCCGGGCTTATCTTTTGCCTACCGAACCCGATAAGAACTGGCCCTGACCGACCCGAAATCCGGCCCAACCCGAAAACCTACTCATATTTACCAATTCAAACTACACTACACTGCTACTCACTTAACCAATTCAATCCACACTGCTACTCACTTAACCAATTCAAGCAACACTGATAAAATAGAAATACAAGGTGCAAATGTAGCAAATATAAGCTTTAATTACACCCAACTTAATGAAACAATTCAAATCAGATAAAATATAAATAAAAAGTTCAAATTACAATTTTGATAAAACCAAATAGTAATCAAAACACAAGTTCAATCTACGCTATCAACTTCTTCAGTTAAAATTTCATTTCGCCGCATTCCAGTACAGCCATTGCGCAATATCTGGCAGCTTCAATCCATCACGATTGGCTTCAATCCATGCATGAACAGGGCTGGTTCAAACAGAAATTGTTTGAATCTGCACAAACTCGACATGTTCGCAGCCAAATTCCGATCAATTGGTAAAGAATATGATGAAACTCAAAAGATGAATGTTGTAGACCAAACTACAGGTAACACACAGGACAAAGAATCATCAGAATGAGCAACAAATAAGCAACATAGGACCAATTTACAGAGGCTGGTATGCACAAAACTGCATGAATTCAGGGGTTATGTTGGCCTATTCACGGCGAGTTTCTGATCAATCGGTATAAAGATTCTAAGAAAACTCAAAACATGAAAACTGTAGCTGGATCAACAGGCTACACACAGGTGAAAGAAGCTTCTCAATTAGAGACATACACAGAGAGCTGTGGATCAATTACATCACCAAAATCACAAAGGAACTGGGGAATGAATGAACATGCAACTTGCATCTAATGCTATTGTTAACAATTCTAAGTGAATTAAAGGGTTATTACCATCCCTAGTACTGTACATGCTATGCAAATGTAGCAGGTTTTATCCGCTTAAACTCATGAATGGAAAACCACAAACAAGCAGCTACTGTTCCTATTTGCTAGAATAATAGCACCTAATCTGCCATGTTTAGGACTCCAGAATGAATGAACTATATAAACAAGTTCATCAAGAAGGAATGAACTATAAGACATAAATATTTTTTTAGCTGGGCTCCATTAAAGATACTTGTAGCTTCGACATCTTCTTCCACGTCACAGAGTCGAGGAGGAAATGGTGGACAATCAATAGAGGTACTCTATACATATATGAAAACAAACTCCATCATTTGAAACAAAAACACATGAATGCAATTATCATCAATTAAAACAAAAACACATGAATAATAAATAATGAAAAAATATACATTACCTCTTATCTCACTCCACAACCAGCTTTTTGCGCACATCAACGCTTCTAAATTAGAAGGATGAAGCCTACTACGATGTGGCGTGATCAACCGCCCACTTGTGCTAAAACTTGACTCACAAGCTACGGTAGACACGGGAATTGACAAAATGTCTCTTGCCACTTGAGACAAAATAGAAAATCTACCCTGACTTTTCCTCCACCAATCCAATACATCAAGAATTCAAAATCGGGTGTTCTTGTACAAAGACATTCTTTCAAATACATGTCCAGTTCAGAATTTTTCATGGCAGCACTAGTTGATTCCGCTTCCACAAACAAGTGAAAGCCAGCAAGAGGGCAGTTCTCATCCTCCCCCACCCTTATAGAATGAGAACGTGAAACTCTTACATCACTGCTTCGGTTCCCCACCAACCTTGACTGATATTCGTGCAATAAATCATAACATGTTTGTTCGACCTTCTTAAGACGATCATCAGCATCACTTTATCTTTGTTTTGTCACTAAGTAAATATTAGCATGCAGTTGAGTCTAAACCCAAGACCTGCAAGCAATAAACCACAAACACAACACAATACATACCAAATTTGCACACTTTCCAGACTATATTGCAATCCACACACTCCACTAAACCCAATAATGAATGATTTGCTATAGAGAACATTGACCCTATCCCTAAAGACAAGCTTGATATATTTGAAAGCACCATGAAAACTATGGGTTTTTCAAGACCCTTGTGAGGGAATCTGTCCCATACACCTCCAGATGTCCATTACAGAAAACAAAATCAACAATCTAAAAAACATCACAGTTTAGCTTATCATAATCTCATAAACAAACAATCATATCATTCCATGACTAGAGCCATACTGTTCAAATTCTTGACCTTTAACACCCAAATGAGAACAGAGAATGACAATCAACAATTTATAAAAGTGGACAGATCGCTGGAGAGGGAAAAAGAGCTAGATTTCATATTTTTCACAACATACCCATTTGCAGGTTTTCACAGAAAACTTTAATTCACAAAACTTCATAGTGAAACACCCATATTACAGATTTCGCAGAAGAAGACGGAAGAGAAGAGAAGTACTGACAAAGGAATCGCAACTATAACCCTAGAGCGAGAGATTCACCTCGTAGACGGAGAAGAAAATGGCCGCAAAGTAGCTAGTCATCGTTCATCTCTGGAGTGAGTCGAGAGAGAGAGATCTGAGATAGCGGACTGGAGTGTAAAAACCCTAGCACTACCCGATTCAGGCCCGAGTCCCCCACTTTCTAACTTGGACCGTTTTAATTTAAGTGCAGGCCCAGCCCGCACCAGGATTATATTAGTATGAGAGCGGTGTTTGGGTGGGTTGATAACCGGGTCGGCCCAAAAATTGACCCGTTTTGACATCCCAAAATATAAGAAATGGCTTCCCCAACTGAAAAGTCTATTTTCATAATATTACTTTGGTTTAGATAAATGAGTTTTTTTTTTTGAATCAACTTAATTTATTTAATCTTCAAATTTATAGCAATAAAACACATGGCAATGTAAGAACGCTTGAAGTTAAACACATTTCCTAATATCATTTGCAGATCATGGTCTAACTCACCACACACACATAGTCAATGGTTAATGTGTGCTAATAAATCCAATGAAGAGGTCATTATTATTTAAGGACAATTAATACTCTATGTAAATTATTTAAAGACAATTAATACTCTATGTAAATTATTTAAGGACAATTAATAGTCCATTTAAATTTGTATTATCTCAAACATTTATATCTTGACCTGGCCAATTTTCATGTACTGTCGGTTAACAAAGAACTTCTAAAGTTTTCATAATCCAGGCTTGCTTGTGGTACCAAGGGATAGCTAGTAGCACTAGCAGAGGGACCTTTGTCGATTGTCTGATCAAGAGAAAAGACTCGGGACGGTTGCGATATTCTAAAAAGTAAGTGAAGACAGATAACATAGTATTCTGTTTAAGTTTAAGTTTGTGTAATTTTCATGTTTTCGTTTCTCTACAAAATGTCTTTTGGATTGCATGATTCATTATTACTAAATATCATCCTTCTTGTTGTTTCACTGAGATCGTACTTGTAGATCCGTTGAAAAGACAAACAACCTTGAAAAATTAGCCACAATATGGCTCTTGTTTCTTATCAGTAGCGAGTATGTAAAACAATGAGATGTTGTTATTGCTGTATTCCAGATATTGCAGAAATATTGGAGATTTATTTATGTCATACTTTAAACTTGCCAGTCAATAGTTTTGTTTTTGGAAATGTCAACAAAATCATTTGTTCTTAATGTTTCGAACGAGCTTGACTTGAATTTCAAGGGGAGTTAATAGTTAAGTTGCACCCCCTATAAACTGTATGCTTCACTATAGTCGCTTTTAGAATTACTTTTCAGTGAAACATGCATTGACTTTGATTGCCTAATTGCGTTAAGCTAGAAAACAGCTTCGTATAAATTTCCTCAACAATTTCCTTGTACTGGCTTTTTTGCCTTCACATAAATGATTTATCTTTTTATCTCTGATCCTTTTAATTGATTTCTACACTTCTTTTTTACCAATTAATAATTTTCTTCAAATGGATTTAGTGAAAATTAATGGAAAAGACAGTCAATTAATTTCTTAATTTATCTAAACCAGCATTGTTACTGCATGTAATGCCCATCTATCTGTCTCTAACATCCCCTCTGTTTATGGACTTTCATGCTAGCCAGTAAGCAAACAATTTGTAAACGATGGAAAGTCTGGGTGACTATCGTCAAGTGTTGGGAAAAAAAGTTCATGTCTTGTTGGCAGCAGAGTCTGATACTGAGTCACTCCGTCACTGGAAGCAACTGTTGGAGATCCATTTGTATGAAGGTAAGCAGACATAAATATTGACGCCGAATTGAATCGAGGCGTTTTATGGGAGCAGCAAGAAGCAACGATTTAGAAAGGAAAATCATGAAAGAACCTCCATAGGTTTCATAGAAAACACCAAGTTTTCTGAAATAAACTCAATATTCAATTAACTGATGAAATAAGTCCACAAGCCGGACTTAAATAGCCAAAAACCTAAAAATTACCTAAAACAGCAAAATCTCAATAATTATTCTGAATTAAAGTCCTACTAAAGAAAAACATACTGGAAAAAGATTGACCCAAATCGGGTTTAAATTGACCTCCTAATTAACCAAAAGATTATTACTAAAAATAGCAAATTTGACGATTTCGTGCCCTTAACAGCCGTATTTTGCCAAATCAGCATGGTGCTCGTGACTAGGTCACGAGTTATGTTTAGAACGTCGTTTCTGGTCAGATTCATGTATGGTTCAACCCCGTTCATCAATCCTTCAATTCTGCCCCTGATTCTGCGTATGGACCGAAACAGCTTTTCTGAAACTGGCAAAATTCTTCCTGCATCAAATATTTACTTTTTTTAGTTCGCCAATGAATATTCTAAGACATGTTCTCAATAAACATTTTGTCGGAGTATATGGTTAAATGCCCTTTTGTTTTCGTTCACACGCTTATAATTTCTTCAGTGCAAGGATATACTTCTCATTTCTTATGTGTTTCTATACATTTTCAGTGACGACAGTTGGCTCGGGTATGGCTGCTTTAGAAGTGCTTGCACACAACAAGAAAAAGGTCGACCTTCTTCTTGCAGATGTTGGTTTACGTGACCTTAACGGGTTTTCACTTCTGCAGGATGCCATAAAACTTGGCTTACCTACAATTTGTGAGTAATATAATGGTCTAAGTACAACTTCTATTTGTGTTGTACGTTTGTTAATGATCTTATGTAATTTAATATAACTTCTGTTCGATTTATATTGTAGTGATGACGCACAGAGAAGATTTTGCTACTCAAAAGAAAGCCCTAGAGGATGGGGCTTGCTTTTGCATTGCGAAGCCACTGGTGGGAAAGGATGTGAAAAGCATGTGGCAATTTGTGTTGAAAGAAAAAATTTCACTAGAAAAACATGGGATCAAGGTCGGTTCTGGTAAAAGACTTAGAATTGAAAATGGAGAGAGTGTTTATGAGTCCGGTGAATCAAGCGAATCGAAGAAAAAATCTAGAAGACCTAGTATGAAATGGACAGAGGAGCTCCATTTAAAGTTCCTGGCTGCTATAGAAAAACTGGGTGCTGGATCGAGTAATTCTCTCACATTTATTAGAATTAGTTTTTCTTATCTTTATTTTTTCAATTGCGTATTCTTACATTTATTTCACGTTTGTTTTGGGTTTATAAATATGTCTCCTCATAACCAGAGTTGTCGGCAAAAAAGATACATGAACTCATGGGCGTGCCTGATCTCGAGCGACCTCAAGTCATCAGTCATCTTCAGGTTTGTTGTTTCCAAACATACTAAGATATAAGTATAGATTCTGTTTGCATGGACTTCGATATTGTACTGTAGGATATCTTTTGGTTGACTGTTTTATTAATATGGATGTCTTGGTTTGACAAGGATGTGTCAATCACACTACGCAATTGACATATCACTCACACATGTCGATACTGACATATATGACATGTATAACAAGGTCTATGTATACTGCTGGCAATTACTCCTTATAAAGTCAGTTTAATGACAGAAAATATTTTCCTTATTGATTAGTTTAGATTCAAGTTGATGCGTCTTGATTGTGTTGCCAGTCAACGCATTGGGAAACTTAATTTTTTTTCCTTATTGAAGATTTTAATAGCTGTTTGCTCTCATTTCCTCAGACGTATCAGAACAAGTTGAGGAAATCACTATTGGAGGATCGTAATGGAAGCCCTTCTAGAGATATTCAGCCTTCTCAGAACAACAAAACAGCCGATACAACCAGTCATGACGTATCACAAGGTAATTTTTAAACTGAAAACACGATATATCTTGAATTTCGGATAGCAGTTTTGTAAATTACGGCGACTGTTTTGTTAAAAAACTTTCTGCAGGTACTGAGGAGGCAAATATGACCAACTTCTCTAATACACCAAGTAATCCTCCTATCCCCATGCCTGGTATTGCAAACACCAGTTGCCAGTCGTCAACAGGAGTAAATGATCAGCAGATTAATACTGGTGTACTTGGTCTCGGGCATACACAAGTTGCCAGTCGTCATCAGGTTTGTCATTTTAAAGAAAACTAAACGAACTTATCGTTTTTACTTTTAGTTCAGACCAATAATACGTTTCTATTATAAGTTTCATGTCAGTTGTTCTGTAGAAAAATTTGTTTTTATATTCTCTTGTACCATCAGCTGTTATGTGGAATCTGTAGGAATGAAACACATAATTGGTCGTTCAAATAGGCATGACAGACTTGCGTGTTCCAATGAACAACATGACTTGTAATTGACATACGCATTCAGCATTAACTGTTGGCATTAATGTGTCGACCATGTATCTCTTCAATTTAAGGCACACGGTTACATAAATCTCAGCATGTAAAATATGTGTAAACATGTCTTAACGGTCAGATGTGATAGTAAACATAAGTTCACGTGTACTTTGACATGTTAGGTAGGTCAAGTACACATTCACAGCTGGTTATTTTCCTCGATTTTGATCTACTAGTCAAAGTCATTCCTATGTACTTTTATGCATAGTCAAACCAAAGAAAATAGATTGAAACTCCCGTTCATTACATGAGATGGAAAGGATCTGAGTATACCTCTGAACGTATCTAATTCTTGTTTTGGAAAAAAAATCAACAGGCTACCGAGTTTAGAGATAGACATTTGTCAGTAGAGCATGCATTCGACTTGAATGTGGCGATTGAAGAGGACGAGGAGGATGAGGATGCGCCTTTCGTTCAAGATCTTGAATAGGAGTTTAGGAAGATAGACTAGAGAATGTAAAAGTCCTAGCTTCTTTTTCTTTTTTATTCCAAAATAAATAAGAGTTCCGGTCTTGTGTTGTTTTCTTTCTCCATCTTGTCAGTACAATTGGTTTTTGAAAGAACAGTATTTAAATCACTAAAAGAAAATTTTCATTGATGATAGGAGTAGTGATGCTGTAGGATAATTTGGAAATCTATGGGTAAAAGGAGTCATATAAGGTGAGCGAGCCTTCTTGCACAGAACCTCCTAATGATTCATATCCTCATCTACCTTTTCTCTTTTTACATAGCCAAAATAATTGAATCGTGGTGTAGTACGTAGACGCAACAGATATCGTTGAAGTGCTGGTGGAACAGGGATCATTAACTCTGATTTGTGGTCTGAATTCCTCAACAATCTCGCTCTGTTTGTTCCGTTCAGAGTGTTCAGGCAAATTTCCTCCTTTTAATCTTGGCAGAAAGCAGTCAGTCTCTAAAACCTTTGATATTAGAGAGGATAATGACCTTTCATTCCACCTTTGTATACTGATAGTCTTGTTGCTTCTTATCATTACCAAGTTATCTCTTTTAATGAACTTTTTCAAATGTTTTTAAAACAAGAATGTTAGAAAATATATGAAATGCTAGAAAATTTATGACAACCAAAATATATGACAATTGGTTCAACTACGAAAATCAAATTGTTGTTATAACTGTTTCTAATCCATATGACCCTTTTGTCCACGAGGCATGAAGGATACCAAAACTGCAAAAACATGCATATTTTGATCCAGTTGTTCATAACTCAGACTTCAAGGAATTGAAGTTGTCTTATTTTTTTCAATGAACTCATGATCTGAGAGATCACCTATTAAAACTTCAACCAATGAAATCGAGTGATCATCTCTTGGCTTATTACAATTATCAAAGTAATAATTGTCATCAATCAAGAACACAATGGTTCATAAGTTACTTAATTATAAATGTTTTACTATGTTTCTTGTTAATAATGATCTTAACACTCTTTCTCTTTGGCCTCGTCAGATGTGTCACTATGGTGCATGGCGTTCTGTAGGAAAGGCACAAGTACCTTCTACTACAGTATATGCTGATGGTAGAACGAAATCCACATGGATGCCTCATTTGGTAAGCTCTACCAGTGTCCGTCAGCTGTCTGACAATCAAGAAAGAAGAGGAAGAAACAACCATACAAGCGCCACAACTGTTTCCTCACAATCATCGCTACATGTTGGCGGATATGATCTCATTCAGACTATTCCGGAGTCAAATGCTTATCATGGAATGGTAGGAAACATAGGTGAAGGCAACAATAATGTAACACAAGGCAATCGTGAAGGTAAAAATCACGGATTATCTAGAATTCTGCATACAATGTTTTCAAAATCGGTGATTGTTTCTTAAAATATGTCTGTCTGCAGGTACTTCTACTGCTACACCAAGCAGTCTAAACCTCACACATGTGCCTCTTCCAAGTGTACCTGGTACGTTTAACTCTGGGACAAATGATCAGCAGACTACTCATGTACTCGGTCTCGGGCATACGCAAGTTGCCAGTGATTTTCAGGTTTGTCACTTTCAAACAAAAAACTCAATGAGTTTATTTTCCACTCAGTACAAGTCAAGATACTGTTTCTAATATGAATTTCAGTTCAATTGTCAGGTAAAAGGCTCAGTAAATTTCTTAGAATTTTCTCTGTTATATTCTCTTGTTTCATTGGCTGTTTCATAGGTTCTAGAGGTTTGTTTCACATAAATGGTCGTTCTTATATCCAACATGTCTAAACTTAAATAAAATAGGCATGACAGAATTGATTGTTCCGATGAACAACTTGGCTGTTTCAATTGACTCGCTGAGCATATGGCGTTAGCTATTTCCATTAATATGTCGGACATGTATCTCTTTAGTTTTTGGGACACGAGTACATGAATCTCATCATGTTAATAGGTGTAAAAATGTCTTTACGAGAGGGATGGGTAATTTAAATTCTAAGGCACGAGAACTCAGATCTGTTAAGAGATGAGAACAACCGGAGCAAAAGGCGTTGGCTGGGAATCCACCGCTGAAATTGGCTGGCTACGACAGGAGATTTTCAATCTCTAATAGGTCGGAGATGAGTGTAAGTAGGGTCTCAAAAAGTCTCAAAACAGAAGAAAAATCAGGAAAACAGGAGGGCAGCTTACATTGGTTTCGCCTGTCAGGCAGTGGAAGCAATTGATTGATTAGGTCACCTGTAGCGAGATAGAGAATGTGAAAAAGAAAAGGCGGACGCGAGACGTGAGAGCCGAGCCCAACGATCTGTCCGAAAGACTACGGCGAAGTGAGAGGAGTGTTGATTCATTGAAATGATTCACCAATTACAGTTAGAGCCACTTATAAGCTCGGGAAGTACTGGAAAAGATAAAACTAAAATCAGATTCTAAGAAGATGGATGTTTTTTTGTAGAATCAATAGCAAAACGGTAACAAGACAACCGAGGTATAGGGTTAAGATGCAGTAGAGATAAAATAATATATTATTTTATAGACATTATATCTTCTAATATTTACATTATTGATTCTATGTCGCCCACACTAAAAACCTTTAGTTAACCACAGCAGTGTTCATGAACCATCTACTTTGCTACTATATTTTGGGAGATTAACATTGCAAGGAGGGAACAAATTTTTCATTGAAATAGGCTTGTTTGGGCCTGAGAAATACGAAATGAAACCGATTTGGGATATACTATCGAAATGGGCTCATTTAGAAACCGATAATGCGTGCATAGGTTCTTATCTTTGAATTCTCGATTTTCATATGCTAGAAGCCCAATTAAAACCGATGGTCCAACTATCGGTTCTTTAAAAATTGATACTTGCACTATCGGTTGTAAGCCCTACCTCTCTTTTTCCCCTTTATTTCAGTCTGTCTCTCGGTCTCTGTTCTTCTGTCTAATCCGACGAAGGCCGTTGACAACAATCGTCCGTTTGGCGATGTGCCCATCCATAGTAAGGTCTCTCTCTCTCTCTCTCCTAACTTTCATCTGCAGACGAGGATCTGCTGATTATATAAGCCCTAAGATGAATTCTGTTTTGGAAACTTGCTTCTTTCTCACAAACTGTTGAATTTGGATTGCATCAGGTAATAGCCGATATTATGATTATCGGTTTTTAAGAACCGATTATGCTATTATCGGTTTTAAATAACAACCAATAGTCATAATATCGGTTTTTATTTTTTGTCGTGCAGAAGCTAAAACCGAGTCTTGGAGTCTCGGTTTCAAGCTTGAGAACCGATTCTTGGATGTCGGTTTCTAAACGAGCCTTTCCGGCATTATGGGGATCATTTCAGTGTTTTTCGGAGCGAACAACATAGCCTGATTTCGGACACCCACCTACTCAAAGTAGTAAATACCATATCACCCAACTCGTAAAAGCTAGATAGAATTAATCCTTGCCGAAGCACTGCTTGATTTTGTTTCTCTTTCTAGTCCACTAGAGTTTGTTTAGGAATGTATTTCCCTATAATTTTCTAGGTTGACGGCACATTATCAGTCCCCTAATGTGACATATGCCTCTCTTAATTAATTATTGGTATCCCCTAGACTCCCATTTATTTGAATACCAACAAAAAGCTCACTATTTTTCTGGAATCTGAGGAAATAGTTTGACCCCGATTGCAATTGAGTAGAAAGAAGAATACTTTATTTGTTTACTCGTAGAAAATATTGAGTACGTGGCAATTTGTCTCTGGTTAATTGTTTACTTCATCTCAAATTTCAATTATTTTCTTTGTTAATAATGACCTTAATAATTTTTCTCTTTGATTTCGTCAGAATTGTCACTATGGTGAATGGCGTTCTGTAGGAAAGCCACTAGCACCTCCTCTGGTAAGTGCTGAATATGGAAAGAAGACCACTTCGATACCTCATTTTTCAAGCTCTGCCACTGACCATCAGCTGTCTGACAATCAAGAAACTAGACAAAGAAATACAGCTGTTGACGGCTGCCGAAATGTAATACCAGGTAATTGTGAAAGCCAAAATCGTGGAATATCTGGAATTCTACATGGCATTGTTTCCAAAAGTGGTGATTCCTCCTTAAAAATGTTTATGTCTGCAGTTACTTCTACTGCTACACCAAGCAGTCTACCTTTCTCGAGTGCTCCTCATCATGCTAGGTCTGGAGCTAATGGTCAGAGGCCTAGTTCCTCCTATCAAGTTCCTGTTGAAAATACTTCTTCCGATTACGCAATTGATGAAGATCTTCAGCTTTTATGGGACCCCAATTGTCAAGTAAACCTTGAAGAGATTTTTGCTGACCAGGTGCGTCTTTCAAGTAATATTAATAGTTTTAATGCCATTTGAACGCGGACATTTTGTTTAGTTGCTCGTTTTACATGTGTCTTATAGTTTATCTGGTGATTAGCTGCAGCCACATTTCGGCAGTCACAAATAGGAAACCGTCACAGGAGATGAGGTGATTATTAATGCTCAACGTTATGTGTAAGGAAAGATGTACGATGACATGCGGTGCCTGGATTCTAGAGATATGAAGAGATATGGAGATGGTTTTTATGCTAGATATTTAAGTTTAGATGATAGATCTGGTTTAGACTTTCATACTCATAATGTGCTACAGATTATTAACGTTGTATATTACTTGCACTACTCAACTCTGAGGTGTATTTGCTTTTGTTATCATCATCCTCCCTGTTGCTCACATCATACATTGTACCACTCCGTTTCTTCTCTTTCTTCCCCTTTTCTATTTTGGTACGTTTCCTTTCTTTCTCCCTCTTTTCTCTTTTGGCAAGTTTAATGATGATCAATTACCCATTTACCCTTGCAAATATTACCCCACATTTTATTAAACTCATTTCATAATTGGATTGGGCCACCAATCCACCCAGATCAGTGGCTCATTTTTCTAAACAAACCAAATCCTTCTAATGTAACCCAACACCATCATCCAACCCAAAAACACCAACTCAGTTTAAACCTACTCACTCTCTCAAACTATTCATCTCTTCTCTCTCACATATACAAACCAGGGGAGTGAAATAGAGAGAAATAGAGAGAGAGAGAGAATGTCGAGAGAGGAGACAGAGCCGGAGAGAGATGGAGACGCCGGCGGATGAGGCGACAAAGGCCTCTAACGGAGAGGCGACGGAGGCAAATGAACGATGGAGAGGCTATGGCGGCAACCAGGTATATGAATCCCCCCCCCCCCTCATCTCCTATTCTTCTTCTGTTTTGACCTCTACTGTGTGGATCTGCAATATTTGACTCAAGATCTGCATTTTTCTCCGATCTTTGCAGCGGGTGTCGGCGACGTGGCGGTGATGGTGAGAGAGAGAGAAATGTCGAGAGAGAAGGAAAACGCCGGCAAACCAGCGACGGAGAGGACAATGGTGGTCTTGGCGAGGACGACGGTGGTCTTTGACGAAGGTCGTCGACGAGGACGAGGACGGCGGTCTCAGTCTTGTCAGCGTGGAGGTGGTGAACATCAACTAGTTCTTCTATTTCATCTCTTCTTCCTCTAATTTTTCCTTAGATTTGTAATTTTTTTTTAATTGGGTATGTATATTATTGTTTGGAACTATTAGATCTACAAGCTTATTTTGTTGTTGGTAGTGGTGGTGGACTGGTGGTGGAGGGGTGGCGGTGGTTGTGGTGGTGGGCTGGTGGTTGTGGTGGTATGTTCTTGATGTTCTTCTTCACATAATCAAGCTAGAGAGAGAGTGTGGGCATAAGAGAGAATAAAGAGAAGGAAAGGGGCAATATAGTAAAAGGCGCTTTTTTCTTAATTTGTGTGCCCCCTCCAAGGGGGAGAAAGAGAAGAAACGGAGTGGTATGTTGCATGTACGTATACCGGGTTGATCACGGTCCGGTTTGCCAAAATTTATTGCCCAACCCTAAGAAAGTTCAAACCGAACCTGCACAATCATTCGTCGAGATCAAGTGGATTGACCTCTGCCCCCCTGTTCGACCTGAGTTAATTGGGCTAGTAAATTTGGCAAAATTGTTGTTGAGGTACCCATAGTTTAGTTTTTCTGTAGATTTGATACCCATACCTTAAAATAGTGCAGTCACAGTACCCACTAGTAACTTCTGTTACATTACGTTGATGGAAAATTTTAAACTAAGGGTCCTTTTTGTATTTTCCAATTACAATTTTAAATTATGTAATTCTAAATTTTTATCAGGGAATTCTGGAGGCGATTCAGTGTCATGTGAAGATTCAAGTTAAGTGTCATGATGATTTGTTACATTGTATTTCCTGACCTACAAAAAATACAATGACCTAGTTTGGATGTGATAAATAATGAGATGAACTATTTTCTCATATTCTGATAATTCCAATATTCTCACAATCTTTGCTAATCCCACAACACCTGGTTCCGAATTTAGTAACTGCGTTCCGGATTTTAACAAATGTGAATTTCATGTTTGTGCCCCTGTCGCATGTCAAATTGTGATTGGCCTTTTGACCGGTCCCTCAAAACTAGCTCAGGGTTCCGAATTTTTAACTCAGCCATATAATAACAACCGGACCCCGGAATCTTGAAATAGGATTGAAGTTTATTATAATCTCAATTAATAATATGTATCATCCAAACACCTCGCGTTAAAGAAGATACCAATCCTTTAATCTGCAATAATATATCTAATCCAAACAGGCTTAAACGATTTCACTATTTATTCATGTGCAGAGTCAAACTCGAGAATTTTGAACAACGCCGTGAGATAGACCAAAGCCAATGGTTCTGACTTCTAAACTTCTGTCATTTAGTTAATTCAAGGCTCAGACGATTACTTGGTATGTTTCTTCTGGATCGACCTAGTTTGACTTTTTAACCCGTAACTGGGTTACATTGACTCGGTTATTTAGGTAGCAAAACGATATAATTTGTTGACAATTTTTGTATGGTATTGTAGAGGAAAGTTAACTTTACGAGACCATGCAAAGATTACAAAATTCTTACATTATTTTGCTGATCAAATCACTGGGTCAAAGTGACTCAGTGAATAGTGACAAAAAGTGAAGTAGGCTGAAAGAGAAGAAACAGAGGTAGTACAAGGTAACAAGCCTATTGTTCGGGTATCTTTTGGGGCTTGTTTGTTTTCTTGGCTTATAATTGAAGGATTGTGAGTTACAAGATTAAAACTACATACGCTAGGAGGACTTTCGCTCTCTCCTCTCTCATAGAACTTCGTTTCTTTTCCTTTTTCCGTCCTTCGACCGGAAATTTCTCAGGTCATCCGGAATTTCGTCAACCTATTTCCTGTTATTAGTATATCACTCTCTCAAATAGTTTTCGAGCATATTTTGCAATTACTCCATTTACCTCAATTTCTCGTGATAGTGGTGGTGTGGATCAAAGGCAAAGGAAAATGTGTAAAGAACTCCGTTTGGAGTTGGAGGATGATCCAAACCGTTTGACAGCTGCAAGCCTCGACTTTAGTCGCAAAATGTATTACAGTAAAGAAGTTGGAACAAATACGATGAAAATCATGGTTCAAAGTGCGTGGAATCTGCGAGGAACGGTGACAGTGCACAACTTCGGTCACAATCTATTTGTGTTATGTTTCTCGAAGGGTTAAGATTATGAAAGAATTTTGCAGAAATCTCCATGGCTGGTTGGAAACCTGGTGTTACAACTCAAAATCTGGCATCGGGGAAATAATCTGAGCAGTGTGGATTTCTCTCGGTGCCCTTTATGGGTTTACGTGAAAAGGCTTGGGTCAGTTTTGGGCCTTAATGGACATCCTTTATTGGGCTTGGGTCTCGTGGGCTATTTTGGTGTGGTTGTCAGTTAGGTTTTGGCATAGGAGGCTCTTGCGATTCGTTGGGCCAGTTTGGTTGTTTGTGCTTGTTATGCGGGTGCCCTCAAGCATTACCCAGTAGGATTCCAGTTTGTTTCTAAGTTTTACGCTTGTTTATGCATGTTTCTTTCCATAGTATTTCGAGGGGTATGCCCCTGTCATTTGTAATCGTTTTCTCGATATATAAAATCCTTTCGTTGCTAGTGAAAAAACAATAATAATGGTAAAAGACATTTTTCAACTTCAAAGTATGGAGAAAATACATTTTGCCCCTTGATTTATGGATAAATACATTTAGCACCCCTGTCAGAGTAAAAAAAAACGGTGGACTACAGATGGGTGAAAAGACAAAAATACCCCTGAAATGCCCTTTCCTTCCTTCTCCTCCTCGTTTCCAAACCCTAACCTTATCTCCCCCCCCTCTCTCTTCTTCTCCATCCCTCTGTCTCTCTCTCCAAGTCGGACCACTTTATGGACTACTCTTCATCTTCTCTCCAAACTCTCTCTCTCTCTAAAGCAGTGGTGGTTCTGAGAGAGCATATAGTGTGGTTCTCACACAAAAGAAATGGGGAAGAGAATACACGGAATCCCTAAGTCGTACACTCTCCCTTCATCCCCAACCCACTCTTTCTCTTCATCTTCCTCATCAGAATTTGAATTCACAATCTCAATCTTACCTCGCAAATCCACCACCAACATCTGTCTGGACGATGAGCTCTTCTACAAAGGCCAGCTCCTCCAAGGTCCGAACCCTCCTGGCATCCTCCTCAACTACCTCCTCCTCCAACACATCCGCCGCCGCCTCCCGCGAATCCTCCGGCAGCTCCAATGATTCCCAATATTCCCTCCTCGCAGCCGAATGCGACTTCTCCCGGCCCAACTTCGTTGCTGAGGACGATGAATTCAAACGTCTCAACGCCAATTTCTCAATCCCCTCAAGCTACATCATCGCCAGGAAAAAGGCCAAATAATTTTCCCCCTCAAGATTCCACCACCACCACCACTACCTCTCTCTTCTCCCTCTGTGTCGATCCTGCGAAATCGACGGTGACTGATGAAGAAGGAGGATGAGGAAGTCCCGTTGTCGCTGCCGTTGTCCCCGTAGTCTCCAGCTATCCTTCTTCGCTGTCGTATCTTTCCACCCTCCGTCTATTCTTGTTTATGTTGCTGCGATTGTGGCTCCGTGGTGGTGCCGGAGGAAATGACGATGAAATTTTCAAGTTTACGATTTCGAGATTCAGCCGGTGAAATCAGACGGAGTGAGGATTGTGAAGAGGTTAATTTGCAGAGGCTGGAATTGGGTGTTTATGGTGGAGTTCAGGTCTGAGGTATAGGTTTTGGGATTTGTGGTTGTTTGGTGCAGATTGTAGAAGGCAGAGGTGGTGATGATGTGGGTCTGTTTTATTTGCTACAGAGGTTCGGTTATGGTCTGGTGAGTTGAGGCTGAGGTCAAGGAGCTTTTGGGTTGTGTTCTTGATTTGGTGAAGAACACAGTGGTGGTGGTTGTTCTCGTCGTCGTCGTCGTTGTCGTCGTCGTCGTCGTTGTTGTTGTTGTTGTTGTTGTTGTCGTCGTTGTTTTTGTTGTTGTCGTCGTTGTTTATCGTTGTTTTTGTCGTCGTCGTTTGGATTCGGTGGTGGTAGTGGTGGGGATTCGGTGGTGGTGTTGGTGGGGATTTAATGGAAGTCGAGGTGGTGTTCAAGCACACCAAGAACATCAAGAACATGATGAATCCTATAATAAACAAAAAAGTGTGGTATTTGTACATAATAAATAAGGGTAAAATGGTCACAAAAAATCAGTTTGCACCCCTCCGCCGACGAATTGTAACAGAAGGATGGTATATGTCCACCCTCCATCCACTAACAGGGTTGCAAAATGTACTTATCCATAAATCAGGGGGCAACAAATACTTTCTCCATAATCGGGGGTGGAAAATGTCTTTTACCCTAATAATAATCGATAAAAAAATTACTAAGTGGATTAATTCATTTTTTTTTGAGAAACGTGGATTAATTCATTAAACTTTGAGGAGTGAAGCACTAGAGTTAAAAGCACCCCGAGTCCAGTGATCCGATTTGGGTGGGTTTGGTATGATATTTTGGACTTTCAAGTCGAATTTTTAGTTGTTGTGAAAAAGATTCGTGACAAAGAAATTGATGAAAAAAAATTCAACGACACTCCAAGTATGCAATAGTTACATATGAGAAATTTCCATAATTTCTCTTAAAACAATGTCTCCCGAGCAACCTTCTTAAAATATGAGGCTCCAAATATAAGTTTATTAGGCTTTAAACATAAATTTTAAAATCTGAATCAGGACTCCAATGCAACATTAAAAGTGTAACTTCATAATAAACCGGCTTAGACCTGTCATAGGGTGCGTCAGCATACTATAAGCAACTATCAATGAAATAACAATACTTCTTTCACAAATTTACTTACTATTTCTCCCAAGTGAATCCATATGAAAAATCAACATTTATTATTTAGTTGTAGCGGGGAACAAACCAATCCAATTATATAGAACCAACCATATCCCATGCATCCAAGACCTTAAGTGCCGGCACCCCTCTAAGACTTCTTGCGGCCAGAGAGGTGAGTACATGAAGCAGCCCGGGACAATTGCAACCGAGAAAAATATCACAATAAATAATAATCCGCATATGGTTCCACCGCACAACTGTTTCCACTTTACGTTATTACGTTTTATTAATTCCATTTGATATTTCCCAAAAAAATCATTTAGACAAGTAAATGAAATCTCAAGTCAAGCACGTATATCACAAATCACATTTTGAGACGTAAAAATCATAAAAATAATTGGACACGAAAGAAGGACAGGCACACTAGGTTAGGCATATTTACTCACCTCAAGTAGCAAAGAAAATAGCGCGATAAAGCTTCTACGGATATTCGTAACCCTTGCTTATGATCTTGTCACCTACAATTTATAATTCCTAAATTATTTACAAGCTCAATTGTGCAAGTATGATATGCCAAATGCTTTAACTCCTAATGTGACATTTGAAATTATCCCCATAACCCCATTAATTGTTAGCATACCACATTTATTTAATAAACTTGTGACATTAACACTTATATTTTTCTCATAAAAATATTACAACTTATATAAAATCGTAAAGTTATTGAGAAATAATTCCAATATTAATTTCATACACTCTCTTTACTTAGTAAATAGTAATTTATTAGAAAACAAAATTATCTTTTAAATGACTATAAAATTTAATTCGAACTGATCCAATTTTTTATTTATTAGAAAGTACATATACTATACAAAAATTAAATACTCAAATAAAATTCACAAAATGTTTATTCTAATAAAAACAAGTCATATATATCTATAAATTTATGTTGGATAAATAATTTCTACTTTCTAGAAAAATAATCATGTAATATCAAACAATAGTAATATGGATTTTTATTTAAAAGTCTACTTTATTAGTTATTTCACAAATTAACTTCCAACTTATTTATTTTTATCAATATTGACAAAATAATCTCTTTTACTCAAAACACTAATTTACAAGCACTTTATACTATTTACTTAAACAAACCAAAATTAAGTGAATAAAACAAAGTATATTTTATCTTGCTTATTTTCAATAGAAACAACAATATTTCTTATAAACAAATTCTCATATAACTTTAATAACCAATTTACATAAACAACCCCCTTTTATGAACACAAGCATACAACTCAAACCCATCATACCCGATTCGTGATAGAGCTAACAAGATGTGATTTTGATGATTAGAAATGGACCAGAGAGTGATTTAGGACTCACCTACGCGAAAAATCGCGAAAAACGGTCAAGAAGCGGAGCGGGTTTCGTCTCCGAAGATGGTGGTCAGCGGTGATGAACACCGGCGATGAGTCCGATGTTATGGCCGCTGTTTGATGTTGCTAATTCACTCCTCGGACCTCCAGGAGTATTTTGGTACCAAGGGGAGAGAATGGGTCGCTCTGGTTAGCTCTGGAGCTTCTCGCTGGAAAGTATGGTGGCGGCGACGAAGGCGGCGGTTTTGGGTGTTATGCAGCTGGTTCTTGCTGCTGGTTTTGCTCTATGTGTCAAAACAGAGAGGGAAAGCAAGCTTGGTGGTCGATTTAGAGAGAGAGAGAGAGAACCCAGAGGTGGTGGCGGTTGTTTCCGTCGGGTGGGTTCGCCGGCTGCCTCCTTGGCGGCTGGCGGCCTTCTCTTCGGGGCTTCTGCTGCTCCTGATGTCGAACAGAGAGGAGTAGAGGGTTAAAGTCCAAAACAGAGTGGGGAAGGGAGAAGGCAGAGGTGGCGGTGGTCTTCCCCGTCGGGTGGGTCGCCGGACGTAGCTGGTGCCGGCTCCTCGTCGGGGAGCTGCTGCTGCTGCTGGTAGGGCGTAGCAGAGAGGGAGAGGAGAGGGAGAGAAGAGGTGGCTGTGGTGGTGAGGGTGGTTCGGGTGGTGATGGTGAAGGTGCGGTGGTGGTGGTGCCGTGGGTTGATGAGAGAGAGAGATGAGTGTTTGTTGTTTCTGATGTGTGTTTTGGTGTGAGAAATAAAAGAGAGAGAGACGTATTAAATAAAGAGTTTGTTACTTGGAGAGGTTGGTTTCAATCACCGACTTGGTCATTTTTTTTTTTTTTTTTTTATTTTTTTTTTGTCTTCTAGCTAGTTATGGTAGGGTGTTTTGGGAGTACTAATTGGGTTGGTCATCTAGTGGGTTGGGTACACAGTTGGATATATATTTAAATAACTACGTAAATTACTAAATAAAATACACAATAAAAATACCAGTTTCTATAAAATTGTTATATGAAAATCCCGAGTATATTTTCAACCCAAAATAACCCAACTCGTCTCTCGCAACAAAAATTAAACTTTTATCTCTCGAATACCCAATTTATCCTTCAAAACTAAACGGGGTATTACATCATAAAAGTGGACAGATCGCTCGAGAGGAAAAAAGAGCTAGATTTCACATTTTTCACAACATACCCATTTGCAGGTTTTCACAGAAAACTTTAATTCGCAAAACTTCATAGTGAAACACCCATATTACAGATTTCCCAGAAGAAAACTGAAGAGAAGAGAAGTACTGACAAAGGAATCGCAACTATAACCCTAGAGCGAGAGATTCACCTCGTAGACGGAGAAGAAAATGGCCGCAAAGTAGCTAGTCATCGTTCATCTCTGGAGTGAGTCGAGGGAGAGAGATCTGAGATAGCGGACTGGAGTGTAAAAAACCCTAGCACTACCCGATTCAGGCCCGAGTCCCCCACTTGCTAACTGGGACCGTTTTAATTTAAGTGAAGGCCCAGCCCGCACCAGGATTAAAATAGTATGAGAGCGGTGTGTGGGGTGGGTTGATAACCGGGTCGGCCCAAAATTTGACCCGTTTTGCCATCCCAAAATATAAGAAATGGCTTCCCCAACTGAAAAGTCTATTTTCATAATATTACTTTGGTTTAGATAAACGAGTTTTTTTTTTAATCAACTTAATTTATTTAATCTTCAAATTTATAGCAATAAAACACATGGCAGTGTAAGAACGCTTGAAGTTAAACACATTTCCTAATATCATTTGCAGATCATGGTCTAACTCACCACACACACATAGTCAATGGTTCTATTAATGTGTGCTAATAAATCCAATGAAGAGGTCATTATTATTTAAGGACAATTAATACTTTATGTAAATTATTTAAAGACAATTAATACTCTATGTGAATTATTTAAGGACAATTAATAGTCCATTTAAATTTGTATTATCTCAAACATTTATATCTTGACCTGGCCAATTTTCATGTACTATCGGTTAACAAAGAACTTCTAAAGTTTTCATAATCCAGGCTTGCTTGTGGTACCAAGGGATAGCTAGTAGCACTAGCAGAGGGACCTTTGTCGATTGTCTGATCAAGAGAAAAGACTCGGGACGGTTGCGATATTCTAAAAAGTAAGTGAAGACAGATAACAGAGTATTCTGTTTAAGTTTGTGTAATTTTCTTGTTTTCGTTTCTCTACAAAATGTCTTTTGGATTGCATGATTCATTATTATTAAATATCATCCTTCTTGCTGTTTCACTGAGATCGTACGTGTAGATCCGTTGAAAAGACAAACAACCTTGAACAATTAGCCACAATATGGCTCTTGTTTCTTATCAGTAGCGAGTATTTAAAACAATGAGATATTGTTATTGTTGTATTCCAGATTTGTTTTGTTGAGCTCCTCTACTATCTTTTCGATGGTAGGGCTTCTCAATGTATGTACACTTATGTATACTTACATAATCTTTCAGAATACTCCGTTTTTTTTTTCATTCTTGATTAATTTTGAAATTTCTCCATTGCTTATTGGATGCTCTTTTTTACATTCTAAGAAAGATAGTTTCCCGTAAAGTTTAATAGAATGATCATAGTTTATCATTGTAACAAACAAAAAAATAATTTAATTACCACTGTACAAAAAGAAATGTAAATTGTAGCATGGAAACTAATTTCGCCAATTTGACATCAATTTGACTCATTTGAATTATATTTTGTTAATTCAAGGATCCCCAATATTGAATCATGTATGTAAAAAAGACATAATACAAAAAGTGTAAATAGTAATAATATAAATATAATTAATATTTTTCTATTGAATATAAAAAAGAAATTATACAAAAAAATTGCTTAAATTTTAGGATATGTATGTAAGAGAATAAATTGGGAAGAGATTACAGGATGTCTAGTGACTGAAAAAGACATAATTTGTAAGCAGTTGTTCATGATGTAAGCATCTTGCTACTCCAGTAGTTCGGTTTGATATTTATCACAGTCTGAACACTATTTACTATTATTTGTAATTATTTTATTATGTGATTGTTTCTCGTATTATTTTACTGTAAATATGACCATTAAAAAAATGAAAAAAATGGAAAATGTATTAGAGATAGTTATTCAGATTTCCATAGGAATATAAAAAGTCTTGGAACGATAAAGTTTTAAGAAAGATAAAAGTGGTTCATCATTTGAAGTTTAAAACTTTTAATTACCTAGTAAAAAATGGTTCATAACACAACAAATCATAAGAGGGCTAAATTTGTCATTCTAGACATATAATTTGTTAGTGGCTCTGTAAGGATAATTTTCCGCTCTGTAAGAATCAGCTCCCTTTATTTATGTCATACTTTAAACTTGCCAGTCAGTAGTTTTGTTTTTGGAATTTGTTCTTAATGTTTCGAACGAGCTTGACTTGAATTTCAAGGCGAGTTAATAGTTAAGTTGCACCCCCTATCAACTGTATGCTTCACTAATAGTCGCTTTTAGAATTACTTTTCAGTGAAACATGCATTGACTTTGATTGCCTAATTGCTTTAAGCTAGAAAACAGCTTCGTATAAATTTCCTCAACAATTTCCTTGCACTGGCTTTTTTGCCTTCACATAAATGATTTATCTTTTTATCTCTGATCCTTTTAATTGATTTCTACACTTCTTTTTTTACCAATTAATAATTTTCTTCAAATGGATTTAGTGAAAATTAATGGAAAAGACAGTCAATTAATTTCTTAATTTATCTAAACCAGCATTGTTACTGCATTTAATGCCCATCTATCAGTCTCTAACATCCCCTCTGTTTATGGACTTTCATGCTAGCCAGTAAGCAAACAATTTGTAAACAATGGAAAGTCTGGGTGACTATCGTCAAGTGTTGGGAAGAAAAGTTCATGTCTTGTTGGCAGCAGAGTCTGATACTGAGTCACTCCGTCACTGGAAGCAACTGTTGGAGATCCATTTGTATGAAGGTAAGCAGACATAAATATTAACTTTTTTTAGTTCGCTAATGAATATACTAAGACATGTTCTCAATAAACATTTTGTCAGAGTATATTGTTAAATGCCCTTTTGTTTTCGTTCACACGCTTATAATTTCTTCAGTGCAAGGATATACTTCTCATTTCTTTTGTGTTTCTATACATTTTCAGTGACGACAGTTGGCTCGGGTTTGGCTGCTTTAGAAGTGCTTGCACACAACAAGAAAAAGGTCGACCTTCTTCTTGCAGATGTTGGTTTACGTGACCTTAACGGGTTTTCACTTCTGCAGGATGCCATAAAACTTGGCTTACCTACAATTTGTGAGTAATATAATGGTTTAAGTACAACTTCTATTTGTGTTGTACGTTTGTTAATGATCTTATGTAATTTAATATAACTTCTGTTCGATTTATATTGTAGTGATGACGCACAGAGAAGATTTTGCTACTCAAAAGAAAGCCCTAGAGGATGGGGCTTGCTTTTGCATTGCGAAGCCACTGGTGGGAAAGGATGTGAAAAGCCTGTGGCAATTTGTGTTGAAAGAAAAAATTTCACTAGAAAAACATGGGATCAAGGTCGGTTCTGGTAAAAGACTTAGAATTGAAAATGGAGGGAGTGTTTATGAGTCCGGTGAATCAAGCGAATCGAAGAAAAAATCTAGAAGACCTAGTATGAAATGGACAGAGGAGCTCCATTTAAAGTTCCTGGCTGCTATAGCTAAACTGGGTGCTGGATCGAGTAATTCTCTCACATTTATTAGAATTAGTTTTTCTTATCTTTATTTTTTCAATTGCGTATTCTTACATTTATTTCACGTTTGTTTTGGGTTTATAAATATGTCTCCTCATAACCAGAGTTGTCGGCAAAAAAGATACATGAACTCATGGGCGTGCCTGATCTCGAGCGACTTCAAGTCATCAGTCATCTTCAGGTTTGTTGTTTCCAAACATACTAAGATATAAGTATAGATTCTGTTTGCATGGACTTCGATATTGTACTGTAGGATATCTTTTGGTTGACTGTTTTATTAATATGGATGTCTTGGTTTGACAAGGATGTGTCAATCACACTACGCAATTGACATATCACTCACACATGTCGATACTGACATATATGACATGTATAACAAGGTCTATGTATACTGCTGGCAATTACTCCTTATAAAGTCAGTTTAATGACAGAAAATATTTTCCTTATTGATTAGTTTAGATTCAAGTTGATGCGTCTTGATTGTGTTGCCAGTCAACGCATTGGGAAACTTAAAAATTTTTCCTTATTGAAGATTTTAATAGTTGTTTGCTCTCATTTCCTCAGACGTATCAGAACAAGTTGAGGAAATCGCTATTGGAGGATCGTAATGGAAGCCTTTCTAGAGATATTCAGCCTTCTCAGAACAACAAAACAGCTGATACAACCAGCCATGACGTATCACAAGGTAATTTTTAAACTGAAAACACGATATATCTTGAATTTCGGATACCAGTTTTGTAAATTACGGCGAGTGTTTTGTTAAAAAACTTTCTGCAGGTACTGAGGAGGCAAATATGATCAACTTCTCTAATACACCAAGTAATCCTCCTATCCCCATGCCTGGTATTGCAAACACCAGTTGCCAGTCGTCAACAGGAGTAAATGATCAGCAGATTAATACTGGTGTACTTGGTCTCGGGCATACACAAGTTGCCAGTCGTCATCAGGTTTGTCATTTTAAAGAAAACTAAACGAACTTATCATTTTTACTTTTAGTTCAGACCAATAATACGTTTCTATTATAAGTTTCATGTCAATTGTTCTGTAGAAAGATTTGTTTTTATATTCTCTTGTACCATCAGCTGTTATGTGGAATCTGTAGGAATGAAACACATAATTGGTCATTCAAATAGGCATGACAGACTTGCTTGTTCCAATGAACAACATGACTTGTAATTGACATACGCATTCAGCATTAACTGTTGGCATTGATGTGTCGACCATGTATCTCTTCAATTTAAGGCACACGGTTACATAAATCTCAGCATGTAAAATATGTGTAAACATGTCTTAACGGTCAGATGTGATAGTAAACATAAGCTCACGTGTACTTTGACATGTAAGGTAGGTCAAGTACACATTCACAGCTGGTTATTTTCCTCGATTTTGATCTACTAGTCAAATTCGTTCCTATGTACTTTTATGCATAGTCAAACCAAAGAAAATAGATTGAAACTCCCGTTCATTACATGAGATGGAAAGGATCTGAGTATACCTCTGAACGTATCTAATTCTTGTTTTGGATAAAAATCAACAGGCTACCGAGTTTAGAGATAGACATTTGTCAGTAGAGCATGCATTCGACTTGAATGTGACAATTGAAGAGGACGAGGAGGATGAGGATGCGCCTTTCGTTCAAGATCTTGAATAAGAGTTTAGGAAGATAGACTAGAGAATGTAACAGTCCAAACTTTTCTTTCTCTTTTTTGTTCCAAAATAAATAAGAGTTCCGGTCTTGCGTTGTTTTCTTTCTCCATCTTGTCAGTACAATTGGTTTTTGAAAGAACAGTATTTAAATCACTAAAAGAAAATTTTCATTGATGATAGGAGTAGTGATGTCGTAGGATAGTTTGGAAATCTATGGGTAAAAGGAGTCATATAAGGTGAGCGAGCCTTCTTGCACAGAACCTCCTAATGATTCATATCCTCATCTACCTTTTCTCTTTTTACATAGCCAAAATGGTTGAATCGTGGTGTATTACATAGAGGCAACTTTTCTCTGAATTCCTCAACATTCTCGCTCTATTTGTTCCGTTCAGAGTGTTCAGGCAAATTTCCTCCTTTTAATCTTGGCAGAAAGCAGTCAGTCTCTAAAACCTTTGATATTAGAGAGAATAATGAGCTTTCATTCCAGCTTTGTATACTGATAGTCTTGTTGCTTCTTATCATTTCCAAGTTATCTCTTTTAATGAACTTTTTCAAATGTTTTTAACGCAAGAATGTTAGAAAATATATGAAATGTTAGAAAATTTATGACAACCAAAATATATGACAATTAGTTCAACTACGAAAATCAAATTGTTATAACTGTTTCTAATCCATATGACCCTTTTTTCCCACGAGGCATGAAGGATACCAAAACTGCAAAAACATGCATATTTTGAGCCAGTTGTTCATCACTCAGACTTCAAGGAATTGAAGATGTCTTATTTTTTTTTTCAATGAACTCATGATCTGAGAGATCACCTATTAAAACTTCAACCAATGAAATCGAGTGATCATCTCTTGGCTTATTACAATTATCAAAGTAATAATTGTCATCAATCAAGAACACAATGGTTAATAAGTTACTTAATTATGAATGTTTTACTATGTTTCTTGTTAATAATGATCTTAACACTCTTTCTCTTTGGCCTCGTCAGATGTGTCACTATGGTGCATGGCGTTCTGTAGGAAAAGCACAAGTACCTCCTACTACAGTATATGCTGATGGTAGAACGAAATCCACATGGATGCCTCATTTGGTAAGCTCTACCAGTGTCCGTCAGCTGTCTGACAATCAAGAAAGAAGAGGAAGAAACAGCCATACAAGCGCCACAACTGTTTCCTCGCCATCATCGCTACATGTTGGCCGATATGATCTCATTCAGACTAATCCGGACTCAAATGCTTTTAATGGAATGGTGGGAAACGTAGGTGAAGGCAACAATAATGTAACACGGGGTAATCGTGAAGGTAAAAATCATGGATTATCTAGAATTCTGCACACAATGTGTTCAAAATTGGTGATTGTTTCTTAAAATGTGTGTGTCTGCAGGTTCTTCTACTGCTACACCAAGCAGTCTAAACCTCACACATGTGCCTCTTCCAAGTGTACCTGGTACGTTTAACTCTGGGACAAATGATCAGCAGACTACTCATGTACTCGGTCTCGGGCATACGCAATTTGCCAGTGATTTTCAGGTTTGTCACTTTCAAACAAACTAAATGAGTTTATTTTCCACTCAGTACAAGTCTAGATACTGTTTCTAATATGAATTTCAGTTCAATTTTCAGGTAAAAGGCTCAGTAAATTTCTTAGAATTTTCTCTGTTATATTCTCTTGTTTCATTCGCTGTTTCATAGGTTCTAGAGGTTTGTTTCACATAAATGGTCGTTCTTATATCCAACATGTCTAAACTTAAATAAAATAGGCATGACAGAATTGATTGTTCCGATGAACAACTTGGCTGTTTCAATTGACTCGCTGAGCATATGGCGTTAGCTATTTCCATTAATATGTCGGACATGTATCTCTTTAGTTTTTGGGACACGAGTACATGAATCTCATCATGTTAATAGGTGTAAAAATGTCTTTACGAGAGGGATGGGTAATTTAAATTCTAAGGCATGAGAACTCAGATCTGTTAAGAGATGAGAACAACCGGAGCAACAGGCGTTGGCTGGGAATCCACCGCTGAAATTGGCTGGCGACGACAGGAGATTTTCAATCTCTAATAGGTCGGAGATGAGTGTAAGTAGGGTCTCAAAAAGTCTCAAAACAAAAGAAAAATCAGAAAACCGGAGGACAACTTACATTGGTTTCGCCTGTCAGGCAGTGGAAGCAATTGATTGATTAGGTCACCTGTAGCGAGATAGAGAATAGTGAGAGGAGTGTTGATTCATTGAAATGATTTAGAGCCACTTATAAGCTCGGGAAGTACTGGAAAAGATAAAACTAAAATCAGATTCTAAGAAGATGGATGTTTTTTTGTAGAATCAATAGCAAAACGGTAACAAGACAACCGAGGTATAGGGTTAAGATGCAGTAGAGATAAAATAATATATTATTTTATAGTCATTATATCTTCTAATATTTACATTATTGATTCTATGTCGCCCACACTAACAACCTTTAGTTAACCACAGCAGCGTTCATGAACCATCTACTTTGCTACTATATTTTGGGAGATTAACATTGCAAGGAGGGAACAATTTTTTTATTGAAATAGGCTTGTTTGGGCCTGAGAAATACGAAATGAAACCGATTTGGGATATACTATCGAAATGGGCTCATTTGGAAACCGATAATGCGTGCATAGGTTCTTATGTTTGAATTCTCGATTTTCATATGCTAGAAGCCCAATTAAAACCGATGGTCCAACTATCTGTTCTTTAAAAATTGATACTTGCACTATCGGTTGTAAGCCCTACCTCTCTTTTTCCCCTTTATTTCAGTCTGTCTCTCGGTCTCTGTTCTTCTGTCTAATCCGACGAAGGCCATTGACACCAATCGTCCGTTCGGCGATGTGCCCATCCATAGTAAGGTCTCTCTCTCTCTCTCCTAACTTTCATCTGCAGACGAGGATCTGCTGATTATATAAGCCCTAAGATGAATTCTGTTTAGGAAACTTGCTTCTTTCTCACAAACTGTTGAATTTGGATTGCATCAGGTAATAGCCGATATTATGATTATCGGTTTTTAAGAACCGATTATGCTATTATCGGTTTTAAATAACAACCAATAGTCATAATATCGGTTTTTATTTTTTGTCGTGCAGAAGCTAAAACCGAGTCTTGGAGTCTCGGTTTCAAGCTTCAGAACCGATTCTTGGATGTCGGTTTCTAAACGAGCCTTTTCCGGCATTATGGGGATCATTTCAGTGTTTTTCGGAGCGAACAACATAGCCTGATTTCGGACACCCACCTACTCAAAGTAGTAAATACCATATCACCCAACTCGTAAAAGCTAGATAGAATTAATCCTTGTCGAAGCACTGCTTGATTTTGTTTCTCTTTCTAGTCCACTAGAGTTTGTTTAGGAATGTATTTCCCTATAATTTTCTAGGTTGACGGCACATTATCAGTCCCCTAATGTGACATATGCCTCTCTTAATTAATTATTGGTATCCCCTAGACTCCCATTTATTTTAATACCAACAAAAAGCTCACTATTTTTCTGGAATCTGAGGAAATAGTTTGAGCCCGATTGCAATTGAGTAGAAAGAAGAATACTTTATTTGTTTACTCGTAGAAAATATTGAGTACGTGGCAATTTGTCTCTGGTTAATTGTTTACTTCATCTCAAATTTCAATTATTTTCTTTGTCAATAATGACCTTAATAATTTTTCTCTTTGATTTCGTTAGAATTGTCACTATGGTGAATGGCGTTCTGTAGGAAAGCCACTAGCACCTCCTCTGGTAAGTGCTGAAAATGGAAAGAAGACCACTTCGATACCTCATTTTTCAAGCTCTGCCACTGACCATCAGCTGTCTGACAATCAAGAAACTAGACAAAGAAATACAGCTGTTGACGGCTGCCGAAATGTAATACCAGGTAATTGTGAAAGCCAAAATCGTGGAATATCTGGAATTCCACATGGCATTGTTTCCAAAAGTGGTGATTCCTCCTTAAAAATGTTTATGTCTGCAGTTACTTCTACTGCTACACCAAGCAGTCTACCTTTCTCGAGCGCTCCTCATCATGCTAGGTCTGGAGCTAATGGTCAGAGGCCTAGTTCCTCCTATCAAGTTCCTGTTGAAAATACTTCTTCCGATTTCGCAATTGATGAAGATCTTCAGCTTTTATGGGACCCCAATTGTCAAGTAAACCTTGAAGAGATTTTTGCTGACCGGGTGCGTCTTTCAAGTAATATTAATAGTTTTAATGCCATTTGAACGCGGACATTTAGTTTAGTTGCTCGTTTTACATGTGTCTTATAGTTTATCTGGTAGCTGCAGCCACATTTTGGCAGTCACAAATAGGAAACCGTCACAGGAGATGAGGTGATTATTAATGCTCAACTTATGTGTAAGGAAAGATGTACGATGACATGCGGTGCCTGGATTCTAGAGATATGAAGAGATATGGAGATGGTTTTTATGCTAGATATTTAAGTTTAGATGATAGATCTGGTTTAGACTTTCATACTCGTAATGTGCTACAGATTAGTAACGTTGTATATTACTTGCACTACTCAACTCTGAGGTGTATTTGCTTTTGTTATCATCATCCTCCCTGTTTCTCACATCATACATTGTACCACTCCGTTTCTTCTCTTTCTTCCCCTTTTCTATTTTGGTACGTTTCCTTTCTTTCTCCCTCTTTTCTCTTTTGGCAATTTTAATGATGATATTACCCATTTACCCTTGCAAATATTACCCCACATTTTATTAAACTCATTTCATAATTGGATTGGGCAACCAATCCACCCAGATCAGTGGATCATTTTTCTAAACAAACCAAATCCTTCTAATGTAACCCAACACCATCATCCAACCCAAAAACACCAACTCAGTTTAAACCTACTCACTCTCTCAAACTATTCATCTATTTTCTCTCACATATACAAACCAGGGGAGTGAAATAGAGAGAAATAGAGAGAGAGAGAGAGAATGTCGAGAGAGGAGACAGAGCCGGAGAGAGATGGAGACGCCGGCGGATGAGGCGACAAAGGCCTCTAACGGATAGGCGACGGAGGCGAATGAACGATGGAGAGGCTATGTCGGCAACTAGGTATAAGAATCCCCCCCCTCATCTCCTATTCTTCTTCTGTTTTGACCTCTACTGTGTGGATCTGCAATATTTGACTCAAGATCTGCATTTTTCTCAGATCTTTGCAGCGGGTGTCGGCGGCGTGGCGGTGGTGGTGAGAGAGAGAGAGAAATGTCGAGAGAGAAGGAAAACGCCGGCAAACCAGCGACGGAGAGGACAACGGTGGTCTTGGCGAGGACGACGGTGGTCTTTGACGAAGGTCGTCGACGAGGACGAGGACGGCGGTCTCAGTCTTGTCAGCATGGTGGTGGTGAACATCAACTAGTTCTTCTATTTCATCTCTTCTTCCTCTAATTTTTCCTTAGATTTGTAATTTTTTTTAATTGGGTATGTATATTATTGTTTGGAACTATTAGATCTACAAGCTTATTTTGTTGTTGGTAGTGGTGGTGGACTTGTGGTGGAGGGGTGGCGGTGGTTGTGGTGGTGGTCTGGTGGTTGTGGTGGTATGTTCTTGATGTTCTTCTTCACATAATCAAGCTAGAGAGAGAGTGTGGGCATAAGAGAGAATAAAGAGAAGGAAAGGGGCAATATAGTAAAAGGCGTTTTTTTCTTAATTTTTGTGCCCCCTCCAAGGGGGAGAAAGAGACGAAAGGGAGTGGTATGTTGCATGTACGTATACCGGGTTGATCACGGTCCGGTTTGCCAAAATTTATTGCCCAACCCCAAGAAAGTTCAAACCGAACCTGCACAATCATTCGTCGAGATCAAGTGGATTGACCTCTCCCCCCTGTTCGACTTGAGTTAAATGGGCTAGTAAATTTGGCAAAATTGTTGTAGAGGTACCCATAGTTTAGTTTTTCGGTAGATTTGATACCCGTACCTTAAAATAGTGCAGTCACGGTACCCACTAGTAACTTCTCTTACATTACGTTGATGAAAATTTTTAAACTGAGTCTTTTTTGTATTTTCCAATTACAATTTTAAATTATGTAATTCTAAATTTTTAGCAGGGAATTCTGGAGGCGATTCAGTGTCATGTGAAGATTCAAGTTAAGTGTCATGATGATTTGTTACATTGTATTTCCTGACCTACAAAAAATACAATGACCTAGTTTGGATGTGATAAATAATGAGATGAACTATTTTCTCATAATCTGATAATTCCAATATTCTCACAATCTTTGCTATTCCCACAACACCTGGTTGCGAATTTAGTAACTGTGTTCCGGATTTTAACAAATGTGAATTTCATGTTTGTGCCCCTGTCGCATGTCAAATTGTGATTGGCCTTTTGACCGGTCCCTCAAAACTAGCTATGGGTTCCGAATTTTTAACTCAGCCATATAATAACAACCGGACCCCGGAATCTTGAAATAGGATTCAAGTTTATTATTATCTCAATTAATAATATGTATCATCCAAACACCTCGCGTTAAAGAAGATACCAATCCTTTAATCTGCAATAATATATCTAATCCAAACAGCCTTAAATGATTTCACTATTTATTCATGTGCAGAGTCAAACTCGAGAATTTTGAACAATGCCGTGAGATAGACCAAAGCCAATGGTTCTGACTTCTAAACTTCTGTCATTTAGTTAATTCAAGGATCAAACGATTACTTGGTATGTTTCTTCTGGATCGACCAAGTTTGACTTTTTAACCCGTAACTGGGTTACATTGACTCGGTAATTTAGGTAGCAAAACGATATAATTTGTTGACAATTTTTGTATGGTATTGTAGAGGAAAGTTAACTTTACGAGACCATGCAAAGATTACAAAATTCTTACATTATTTTGCTGATCAAATTACTAGGTCAAAGTGACTCAGTGAATAGTGACAAAAAGTGAAGGAGGCTGAAAGAGAAGAAACAGAGGTAGTACAAGGTAACAAGCCTATTGTTCGGGTATCTTTTGGGGCTTGTTTGTTTTCTTGGCTTATAATTGAAGGATTGTGAGTTACAAGATTAAAACTACACACGCTAGGAGGACTTTCGCTCTCTCCTCTCTCATAGAACTTCGTTTCTTTTCCTTTTCCGTCCTTCGACCGGAAATTTCTCAGGTCATCCGGAATTTCGTCAACCTATTTCCTGTTATTAGTATATCACTCTCTCAAATAGTTTTCGAGAATATTTTGCAATTACTCCATTTACCTCAGTTTCTCGTGATAGTGGTGGTGTGGATCAAAGGCAAAGGAAAATGTGTAAAGAACTCCGTTTGGAGTTGGAGGATGATCCAAACCGTTTGACAGCTGCAAGCCTCGACTTTAGTCGCAAAATGTATTACAGTAAATAAGTTGGAACAAATACGATGAAAATCATGGTTCAAAGTGCGTGGAATCTGCGAGGAACGGTGACGGTGCACAACTTCGGTCACAATCTATTTGTGTTATGTTTCTCGAAGGGTTAAGATTATGAAAGAATTTTGCAGAAATATCCGTGGCTGGTTGGAAAACCTGGTGTTACAACTCGAAAGCTGGCATCGGGGAAATAATCTGAGCAGTGTGGATTTCTCTCGGTGCCCTTTATGGGTTTACGTGAAAGGGCTTGGGTAAATTTTGGGCCTTAATGGACATCCTTTGTTGGGCTTGGGTCTCGTGGGCTATTTTGGTGTGGTTGTCAGTTAGGTTTTGGCATAGGAGGCTCTTGCTATTCGTTGGGCCAGTTTGGTTGTTTGGGCTTGTTACGCGGGTGCCCTCAAGCATTACCCACTAGGATTCCAGTTTGTCTCTAAGTTTTACGTTTGTTTATGCATGTTTCTTTCTATTGTATTTCGAGGGGTATGCCCCTGTCATTTGTAATCGTTTTCTCTATATATAAAATCCTTTCGTTGCTAGTGAAAAAACAATAATAATGGTAAAAGACATTTTTCACCTTCAAAGTATGGAGAAAATACATTTTGCCCCTTGATTTATGGATAAATACATTTAGCACCCCTGTCAGAGTTAAAAAAAACGGTGGACTACAGATGGGTGAAAAGACAAAAATACCCCTGAAATGCCCTTTCCTTCCTTCTCCTCCTTGTTTCCAAACCCTAACCTTATCTCCCCCCCCCCCTCTCTTCTTCTCCATCCCTCTGTCTCTCTCTCCACGTCGGAACACTTTATGGACTACTCTTCATCTTCTCTCCAAACTCTCTCTCTCTCTCTCTCTCTCTAAAACAGTGGTGGTTCAGAGAGAGCATATAGTGTGGTACTCACACAAAAGAAATGGGGAAGAGAATACACGGAATCCCTAAGTCGTACACTCTCCCTTCATCCCCAACCCACTCTTTCTCTTCATCTTCCTCATCAGATTTTGAATTCACAATCTCAATCTTACCTCGCAAATCCACCACCAACATCTGTCTGGACGACGCGCTCTTCTACAAAGGCCAGTTCCTCCAAGGTCCGAACCCTCCTGGCATCCTCCTCAACTACCTCCTCCTCCAACACCACCGCCGCCACCTCCCGCGAATCCTCCGGCAGCTCCAATGATTCCCAATATTCCCTCCTCGCAGCCGAATGCGACTTCTCCCGGCCCTACTTCGTTGCCGAGGACGATGAATTCAAACGTCTCAATGCCAATTTCTCAATCCCCTCAAGCTACATCATCGCCAGGAAAAAGGCCAAATAATTTTCCCCCCCTCAAGATTCCACCACCACCACCACTACCGCTCTCTTCTCCCTCTGTGTCGTTCCTGCGAAATCGACGGTGACTGATGAAGAAGGAGGATGAGAAAGTCCCGTTGTCGCTGCCGTTATCCCCGTAGTCTCCAGCTCTCCTTATTCGCTGTCGTATCTTTCCACCCTCCCTCTTTTCTTGTTTATGTTGCTGCGATTGTGGCTCCGTGGTGGTGCCGGAGGAAACGACGATGAAATTTTCAAGTTTACGATTTCGAGATTCAGCCGGTGAAATCAGAGGGAGTGAGGATTGTGAAGAGGTTAATTTGCAGAGGCTGGAATTGGGTGTTTATGGTGGAGTTCATGTCTCAGGTATAGGTTTTGGGATTTGTGGTTGTTTTGTGCAGATTGTAGAAGGCAGAGGTGGTGATGATGTGGGTCTGTTTTATCTGCTACAGAGGTTCGGTTATGGTCTGGTGAGTTGAGGCTGAGGTCGAGGAGTTTTTGCGTTGTGTTCTTGATTTGGTGAAGAACACAGTGGTGGTGGTTGTTCTTGTCGTCGTCGTCGTAGTCGTCATCGTCGTCGTTGTTGTTGTTGTTGTTGTCGTCGTCGTCGTTGTTGTCGTTGTTGTTGTCGTCGTTGTTATCGTTGTTGTTGTTGTCGTCGTCGTTTGGATTCGGTGGTGGTAGTGGTGGGGATTCGATGGTGGTGTTGGTGGGGATTTAATGGAAGTCGAGGTGGTGTTCAAGCACACCAAGAACATCAAGAACATGATGAATCCTATAATAAACAAAAAAGTGTGGTATTTGTACATAATAAATAAGGGTAAAATGGTCACAAAAAATCAGTTTGCACCCCTCCCCTGACGGATTGTTAACAGAAGGATGGTATATGTCCACCCTCCATCCACTAACAGGGTTGCAAAATGTACTTATCCATAAATCAGGGGGCAACAAATATTTTCTCCATAATCGGGGGTGGAAAATGTCTTTTACCCTAATAATAATCGATAAAAAAATTAATAAGTGGATTAATTCATTTTTTTTAGAAACGTGGATTAATTCATTAAACTTTGAGGAGTGAAGCACTAGAGTTAAAAGCACCCCGAGTCCAGTGATCCGATTTGGGTGGGTTTGGTATGATATTTTGGACTTCCAAGTCGAATTTTTAGTTGTTGTGAAAAAGATTCGTGACAAAGAAATTGATGAAAAAAAATTGCGACGACACTCCAAGTATGCAATAGTTACATATGAGAAATTTCCATAATTTCTCTTAAAACAATGTCTCCCGAGCAACCTTCTTAAAATATGAGGCTCCAAATATAAGTTTATTAGGCTTTAAACATAAATTTTAAAATCTGAATCAGGACTCCAATGCAACATTAAAAGTGTAACTTCATAATAAACCGGCTTAGACTTGTTATAGGGTGCGTCAGCATACTATAAGCAACTATCAATGAAATAACAATACTTCTTTCACAAATTTACTTACTATTTCTCCCAAGTGAATCCATATGAAAAATCCACATTTATTATTTAGTTGTAGCGGGGAACAAACCAATCCAATAATATAGAACCAACCATATCCCATGCATCCAAGACCTTAAGTGCCGGCACCCCTCTAAGACTTCTTGCGGCCAGAGAGGTGAGTACATGAAGCAGCCCGGGGCAATTGCAACCGAGCAAAATATCACAATAAATAATAATCCGCATATGGTTCCACCGCACAATTGTTTCCACTTTACGTTATTACGTTTTATTAATTCCATGTGTTATTTCCCAAAAGAATCATTTAGACAAGTAATTGAAATCTCAAGTCAAGCACGTATATCACAAATCACATTTTGAGACGTAAAAATCATAAAAATAATTGGACACGAAAGAAGGACAGGCACACTAGGTTAGGCATATTTACTCACCTCAAGTAGCAAAGAAAATAGCGCGATAAAGCTTCTACGGATATTCGTAACCCTTGCTTATGATCTTGTCACCTACAATTTATAATTCCTAAATTATTTACAAGCTCAATTGTGCAAGTATGATATGCCAAATGCTTTAACTCCTAATGTGACATTTGAAATTATCCCCATAACCCCATTAATTGTTAGCATACCACATTTATTTAATAAACTTGTGACATTAACACTTATATTTTTCTCATAAAAATATTACAACTTATATAAAATCGTAAAGTTATTGAGAAATAATTCCAATAATAATTTCATACACTCTCTTTACTTAGTAAATAGTAATTTATTAGAAAACAAAATTATCTTTTAAATGACTATAAAATTTAATTCAAACTGATCCAATTATTTATTTATTAGAAAGTACATATACTATACAAAAATTAAATACTCAAATAAAATTCACAAAATGTATATTCTAATAAAAACAAGTCATATATATCTATAAATTTATGTTGGATAAATAATTTCTACTTTCTAGAAAAATAATCATGTACTATCAAACAATAGTAATATGGATTTTTATTTAAAAGTCTACTTTATTCGTTATTTCACAAATTAACTTCCAACTTATTTATTTTTATCAATATTGACAAAATAATCTCTTTTACTCAAAACACTAGTTTACAAGCACTTCATACTATTACTTAAACAAACCAAAATTAAGTGAATAAAACAAAGTATATTTTATCTTGCTTATTTTCAATAGAAACAACAATATTTCTTATAAACAAATTCTCATATAACTTTAATAACCAATTTACTTTTATATAGTCAAAATAATAGCTAGAAATATTAGCATATATCATTAATCCAAAAATCACATTTTAAAGTTTATATATTATAGGCAGTTTGATAATATAAATAAATCACCCCCAACTTTTCAGAAATTACACATGCAGTTAACATCTTACCCTCCAATTTTCAGAAACTACATAAACAACCCCCTTTTATGAACACAAGCATACAACTCAAACCCATCATACCCGATTCGTGCTAGAGCTAACAAGATGTGATTTTGATGACTAGAAATGGACCAGAGAGTGATTTAGGACTCACCTACGCGAAAAATCGCGAGAAACGGTCAAGAAACGGAGCGGGTTTTGTCTCCGAAGATGGTGGTCGGCGGTGATGAACACCGGCGATGAATCTGATGTTATGACCGCTGTTTGATGTTGCTAATTCACTCCTTGGACCTCCAGGAGTATTTTGGTACCAAGGGGAGAGAATGGGTCGCTCCGGTTAGCTCTGGAGCTTCTCGCTGGAAAGTATGGTGGCGGCGACGAAGGCAGCGGTTTTGGTTGTTATGCAGCTGGTTCTTGCTGCTGGTTTTGCTCTATGTGTCAAAACAGGGAGGGAAAGCAAGCTTGGTGGTCGATTTAGAGAGAGACAGAGAGAGAACCCAGAGGTGGTGGCGGTTGTTTTCGTCGGGTGGGTTCGCCGGCTGCCTCCTTGGCGGCTGGCAGCCTTCTCTTCGGGGCTTCTGCTGCTCCTGATGTCGAACAGAGAGGAGAAGAGGGTTAAAGTCCAAAACAGAGTGGGGAAGGGAGAAGGCAGAGGTGGCGGTGGTCTTCCCCGTCGGGTGGGTCGCCGGGCGTAGCTGGTGCCGGCTCCTCGTCGGGGAGCTGCTGCTGCTGCTGGTAGGGGTGAGCAAAACTCGCCCAGACCGGCCGTCCCAAACCTGTCCGCATCAAACCGGTCCGAATTCAAGACCCGTTCATGCTACTTGATTGGTTATGGGTATAGAATTGCAAACCGGAACTAACTTTGATTGATCATGGGTTTGAAGTTGAAAAAACCGATTAGGGCCGGTCCGATTTAAATTTGTATGAAAAATTTACATATCTTTTAGTTATATAATACCGTCCAAGTTAAATTTTATAAGACCGAACAATAGTTTTAGTTGATTTTCTTCAACTTATGCATTAATATGATTTTCTCCATCGACTAGAATGTCAGATTTGCCTTTGTTATGTATTAGTAAGATTTAAATTTGTTTCTTTTTTTCCATTTGCACTAAATGTCTTGTTAATAGAGATAAGTTTGCTAATGGTTTGCAACATTTGAACCCGTCAAAACCCGGCCGAACCGGTCCGAGTCGAAAGCCTTGATCGGGTTAGGGTTTGTCCACTACTTGATTGGGTTTGGGTATCGATATGACCAACCCGGAATCATTGGGTTGGGTAGGAAACAAAGCCCTCACCCGCCCAACCCGGTCCGTGCTCTGCCCTAGCTGCTGGTAGGGCGTAGCAGAGAAGGAGAGGAGAGGGAGAGAAGAGGTGGCTGTGGTGGTGAGGGTGGTTCGGGTGGTGATGGTGAAGGTGCGGTGGTGGTGGTGCCGTGGGTTGATGAGAGAGAGAGATGAGTGTTTGTTGTTTCTGATGTGTGTTTTGGTGTGAGAAATAAAAGAGAGAGAGAGGTATTAAATAAAGAGTTTGTTACTTGGAGAGGTTGGTTTCAATCACCGACTTGGTCACTTTTTTCTTTTTTATTTTTTTTTGTCTTCTAGCTAGTTATGGTAGGGTGTTTTGGGAGTACTAATTGGGTTGGTCATCTAGTGGGTTGGGTACACAGTTGGATATATATTTAAATAACTACGTAAATTACTAAATAAAATACACAATAAAAATACCGTTTCTATAAAATTGTTATATGAAAATCCCGAGTATATTTTCAACCCAAAATAACCCAACTCGTCTCTCGCAACAAAAATTAAATTTTTATCTCTCGATTACCCAATTTACCCTTTAAAACTAAACGGGGTATTACATCATAAAAGTGGACAGATCGCTGGAGAGGGAAAAGGAGCTAGATTTCACATTTTTCACAACATACCCATTTGCAGGTTTTCACAGAAAACTTTAATTCACAAAACTTCATAGTGAAACACCCATATTACAGATTTCGCAGAAGAAAACTGGAGAGAAGAGAAGTACTGACAAAGGAATCGCAACTATAACCCTAGAGCGAGAGATTCACCTCGTAGACGGAGAAGAAAATGGCCGCAAAGTAGCTGGTCATCGTTCATCTCTGGAGTGAGTCGAGGGAGAGAGATCTGAGATAGCGGACTGGAGTGTAAAAACCCTAGCACTACCCGATTCAGGCCCGAGTCCCCCACTTGCTAACTGGGACCGTTTTAATTTAAGTGAAGGCCCAGCCCGCACCAGGATTAAAATAGTACGAGAGCGGTGTGTGGGGTGGGTTGATAACCGGGTCGGCCCAAAAATTGACCCGTTTTGCCATCCCAAAATATAAGAAATGGCTTCCCCAACTGAAAAGTCTATTTTCATAATATTACTTTGGTTTAGATAAATGAGTTTTTTTTTTTTGAATCAACTTAATTTATTTAATCTTCAAATTTATAGCAATAAAACAAATGGCAGTGTAAGAACGCTTGAAGTTAAACACATTTCCTAATATCATTTGCAGATCATGGTCTAACTCACCACACACACACATAGTCAATGGTTCTATTAATGTGTGCTAATAAATCCAATGAAGAGGTCATTATTATTTAAGGAAAATTAATACTCTATGTAAATTATTTAAATACAATTAATACTCTATGTAAATTATTTAAGGACAATTAATAGTCCATTTAAATTTGTATTATCTCAAACATTTATATCTTGACCTGGCCAATTTTCATGTACTATCGGTTAACAAAGAACTTCTAAAGTTTTCATAATCCAGGCTTGCTTGTGGTACCAAGGGATAGCTAGTAGCACTAGCAGAGGGACTTTTGTCGATTTTCTGATCAAGAGAAAAGACTCGGGACGGTTGCGATATTCTAAAAAGTAAGTGAAGACAGATAACAGAGTATTCTGTTTAAGTTTGTGTAATTTTCTTGTTTTCGTTTCTCTACAAAATGTCTTTTGGATTGCATGATTTATTATTATTAAATATCATCCTTCTTGCTGTTTCACTGAGATCGTACTTGTAGATCCGTTGAAAAGACAAACAACCTTGAACAATTAGCCACAATATGGCTCTTGTTTCTTATCAGTAGCGAGTATTTAAAACAATGAGATATTGTTATTGTTGTATTCCAGATTTGTTTTGTTGAGCTCCTCTACTATCTTTTCGATGGCAGGGCTTCTCAATGTATGTACACTTATGTATACTTACATAATCTTTCAGAATACTCCGTTTTTTTTCATTCTTGATTAATTTTGAAATTTCTCCATTGCTTATCGGATGCTCTTTTTTACATTCTAAGAAAGATAGTTTCCTGTAAAGTTTAATAGAATGATCATAGTTTATCATTGTAACAAAGAAAAAAATAATTTAATTACCACTGTACAAAAAGAAATGTAAATAGTAGCATGGAAACTAATTTCGCCAATTTGACATCAATTTGACTCATTTGAATTATATTTTGTTAATAAAAGTTGCACAATATTGAATCATGTATGTAAAAAAGACATAATACAAAAAGTGTAAATAGTAATAATATAAAATATAATTAATAATTTACTATTGAATATAAAAAAGAAATTATACAAAAGAAAATTGCGTAAATTTTAGGATATGTATGTAAGAGAATAAATTGGGAGAGATTACAGGATGTCTAGTGACTGAAAAAGACATAATTTGTAAGCAATTGTTCATGATATAAGCATCTTGCTACTCCAGTAGTTCGGTTTGATATTTATCACAATCTGAACACCATTTACTATTATTTGTAATTATTTTATTATGTGATTGTTTCTCGTATTATTTTACTGTAAATATGACCATTAAAAAAATGAAAAAAATGGACAATGTATTAGAGATAGTTATTCAGATTTCCATAGAAATATAAAAAGTCTTGGAACGATAAAGTTTTAAGAAAGATATAAGTGGTTCATCATTGGAAGTTTAAAACTTTTAATTACCTAGTAAAAAATGGTTCATAACACAACAAATCATAAGAGGGCTAAATTTGTCATTCTAGACATATAATTTGTTAATGGCTCTGTAAAGATAATTTTCCGCTCTGTAAGAATCAGCTCCCTTTATTTATGTCATACTTTAAACTTGCCAGTCAGTAGTTTTGTTTTTGGAAATGTCAACAAAATCATTTGTTCTTAATGTTTCGAACGAGCTTGACTTGAATTTCAAGGCTGAGTTAATAGTTAAGTTGCACCCCCTAGCAACTGTATGCTTCACTAATAGTCGCTTTTAGAATTACTTTTCAGTGAAACATGCATTGACTTTGATTGCCTAATTGCTTTAAGCTAGAAAACAGCTTCGTATAAATTTCCTCAACAATTTCCTTGTACTGGCTTTTTCGCATTCACATAAATGATTTATCTTTTTATCTCCGATCCTTTTAATTGATTTCTACACTTCTTTTTTTACCAATTAATAATTTTCTTCAAATGGATTTAGTGAAAATTAATGGAAAAGACAGTCAATTAATTTCTTAATTTATCTAAACCAGCATTGTTACTGCATTTAATGCCCATCTATCTGTCTCTAACATCCCCTCTGTTTATGGACTTTCATGCTAGCCAGTAAGCAAACAATTTGTAAACAATGGAAAGTCTGGGTGACTATCGTCAAGTGTTGGGAAAAAAAGTTCATGTCTTGTTGGCAGCAGAGTCTGATACTGAGTCACTCCGTCACTGGAAGCAACTGTTGGAGATCCATTTGTATGAAGGTAAGCAGACATAAATATTAACTTTTTTTAGTTCGCTAATGAATATACTAAGACATGTTCTCAATAAACATTTTGTCAGAGTATATTGTTAAATGCCCTTTTGTTTTCGTTCACACGCTTATAATTTCTTCAGTGCAAGGATATACTTCTCATTTCTTATGTGTTTCTATACATTTTCAGTGACGACAGTTGGCTCGGGTTTGGCTGCTTTAGAAGTGCTTGCACACAACAAGAAAAAGGTCGACCTTCTTCTTGCAGATGTTGGTTTACGTGACCTTAACGGGTTTTCACTTCTGCAGGATGCCATAAAACTTGGCTTACCTACAATTTGTGAGTAATATAATGGTCTAAGTACAACTTCTATTTGTGTTGTACGTTTGTTAATGATCTTATGTAATTTAATATAACTTCTGTTCGATTTATATTGTAGTGATGACGCACAGAGAAGATTTTGCTACTCAAAAGAAAGCCCTAGAGGATGGGGCTTGCTTTTGCATTGCGAAGCCACTGGTGGGAAAGGATGTGAAAAGCCTGTGGCAATTTGTGTTGAAAGAAAAAATTTCACTAGAAAAACATGGGATCAAGGTCGGTTCTGGTAAAAGACTTAGAACTGAAAATGGAGGGAGTGTTTATGAGTCCGGTGAATCAAGCGAATCGAAGAAAAAATCTAGAAGACCTAGTATGAAATGGACAGAGGAGCTCCATTTAAAGTTCCTGGCTGCTATAGAAAAACTGGGTGCTGGATCGAGTAATTCTCTCACATTTATTAGAATTAGTTTTTCTTATCTTTATTTTTTCAATTGCGTATTCTTACATTTATTTCACGTTTGTTTTGGGTTTATAAATATGTCTCCTCATAACCAGAGTTGTCGGCAAAAAAGATACATGAACTCATGGGCGTGCCTGATCTCGAGCGACCTCAAGTCATCAGTCATCTTCAGGTTTGTTGTTTCCAAACATACTAAGATATAAGTATAGATTATGTTTGCATGGACTTCGATATTGTACTGTAGGATATCTTTTGGTTGACTGTTTTATTAATATGGATGTCTTGGTTTGACAAGGATGTGTCAATCACACTACGCAATTGACATATCACTCACACATGTCGATACTGACATATATGACATGTATAACAAGGTCTATGTATACTGCTGGCAATTACTCCTTATAAAGTCAGTTTAATGACAGAAAATATTTTCCTTATTGATTAGTTTAGATTCAAGTTGATGCGTCTTGATTGTGTTGCCAGTCAACGCATTGGGAAACTTAAATTTTTTTCCTTATTGAAGATTTTAATAGCTGTTTGCTCTCATTTCCTCAGACGTATCAGAACAAGTTGAGGAAATCGCTATTGGAGGATCGTAATGGAAGCCTTTCTAGAGATATTCAGCCTTCTCAGAACAACAAAACAGCCGATACAACCAGTCATGACGTATCACAAGGTAATTTTTAAACTGAAAACACGATATATCTTGAATTTCGGATAGCAGTTTTGTAAATTACGGCGACTGTTTTGTTAAAAAACTTTCTGCAGGTACTGAGGAGGCAAATATGATCAACTTCTCTAATACACCAAGTAATCCTCCTATCCCCATGCCTGGTATTGCAAACACCAGTTGCCAGTCGTCAACAGGAGTAAATGATCAGCAGATTAATACTGGTGTACTTGGTCTCCGGCATACACAAGTTGCCAGTCGTCATCAGGTTTGTCATTTTAAAGAAAACTAAACGAACTTATCATTTTTACTTTTAGTTCAGACCAATAATACGTTTCTATTATAAGTTTCATGTCAATTGTTCTGTAGAAAGATTTGTTTTTATATTCTCTTGTACCATCAGCTGTTATGTGGAATCTGTAGGAATGAAACACATAATTGGTCATTCAAATAGGCATGACAGACTTGCTTGTTCCAATGAACAACATGACTTGTAATTGACATACGCATTCAGCATTAACTGTTGGCATTAATGTGTCGACCATGTATCTCTTCAATTTAAGGCACACGGTTACATAAATCTCAGCATGTAAAATATGTGTAAACATGTCTTAACGGTCAGATGTGATAGTAAACATAAGCTCACGTGTACTTTGACATGTAAGGTAGGTCAAGTACACATTCACAGCTGGTTATTTTCCTCGATTTTGATCTACTAGTCAAATTCGTTCCTATGTACTTTTATGCATAGTCAAACCAAAGAAAATAGATTGAAACTCCCGTTCATTACATGAGATGGAAAGGATCTGAGTATACCTCTGAACGTATCTAATTCTTGTTTTGGATAAAAATCAACAGGCTACCGAGTTTAGAGATAGACATTTGTCAGTAGAGCATGCATTCGACTTGAATGTGACAATTGAAGAGGACGAGGAGGATGAGGATGCGCCTTTCGTTCAAGATCTTGAATAAGAGTTTAGGAAGATAGACTAGAGAATGTAACAGTCCAAACTTTTCTTTCTCTTTTTTGTTCCAAAATAAATAAGAGTTCCGGTCTTGCGTTGTTTTCTTTCTCCATCTTGTCAGTACAATTGGTTTTTGAAAGAACAGTATTTAAATCACTAAAAGAATATTTTCATTGATGATAGGAGTAGTGATGTCGTAGGATAGTTTGGAAATCTATGGGTAAAAGGAGTCATATAAGGTGAGCGAGCCTTCTTGCACAGAACCTCCTAATGATTCATATCCTCATCTACCTTTTCTCTTTTTACATAGCCAAAATGGTTGAATCGTGGTGTATTACATAGAGGCAAATTTTCTCTGAATTCCTCAACATTCTCGCTCTATTTGTTCCGTTCAGAGTGTTCAGGCAAATTTCCTCCTTTTAATCTTGGCAGAAAGCAGTCAGTCTCTAAAACCTTTGATATTAGAGAGAATAATGAGTTTCATTCCACCTTTGTATACTGATAGTCTTGTTGCTTCTTATCATTTCCAAGTTATCTCTTTTAATGAACTTTTTCAAATGTTTTTAGTGCAAGAATGTTAGAAAATATATGAAATGTTAGAAAATTTATGACAACCAAAATATATGACAATTGGTTCAACTACGAAAATCAAATTGTTATAACTGTTTCTAATCCATATGACCCTTTTTGCCCACGAGGCATGAAGGATACCAAAACTGCAAAAACATGCATATTTTGAGCCAGTTGTTCATCACTCAGACTTCAAGGAATTGAAGATGTCTTATTTTTTTTTTTTCAATGAACTCATGATCTGAGAGATCACCTATTAAAACTTCAACCAATGAAATTGAGTGATCTTCTCTTGGCTTATTACAATTATCAAAGTAATAATTGTCATCAATCAAGAACACAATGGTTAATAAGTTACTTAATTATGAATGTTTTACTATGTTTCTTGTTAATAATGATCTTAACACTCTTTCTCTTTGGCCTCGTCAGATGTGTCACTATGGTGCATGGCGTTCTGTAGGAAAGGCACAAGTACCTCCTACTACAGTATATGCTGATGGTAGAACGAAATCCACATGGATGACTCATTTGGTAAGCTCTACTAGTGTCCGTCAGCTGTCTGACAATCAAGAAAGAAGAGGAAGAAACAGCCATACAAGCGCCACAACTGTTTCCGCGCCATCATCGCTACATGTTGGCCGATATGATCTCATTCAGACTAATCCGGACTCAAATGCTTATAATGGAATGGTGGGAAACGTAGGTGAAGGAAACAATAATGTAACACGGGGTAATCGTGAAGGTAAAAATCATGGATTATCTAGAATTCTGCACACAATGTGTTCAAAATTGGTGATTGTTTCTTAAAATGTGTGTGTCTGCAGGTTCTTCTACTGCTACGCCAAGCAGTCTAAACCTCACACATGTGCCTCTTCCAAGTGTACCTGGTACGTTTAACTCTGGGACAAATGATCAGCAGACTACTCATGTACTCGGTCTCGGGCATACGCAAGTTGCCAGTGATTTTCAGGTTTGTCACTTTCAAACAAACTCAATGAGTTTATTTTCCACTCAGTACAAGTCAAGATACTGTTTCTAATATAAATTTCAGTTCAATTGTCAGGTAAAAGGCTCAATAAATTTCTTAGAATTTTCTCTGTAATATTCTCTTGTTTCGTTGGCTGTTTCATAGGTTCTAGAGGTTTGTTTCACATAAATGGTCGTTCTTATATCCAACATGTCTAAACTTAAATAAAATAGGCATGACAGAATTGATTGTTCCGGTGAACAACTTGGCTGTTTCAATTGACTCGCTGAGCATATGGCGTTAGCTATTTCCATTTAAATGTCGGACATGTATCTCTTTAGTTTTTGGGACACGAGTACATGAATCTCATCATGTTAATAGGTGTAAAAATGTCTTTACGAGAGGGATGGGTAATTTAAATTCTAAGGCATGAGAACTCAGATCTATTAAGAGATGAGAACAACCGTAGCAAAAGGCGTTGGCTGGGAATCCACCGCTGAAATTGGCTGATGACGACAGGAGAAAAATCAGGAAAACAGGAGGACAGCTTACATTGGTTTCGCCTGTCAGGCAGTGGAAGCAATTGATTGATTAGGTCACCTGTAGCGAGATAAAGAATAGTGAGAGGAGTGTTGATTCATTGAAATGATTTAGAGCCACTTATAAGCTCGGGAAGTACTGGAAAAGATAAAACTAAAATCAGATTCTAAGAAGATGGATGTTTTTTTGTAGAATCAATAGCAAAACGGTAACAAGACAACCGAGGTATAGGGTTAAGATGCAGTAGAGATAAGATAATATATTATTTTATAGTCATTATATCTTCTAATATTTACATTATTGATTCTATGTCGCCCACACTAACAACCTTTAGTTAACCACAGCAGCGTTCATGAACCATCTACTTTGCTACTATATTTTGGGAGATTAACATTGCAAGGAGGGAACAAATTTTTCATTGAAATAGGCTTGTTTGGGCCTGAGAAATACGAAATGAAACCGATTTGGGATATACTATCGAAATGGGCTCATTTAGAAACCGATAATGAGTGCATAGGTTCTTATCTTTGAATTCTCGATTTTCATATGCTAGAAGCCCAATTAAAACCGATGGTCCAACTATCGGTTCTTTAAAAATTGATACTTGCACTATCGGTTGTAAGCCCTACCTCTCTTTTTCCCCTTTATTTCAGTCTGTCTCTCGGTCTCTGTTCTTCTGTCTAATCCGACGAAGGCCGTTGACACCAATCGTCCGTTCGGCGATGTGCCCATCCATAGTAAGGTCTCTCTCTCTCTCCTAACTTTCATCTGCAGACGAGGATCTGCTGATTATATAAGCCCTAAGATGAATTCAGTTTTGGAAACTTGCTTCTTTCTCACAAACTGTTGAATTTGGATTGCATCAGGTAATAGCCGATATTATGATTATCGGTTTTTAAGAACCGATTATGCTATTATCGGTTTTAAATAACAACCAATAGTCATAATATCGGTTTTTATTTTTTGTCGTGCAGAAGCTAAAACCGAGTCTTGGAGTCTCGGTTTCAAGCTTGAGAACCGATTCTTGGATGTCGGTTTCTAAACGAGCCTTTTCCGGCATTATGGGGATCATTTTAGTGCTTTTCGGAGCGAACAACATAGCCTGATTTCGGACACCCACCTACTCAAAGTAGTAAATACCATATCACCCAACTCGTAAAAGCTAGATAGAATTAATCCTTGTCGAAGCACTGCTTGATTTTGTTTCTCTTTCTAGTCCACTAGAGTTTGTTTAGGAATGTATTTCCCTATAATTTTCTAGGTTGACGGCACATTATCATTCCCCTAATGTGACATATGCCTCTCTTAATTAATTATTGGTATCCCCTAGACTCCCATTTATTTGAATACCAACAAAAAGCTCACTATTTTTCTGGAATCTGAGGAAATAGTTTGAGCCCGATTGCAATTGAGTAGAAAGAAGAATACTTTATTTGTTTACTTTCAGAAAATATTGAGTACGTGGCAATTTGTCTCTGGTTAATTGTTTACTTCATCTCAAATTTCAATTATTTTCTTTGTTAATAATGACCTTAATAATTTTTCTCTTTGATTTCGTCAGAATTGTCACTATGGTGAATGGCGTTCTGTAGGAAAGCCACTAGCACCTCCTCTGGTAAGTGCTGAAAATGGAAAGAAGACCACTTCGATACCTCATTTTTCAAGCTCTGCCACTGACCATCAGCTGTCTGACAATCAAGAAACTAGACAAAGAAATACAGCTGTTGACGGCTGTCAAAATGTAATACCAGGTAATTGTGAAAGCCAAAATCGTGGAATATCTGGAATTCTACATGGCATTGTTTCCAAAAGTGGTGATTCCTCCTTAAAAATGTTTATGTCTGCAGTTAGTTCTACTGCTACACCAAGCAGTCTACCTTTCTCGAGCGCTCCTCATCATGCTAGGTCTGGAGCTAATGGTCAGAGGCCTAGTTCCTCCTATCAAGTTCCTGTTGAAAATACTTCTTCCGATTTCGCAATTGATGAAGATCTTCAGCTTTTATGGGACCCCAATTGTCAAGTAAACCTTGAAGAGATTTTTGCTGACCGGGTGCGTCTTTCAAGTAATATTAATAGTTTTAATGCCATTTGAACGCGGACATTTAGTTTAGTTGCTCGTTTTACATGTGTCTAATAGTTTATCTGGTGATTAGCTGCAGCCCCATTTCGGCAGTCACAAATAGGAAACCGTCACAGGAGATGAGGTGATTATTAATGCTCAACGTTATGTGTAAGGAAAGATGTACGATGACATGCGGTGCCTGGATTCTAGATATATGAAGAGATATGGAGATGGTTTTTATGCTAGATATTTAAGTTTAGATGATAGATCTGGTTTAGACTTTCATACTCATAATGTGCTACAGATTAGTAACGTTGTATATTACTTGCACTACTCAACTCTGAGGTGTATTTGCTTTTGTTATCATCATCCTCCCTGTTTCTCACATCATACATTGTACCACTCCGTTTCTTCTCTTTCTTCCCCTTTTCTATTTTGGTACGTTTCCTTTCTTTCTCCCTCTTTTCTCGTTTGGCAATTTTAATGATGATCAATTACCCATTTACCCTTGCAAATATTACCCCACATTTTATTAAACTCATTTCATAATTGGATTGGGCAACCAATCCACCCAGATCAGTGGCTCATTTTTCTAAACAAACCAAATCCTTCTAATGTAACCCAACACCATCATCCAACCAAAAAACACCAACTCAGTTTAAACCTACTCACTCTCTCAAACTATTCATCTATTTTCTCTCACATATACAAACCAGGGGAGTGAATTAGAGAGAAATAGAGAGAGAGAGAGAATGTCGAGAGAGGAGACAGAGCCGGAGAGAGATGGAGACGCCGGCGGATGAGGCGACAAAGGCCTCTAACGGAGAGGCGACGGAGGCGAATGAACGATGGAGAGGCTATGGCGGCAACCAGGTATAAGAATCCCCCCCCCTCATCTCCTATTCTTCTTCTGTTTTGACCTCTACTGTGTGGATCTGCAATATTTGACTCAAGATCTGCATTTTTCTCAGATCTTTGCAGCGGGTGTCGGCGGCGTGGCTGTGGTGGTGAGAGAGAGAGAAATGTCGAGAGAGAAGGAAAACGCCGGCAAACCAGCGACGGAGAGGACAACGGTGGTCTTGGCGAGGACGACGGTGGTCTTTGATGAAGGTCGTCGATGAGGACGAGGACGGCGGTCTCAGTCTTGTCAGCATGGTGGTGGTGAACATCAACTAGTTCTTCTATTTCATCTCTTCTTCCTCTAATTTTTCCTTAGATTTGTAATTTTTTTTAATTGGGTATGTATATTATTTTTTGGAACTATTAGATCTACAAGCTTATTTTGGTCTTGGTAGTGGTGGTGGAGGGGTGGCGGTGGTTGTGGTGGTGGTCTGGTGGTTGTGGTGGTATGTTCGTGATGTTCTTCTTCACATAATCAAGCTAGAGAGAGAGTGTGGGCATAAGAGAGAATAAAGAGAAGGAAAGGGGCAATATAGTAAAAGGCGCTTTTTTCTTAATTTTTGTGCCCCCTCCAAGGGGGAGAAAGAGAAGAAAGGGAGTGGTATGTTGCATGTACCTATACCGGGTTGATCACGGTCCGGTTTGCCAAAATTCCTCCAAGGGGGAGAAAGAGAAGAAAGGGAGTGGTATGTTGCATGTACGTATACCGGGTTGATCACGGTCCGGTTTGCCAAAATTTATTGCCCAACCCCAAGAAAGTTCAAACCGAACCTGCACAATCATTCGTCGAGATCAAGTGGATTGACCTCTGCCCCCTTGTTCGACTTGAGTTTAATGGGCTAGTAAATTTGGCAAAATTGTTGTAGAGGTACCCATAGTTTAGTTTTTCGGTAGATTTGATACCCGTACCTTAAAATAGTGCAGTCACGGTACCCACTAGTAACTTCTCTTACATTACGTTGATGGAAAATTTTAAACTGAGGGTCTTTTTTGTATTTTTCAATTACAATTTTAAATTATGTAATTCTAAATTTTTAGCAGGGAATTCTGGAGGCGATTCAGTGTCATGTGAAGATTCAAGTTAAGTGTCATGATGATTTTACATTGTATTTCCTGACCTACAAAAAATACAATGACCTAGTTTGGATGTGATAAATAATGAGATGAACTATTTTCTCATAATCTGATAATTCCAATATTCTCACAATCTTTGCTATTCCCACAACACCTGGTTCCGAATTTAGTAACTGTGTTCCGGATTTTAACAAATGTGAATTTCATGTTTGTGCCCCTGTCGCATGTCAAATTGTGATTGGCCTTTTGACCGGTCCCTCAAAACTAGCTCAGGGTTCCGAATTTTTAACTCAGCCATATAATAACAACCGGACCCCGGAATCTTGAAATAGGATTCAAGTTTATTATTATCTCAATTATATGTATCATCCATACACCTCGCGTTAAAGAAGATACCAATCCTTTAATCTGCAATAATATATCTAATCCAAACAGCCTTAAATGATTTCACTATTTATTCATGTGCAGAGTCAAACTCGAGAATTTTGAACAATGCCGTGAGATAGACCAAAGCCAATGGTTCTGACTTCTAAAATTCTGCCATTTAGTTAATTCAAGGATCAAACGATTACTTGGTATGTTTCTTCTGGATCGACCTAGTTTGACTTTTTAACCCGTAACTGGGTTACATTGACTCGGTAATTTAGGTAGCAAAACGATATAATTTTTGACAATTTTTGTATGGTATTCTAGAGGAAAGTTAACTTTACGAGACCATGTAAATATTACAAAATTCTTACATTATTTTGCTGATCAAATCACTGGGTCAAAGTGACTCAGTGAATAGTGACAAAAAGTGAAGTAGGCTGAAAGAGAAGAAACAGAGGTAGTACAAGGTAACAAGCCTATTGTTCGGGTATCTTTTGGGGCTTGTTTGTTTTCTTGGCTTATAATTGAAGGATTGTGAGTTACAAAATTCAAACTACACACGCTAGGAGGACTTTCGCTCTCTCCTCTCTCATAGAACTTTGTTTCTTTTCCTTTTTCCGTCCTTCGACCGGAAATTTCTCAGGTCATCCGGAATTTCGTCAACCTATTTCCTGTTATTAGTATATCACTCTCTCAGATAGTTTTCGAGCATATTTTGCAATTACTCCATTTACCTCAGTTTCTCGTGATAGTGGTGGTGTGGATCAAAGGCAAAGGAAAATGTGTAAAGAACTCTGTTTGGATTTGGAGGATGATCCAAACCGTTTGACAGCTGCAAGCCTCGACTTTAGTCGCAAAATGTATTACAGTAAAGAAGTTGGAACAAATACGATGAAAATCATGGTTCAAAGTGCGTGGAATCTGCGAGGAACGGTGACGGTGCACAACTTCGGTCACAATCTATTTGTGTTATGTTTCTCGAAGGGTTAAGATTATGAAAGAATTTTGCAGAAATCTCCATGGCTGGTTGGAAACCTGGTGTTACAACTCAAAAGCTGGCATCGGGTAAATAATCTGAGCAGTGTGGATTTCTCTCGGTGCCCTTTATGGGTTTACGTGAAAGGGCTTGGGTCAATTTTGGGCCTTAATGGACATCCTTTGTTTCGCTTGGGTCTCGTGGGCTATTTTGGTGTGGTTGTCATTTAGGTTTTGGCATAGGAGGCTCTTGCTATTCGTTGGGCCAGTTTGGTTGTTTGGGCTTGTTATGCGGGTGCCCTCAAGCATTACCCACTAGGATTCCAGTTTGTTTCTATGTTTTATGCTTGTTTATGCATGTTTCTTTCTATTGTATTTCGAGGGGTATGCCCCTGTCATTTGTAATCGTTTTCTCTATATATAAAATCCTTTCGTTGCTAGTGAAAAAACAATAATAATGGTAAAAGATATTTTTCACCTTCAAAGTATGGAGAAAATACATTTTGCCCCTTGATTTATGGATAAATACATTTAGCACCCCTGTCAGAGTTAAAAAAACGGTGGACTACAGATGGGTGAAAAGACAAAAATACCCCTGAAATGCCCTTTCCTTCCTTCTCCTCCTCGTTTCCAAACCCTAACCTTATCTCCCCCCCCCACCCCTCTCTCTTCTTCTCCATCCCTCTGTCTCTCTCTCTCCACGTCGGACCACTTTATGGACTACTCTTCATCTTCTCTCCAAACTCTCTCTCTCTCTCTCTAAAACTGTGGTGGTTCTGAGAGAGCATATAGTGTGGTTCTCACACAAAAGAAATGGGGAAGAGAATACACGGAATCCCTAAGTCGTACACTCTCTCTTCATCCCCAACCCACTCTTTCTCTTCATCTTCCTCATCAGATTTTGAATTCACAATCTCAATCTTACCTCGCAAATCCACCACCAACATCTGTCTGGACGACGAGCTCTTCTACAAAGGCCAGCTCCTCCAAGGTCCGAACCCTCCTGGCATCCTCCTCAACTACCACCTCCTCCAACACCACCGCCGCCGCCTCCCGCGAATCCTCCGGCAGCTCCAATGATTCCCAATATTCCCTCCTCGCAGCCGAATGCGACTTCTCCCGGCCCAGCTTCGTTGCCGAGGACGATGAATTCAAACGTCTCAACACCAATATCGCAATCCCCTCAAGCTACATCATCGCCAGGAAAAAGGCCAAATACTTTTCCCCCTCAAGATTCCACCACCACCACCACTACCGCTCTCTTCTCCCTCTGTGTCGCTCCTGCGAAATCGACGGTGACTGATGAAGAAGGAGGATGAGGAAGTCCCGTTGTCGCTGCCGTTATCCGCGTAGTCTCCAGCTCTCCTTATTCACTGTCGTATCTTTCCACCCTCCCTCTTTTCTTGTTTATGTTGCTGCGATTGTGGCTCCGTGGTGGTGCCGGAGGAAACGACGATGAAATTTTCAAGTTTACGATTTCGAGATTCAGCCGGTGAAATCAGAGGGAGTCAGGATTGTGAAGAGGTTAATTTGCAGAGGCTGGAATTGTGTGTTTATAGTGGAGTTCAGGTCTGAGGTATAGGTTTTGGGATTTGTGGTTGTTTTGTGCAGATTGTAGAAGGCAGAGGTGGTGATGATGTGGGTCTGTTTTATCTGCTACAGAGGTTCGGTTATGGTCTGGTGAGTTGAGGCTGAGGTCGAGGAGTTTTTGGGTTGTGTTCTTAATTTGGTGAAGAACACAGTGGTGGTGGTTGTTCTTGTCGTCGTCGTCGTAGTCGTCGTCGTCGTTGTCGTCGTTGTTGTTGTTGTCGTCGTCGTTGTTGTCGTTGTTGTGGTCGTCGTTGTTATCGCTGTTGTTGTCGTCGGCGTTTGGATTCGGTGGTGGTAGTGGTGGGGATTCGGTGGTGGTGTTGGTGGGGATTTAATGGAAGTCGAGGTGGTGTTCAAGCACACCAAGAACATCAAGAACATGATGAATCCTATAATAAACAAAAAAGTGTGGTATTTGTACATAATAAATAAGGGTAAAATGGTCACAAAAAATCAGTTTGCACCCCTCCCCTGACGGATTGTTAACAGAAGGATGGTATATGTCCACCCTCCATCCACTAACAGGGTTGCAAAATGTACTTATCCATAAATCAGGGGGCAACAAATATTTTCTCCATAATCGGGGGTGGAAAATGTCTTTTACCCTAATAATAATCGATAAAAAATTTACTAAGTGGATTAATTCATTTTTTTTTAGAAACGTGGATTAATTCATTAAACTTTGAGGAGTGAAGCACTAGAGTTAAAAGCACCCCGAGTCCAGTGATCCGATTTGGGTGGGTTTGGTATGATATTTTGGACTTCCAAGTCGAATTTTTAGTTGTTGTGAAAAAGATTCGTGACAAAGAAATTGATGAAAAAAAATTGCGACGACACTCCAAGTATGCAATAGTTACATATGAGAAATTTCCATAATTTCTCTTAAAACAATGTCTCCCGAGCAACCTTCTTAAAATATGAGGCTCCAAATATAAGTTTATTAGGCTTTAAACATAAATTTTAAAATCTGAATCAGGACTCCAATGCAACATTAAAAGTGTAACTTCATAATAAACCGGCTTAGACCTGTCATAGGGTGCGTCAGCATACTATAAGCAACTATCAATGAAATAACAATACTTCTTTCACAAATTTACTTACTATTTCTCCCAAGTGAATCCATATGAAAAATCCACATTTATTATTTAGTTGTAGCGGGGAACAAACCAATCCAATAATATAGAACCAACCATATCCCATGCATCCAAGACCTTAAGTGTCGGCACCCCTCTAAGACTTCTTGCGGCCAGAGAGGTGAGTACATGAAGCAGCCCGGGGCAATTGCAACCGAGCAAAATATCACAATAAATAATAATCCGCATATGGTTCCACCGCACAACTGTTTCCACTTTACGTTATTACGTTTTATTAATTCCATGTGATATTTCCCAAAAGAATCATTTAGACAAGTAATTGAAATCTCAAGTCAAGCACGTATATCACAAATCACATTTTGAGACGTAAAAATCATAAAAATAATTGGACACGAAAAAAGGACAGGCACACTAGGTAAGGCATATTTACTCACCTCAAGTAGCAAAGAAAATAGCGCGATAAAGCTTCTACGGATATTCGTAACCCTTGCTTATGATCTTGTCACCTACAGTTTATAATTCCTAAATTATTTACAAGCTCAATTGTGCAAGTATGATATGCCAAATGCTTTAACTCCTAATGTGACATTTGAAATTATCCCCATAACCCCATTAATTGTTAGCATACCACATTTATTTAATAAACTTGTGACATTAACACTTATATTTTTCTCATAAAAATATTACAACGTATATAAAATCGTAAAGTTATTGAGAAATAATTCCAGTAATAATTTCATACACTCTCTTTACTTAGTAAATAGTAATTTATTAGAAAACAAAATTATCTATTAAATGACTATAAAATTTAATTCAAACTGATCCATTTATTTATTTATTAGAAAGTACATATACTATACAAAAATTAAATACTCAAATAAAATTCACAAAATGTATATTCTAATAAAAACAAGTCATATATATCTATAAATTTATGTTGGATAAATAATTTATACTTTCTAGAAAAATAATCATGTACTATCAAACAATAGTAATATGGATTTTTATTTAAAAGTCTACTTTATTAGTTATTTCACAAATTAACTTCCAACTTATTTATTTTTATCAATATTGACAAAATAATCTCTTTTACTCAAAACACTAGTTTACAAGCACTTTATACTATTTACTTAAACAAACCAAAATTAAGTGAATAAAACAAAGTATATTTTATCTTGCTTATTTTCAATAGAAACAACAATATTTCTTATAAACAAATTCTCATATAACTTTAATAACCAATTTACTTTTATATAGTCAAAATAATAGCTAGAAATATTAGCATATATCATTAATCCAAAAATCACATTTTAAAGTTTATTTATTATAGGCAGTTTGATAAGATACACAAATCACCCCCAACTTTTGAGAAATTACACATGCAGTTAACATCTTACCCTCCAATTTTCAGAAACTACATAAACAACCCCCTTTTATGAACACAAGCATACAACTCAAACCCATCATACCCGATTCGGGCTAGAGCTAACAAGATGTGATTTTGATGATTAGAAATGGACCAGAGAGTGATTTAGGACTCACCTACGCGAAAAATCGCGAGAAACGGTCAAGAAACGGAGCGGGTTTCGTCTCCGAAGATGGTGGTCGGCGGTGATGAACACCGGCGATGAATCCGATGTGATGGCCGCTGTTTGATGTTGCTAATTCACTCCTCGGACCTCCAGGAGTATTTTGGTACCAAGGGGAGAGCAAGCTTGGTGGTCGATTTAGAGAGAGAGAGAGAGAGAGAGAGAGAGAGAGAGAGAGAGAACCCAGAGGTGGTGGCAGTTGTTTCCGTCGGGTAGGTTCGCCGGCTGCCTCCTTGGCGGCTGGCGGCCTTCTCTTCGGGGCTTTCAGCTGCTCCTGATGTCGAACAGAGAGGAGAAGAGGGTTAAAGTCCAAAACAGAGTGGGGAAGGAAGAAGGCAGAGGTGGCGGTGGTCTTCCCCGTCGGGTGGGTCGCCGGACGTAGCTGGTGCCGGCTCCTCGTCGGGGAGCTGCTGCTGCTGCTGGTAGGGCGTAGCAGAGAGGGAGAGGAGAGGGAGAGAAGAGGTGGCTGTGGTGGTGAGGGTGGTGAGGGTGGTGATGGTGAAGGTGCGGTGGTGGTGGTGCCATGGGTTGATGAGAGAGAGAGATGAGTGTTTGTTGTTTCTGATGTGTGTTTTGGTGTGAGAAATAAAAGAGAGAGAGAGGTATTAAATAAAGAGTTTGTTACTTGGAGAGGTTGGTTTCAATCACCGACTTGGTCATTTTTTTCTTTTTTCTTTTTATTTTTTTTGTCTTCTAGCTAGTTATGGTAGGGTGTTTTGGGAGTACTAATTGGGTTGGTCATCTAGTGGGTTGGGTACACAGTTGGATATATATTTAAATAACTACGTAAATTACTAAATAAAATACACAATAAAAATACTGTTTCTATAAAATTGTTATATGAAAATCCCGAGTATATTTTCAACCCAAAATAACCCAACTCGTCTCTCGCAACAAAAATTAAATGTTTCTCGCGATTACCCAATTTACCCTTTAAAACTAAACGGGGTATTACATCATAAAAGTGGACAGATCGCTGGAGACGAAAAAGGAGCTAGATTTCACATTTTTCACAACATACCCATTTGCAGGTTTTCAGAGAAAACTTTAATTCACAAAACTTCATAGTGAAACACCCATATTACAGATTTCGCAGAAGAAAACTGAAGAGAAGAGAAGTACTGACAAAGGAATCGCAACTATAACCCTAGAGCGAGAGATTCACCTCGTAGACGGAGAAGAAAATGGCCGCAAAGTAGCTAGTCATCGTTCATCTCTGGAGTGAGTCGAGGGAGAGAGATCTGAGATAGCGGACTGGAGTGTAAAAACCCTAGCACTACCCGATTCAGGCCCGAGTCCCCCACTTGCTAACTGGGACCGTTTTAATTTAAGTGAAGGCCCAGCCCGCACCAGGATTAAAATAGTATGAGAGCGGTGTGTGGGGTGGGTTGATAACCGGGTCGGCCCAAAAATTGACCCGTTTTGCCATCCCAAAATATAAGAAATGGCTTCCCCAACTGAAAAGTCTATTTTCATAATATTACTTTGGTTTAGATAAATGAGTTTTTTTTTTTTTTAATCAACTTAATTTATTTAATCTTCAAATTTATAGCAATAAAACACATGGCAGTATAAGAACGCTTGAAGTAAAACACATTTCCTAATATCATTTGCAGATCATGGTCTAACTCACCACACACACACATAGTCAATGGTTCTATTAATGTGTGCTAATAAATCCAATGAAGAGGTCATTATTATTTAAGGACAATTAATACTCTATGTAAATTATTTAAAGACAATTAATACTCTATGTAAATTATTTAAGGACAATTAATAGTCCATTTAAATTTGTATTATCTCAAACATTTATTTCTTGACCTGGCCAATTTTCATGTACTATCGGTTAACAAAGAACTTCTTAAGTTTTCATAATCCAGGCTTGCTTGTGGTACCAAGGGATAGCTAGTAGCACTAGAGGGACCTTTGTCGATTGTCTGATCAAGAGAAAAGACTCGGGACGGTTGCGATATTCTAAAAAGTAAGTGAAGACAGATAACAGAGTATTCTGTTTAAGTTTGTGTAATTTTCATGTTTTCGTTTCCATACAAAATGTCTTTTGGATTGCATGATTCATTATTACTAAATATCATCCTTCTTGCTGTTTCACTGAGATCGTACTTGTAGATCCGTTGAAAAGACAAACAACCTTGAACAATTAGCCACAATATGGCTCTTGTTTCTTATCAGTAGCGAGTATTTAAAACAATGAGATATTGTTATTGTTGTATTCCAGATATTGCAGAAATATTGGAGATTTATTTAGGGAGCTGATTCTTACAGAGCAAAAATTGATCCTTACAGAGCCACTAGTCAATTTTAAGTTTAGAATGACAAATGTAGCCCTCTAACTATTTATTATGTTATCAACAACCTTTTATTAATTACTAGTAAAAATTTTAAACTTCCAATGTTCAACCACTTTCTCTTTCTTGTCATTTTTTATTTTTTATTATTTTTATTCTTAAACAATCTGAATTATCTACTAACTTTTATTATGAGAGAGTATCAATGTTTTGTTTTGTTGAGCTCCTCTACTATCTTTTCGATGGCAGGGCTTCTCAATGTATGTACACTTATGTATACTTACATAATCTTTCAGAATACTCCGTTTTTTTTCATTCTTGATTAATTTTGAAATTTCTCCATTGCTTATCGGATGCTCTTTTTTACATTCTAAGAAAGATAGTTTCCTGTAAAGTTTAATAGAATGATCATAGTTTATCATTGTAACAAAGAAAAAAATAATTTAATTACCACTGTACAAAAAGAAATGTAAATAGTAGCATGGAAACTAATTTCGCCAATTTGACATCAATTTGACTCATTTGAATTATATTTTGTTAATAAAAGTTGCACAATATTGAATCATGTATGTAAAAAAGACATAATACAAAAAGTGTAAATAGTAATAATATAAAATATAATTAATAATTTACTATTGAATATAAAAAAGAAATTATACAAAAGAAAATTGCGTAAATTTTAGGATATGTATGTAAGAGAATAAATTGGGAGAGATTACAGGATGTCTAGTGACTGAAAAAGACATAATTTGTAAGCAATTGTTCATGATGTAAGCATCTTGCTACTCCAGTAGTTCCAGTTTGTTTCTAAGTTTTATGCTTGTTTATGCATGTTTCTTTCTATTGTATTTCGAGGGGTATGCCCCTGTCATTTGTAATCGTTTTCTCTATATATAAAATCCTTTCGTTGCTAGTGAAAAAAACAATAATAATGGTAAAAGACATTTTTCACCTTCAAAGTATGGAGAAAATATATTTTGCCCCTTGATTTATGGATAAATACATTTAGCACCCCTGTCAGAGTTAAAAAAACGGTGGACTACAGATGGGTGAAAAGACAAAAATACCCCTGAAATGCCCTTTCCTTCCTTCTCCTCCTCGTTTCCAAACCCCAACCTTATCTCCCCCCACCCCTCTCTCTTCTTCTCCATCCCTCTGTCTCTCTCTCTCTCCACGTCGGACCACTTTATGGACTACTCTTCATCTTCTCTCCAAACTCTCTCTCTCTCTCTCTCTCTAAAACTGTGGTGGTTCTGAGAGAGCATATAGTGTGGTTCTCACACAAAAGAAATGGGGAAGAGAATACACGGAATCCCTAAGTCGTACACTCTCCCTTCATCCCCAACCCACTCTTTCTCTTCATCTTCCTCATCAGATTTTGAATTCACAATCTCAATCTTACCTCGCAAATCCACCACCAACATCTGTCTGGACGACGAGCTCTTCTACAAAGGCCAGCTCCTCCAAGGTCCGAACCCTCCTGGCATCCTCCTCAACTACCTCCTCCTCCAACACCACCGCCGCCGCCTCCCGCGAATCCTCCAGCAGCTCCAATGATTCCCAATATTCCCTCCTCGCAGCCGAATGCGACTTCTCCCGGCCCAGCTTCGTTGCCGAGGACGATGTATTCAAACGTCTCAACAACCAATATCGCAATCCCCTCAAGCTACATCATCGCCAGGAAAAAGGCCAAATACTTTTCCCCCTCAAGATTCCACCACCACCACCACTACCGCTCTCTTCTCCCTCTGTGTCGCTCCTGCGAAATCGACGGTGACTGATGAAGAAGGAGGATGAGGAAGTCCCGTTTTCGCTGTCGTTATCCCCGTAGTCTCCAGCTCTCCTTATTCACTGTCGTATCTTTCCACCCTCCCTCTTTTCTTGTTTATGTTGCTGCGATTGTGGCTCCGTGGTGGTGCCGGAGGAAACGACGATGAAATTTTCAAGTTTACGATTTCGAGATTCAGCTGGTGAAATCAGAGGGAGTGAGGATTGTGAAGAGGTTAATTTGCAGAGGCTGGAATTGGGTGTTTATGGTGGAGTTCAGGTCTGAGGTATAGGTTTTGGGATTTGTGGTTGTTTTGTGCAGATTGTAGAAGGCAGAGGTGGTGATGATGTGGGTCTGTTTTATCTGCTACAGAGGTTCGGTTATGGTCTGGTGAGTTGAGGCTGAGGTCGAGGAGTTTTTGGGTTGTGTTCTTAATTTGGTGAAGAACACAGTGGTGGTGGTTGTTCTTGTCGTCGTCGTCGAAGTCGTCGTCGTTGTTGTTGTTGTTGTTGTTGTTGTTGTCGTCGTCGTCGTTGTTGTCGTTGTTGTTGTCGTCGTTGTTATCGTTGTTGTTTTCGTCCGCGTTTGGATTCGGTGGTGGTAGTGGTGGGGATTCGGTGGTGGTGTTGGTGGGGATTTAATGGAAGTCGAGGTGGTGTTCAAGCACACCAAGAACATCAAGAACATGATGAATCCTATAATAAACAAAAAAGTGTGGTATTTGTACATAATAAATAGGGTAAAATGGTCACAAAAAATCAGTTTGCACCCCTCCCCTGACGGATTGTTAACAGAAGGATGGTATATGTCCACCCTCCATCCACTAACAGGGTTGCAAAATGTACTTATCCATAAATCAGGGGGCAACAAATATTTTCTCCATAATCGGGGGTGGAAAATGTCTTTTACCCTAATAATAATCGATAAAAAAATTACTAAGTGGATTAATTCATTTTTTTTAGAAACGTGGATTAATTCATTAAACTTTGAGGAGTGAAGCACTAGAGTTAAAAGCACCCCGAGTCCACTGATCCGATTTGGGTGGGTTTGGTATGATATTTTGGACTTCCAAGTCGAATTTTTAGTTGTTGTGAAAAAGATTCGTGACAAAGAAATTGATGAAAAAAATTGCGACGACACTCCAAGTATGCAATAGTTACATATGAGAAATTTCCATAATTTCTCTTAAAACAATGTCTCCCGAGCAACCTTCTTAAAATATGAGGCTCCAAATATAAGTTTATTAGGCTTTAAACATAAATTTTAAAATCTGAATCAGGACTCCAATGCAACATTAAAAGTGTAACCTCATAATAAACCGGCTTAGCCCTGTCATAGGGTGCGTCAGCATACTATAAGCAACTATCAATGAAATAACAATACTTCTTTCACAAATTTACTTACTATTTCTCCCAAGTGAATCCATATGAAAAATCCACATTTATTATTTAGTTGTAGCGGGGAACAAACCAATCCAATAATATAGAACCAACCATATCCCATGCATCCAAGACCTTAAGTGTCGGCACCCCTCTAAGACTTCTTGCGGCCAGAGAGGTGAGTACATGAAGCAGCCCGGGGCAATTGCAACCGAGCAAAATATCACAATAAATAATAATCCGCATATGGTTACACCGCAGAACTGTTTCCACTTTACGTTATTACGTTTTATTAATTCCATGTGATATTTCCCAAAAGAATCATTTAGACAAGTAATTGAAATCTCAAGTCAAGCACGTATATCACAAATCACATTTTGAGACGTAAAAATCATAAAAATAATTGGACACGAAAAAAGGACAGGCACACTAGGTTAGGCATATTTACTCACCTCAAGTAGCAAAGAAAATAGCGCGATAAAGCTTCTACGGATATTCGTAACCCTTGCTTATGATCTTGTCACCTACAATTTATAATTCCTAAAATTATTTACAAGCTCAATTGTGCAAGTATGATATGCCAAATGCTTTAACTCCTAATGTGACTGTACACCAAATTTCTTGTCCGGATTATTGGAACAAGGAAATCTGCGTAAAATTCAATTAGATGAAAAATAATAAAGCAGGATTACAATCTCTGGTATGTATTTCTTTAAATAAGAAAATAAACTCCTTTGATTCTTCTTTCCTTCTTCTTCGATCGAGGGTCTATGCGACTTGATCTCGAATCGAATGGCTTGATTTTCTCCAATCTGGGTGGAGGTGGTGATTTGGCAGCAATGAAGTCCTCCGGGCCTTGGCGGCGTGTTCAGTGGAGCTTCGGCTTATGATTTGATTTGGCGGAGTTGGGATCTCCGGCGGCTGGATTGAAGTCCTCCGGGCCTTGGCGGCGTTTTCGGCGGATCTGCGGCTTGTGATCTTTGATTTGGCGGAGTTGGGATCTCCGGCGGCTGGATTGAAGTCCTCCGGCCTTGGCGGCGTGTTCGTCAGAGCTTCTGTAGCCTTTGGAAATTTCTTGTGTTGTGATGTGTTGTGTAGTGTAGTGTAGTGTTTTGTTGTAGTGTATTTTCCTCTTGGAATGTACCTCTATTTATAGGCAAACCGAGTGGGGGCATTTTGGTCATTGTACTTGAGATTTGAGATCCACAAGATTCTAACAACCAATTTGATACTATCTCTCTAATTTGTTGAGAGATAATAGTAAAATTTAATTACATAAAAATATAGTCACAATTTAATTAGTAACTATATAATATGTAAATATTGTTTCACTTTATTCTACCACATGTAGCGTGTCAAACGTGACATTTTTTTGCGCTACTAAGAGAGTGGTAAATTTTTTTTTTTTTTTTTGTGTCAACAAATGTCCCCTCGAGACTTGTTCGCCGGCTCCCGTAGCTTGTTGGTGGACATGTCTCGAAATTTTGAAGTCATCTGTAGTTGACATTCTCACAACTTGCGATGGTTTTTTTTATTTGCTGATCCATGAGGATTTTAATTTTGCTTTTGTGGCATGTGCTGAGTTGACTGACATTCTTTGAACATGGATTTCCATTTGAGTCTTCGAGAGTCACCTCATGGGACTCGTCAATCATCAAATTTCAATTCAGTCTTCCGGAAGTTTGTATGATCTTGTGATTAAATTTCCTCCAATGTGTCAGAAGATGGACCCTGTGCCATTGTACTTTCATCTTGCTTGGACTTGCTGAACTATTTTAATAGGCTCGCATCAAATTTACAACTTTTATGAGCTCGGCTTGTACACGTATTACGGACTTGTGCCTTCCTTGGGTCATGCACCATCTTTTATTTGGTGCAATTAATGGTCTAGAGTTAAATCCCGCAAAATGAGCCCAAAACGAGTTTATATTTACCAGCCACCAGATTTTCCTCTTGATGCACACATTATTTGGTTATTCATTGGATGAGAGCAGGATATTCCATCAGCATCGGTAACTTGAATTATCTGATAATATTTGATTTCCGTGAAAACCAACCAAATAATTGTAAAACAACTCAAATGATTTGGCGTCATCCTCTTTAGCCTTAATCTCTCTCGTGAAGAACAAATCCCATAAAATATTATCTGAAAATCAGATCATATCTGAATATAGAATCCTTTTCAAATTGTGGAGCTTGATCAATTTGGTGCTATATAAGGGGTGTTGTGTATCACTTAGAAAGTCATTCATTGCCGTGGATATCATTTCATAACAGAGAATTTATTTTTCTTTGCCAAGTTGGCTTCCCAAGCACCTGGACATCTATTCTTATTCTCATTTAAAATTCTTCTCTGATGTGCTTAAAGCCTTGAACAACCCTGAAGCAAGCCTCATGGCCTTTTTGCTTATTTTCTCCCCTCAAATCCCCTGGTTTATTCTCTTCTTTTCTTCTCATCAAATCTTCAAACAAATCCATTTTGAGCCTTTAACACTCATGCCACTGCTGCGAGGAACTTTAGACTTTTTAACTCTTTGGGTGTCGTCTTGCTTTGTTTCAGGTTCTCGCCACGATGAACAAGTAATGCATTTTTCTTGCACTGGAATTAACCAGCGGTGAACAAGGACCATCACAATTCACAAGATTGTCATGGACACTCCAGCACGTAGACCGTGGTAAGCGGCATCAGCAGAAGGTACCGATGATAACTGATCGCCCCAGTAGTAGTAGTGATGGTGAATTCGATTCCCAGCTATGATGGCCGAAAGAGAAAGAGCAAGCAAGCAAGAAATGCGAGCTCCCAGTTTGTGACTAATACAAATGGCGTGGTGCACTTGCTCTTTTTTTTTTTTAATTTGTTACAGGTCAAGTAAACTGCATCCTTCAACTACTAGCAATGAAGCGAAACTTGATCTGAGCTAATCGGGGTTGTATTCGCGACATCAACGAGCTTGGCCAGTGGTGAAGACGGCGATCACGGAGTTGGGAAGGATTACAACATGACAATCCAGCATGTGGATCATATTGAAATAAAGGGCACCAACGACATGTATTACTGATCCATGATGGGATAAGCGGTGACGATGGTGGATTTGATTTGCAACACCGATGACCCGGAACATCTGATTAACATGCTTTCATCAACATCAATGACGTGATGCACGTGAGTACGGAGCTTATGGCGAGTGGCTGAGTACAGTTTAAGCGATGGCCATAGCTACACAAGTGCCAAGATGCAAGGAAGACAGCAACAATGGGTCCATGAAAATAATGAAAACGTCGTTGATTTGGCGTTGTGGTCGCGGCGTCAATGTTTTTTTTTTCTTTTTTTTTTTTTCTTTCTTTATTTTTTATGGTTGCAGGAGCAGTGGTTATAATGGCGAGACGGACCTTGGTAGACTGCAATGCCATCTAAGAGGTGAAGATGATCAACCTGAAGTTCAGAAGTGGCATCTTCCTCAACATCACTTGGATTGGGAGCAATCTGACCGAGAAGCGACAACAAGCCTAGGCTGAGTTTCATTTGCAACATGATGGCCCAAAAGAGCAGCAGAAGAAGCAAGATACAGTGATTGCGCAAGTTGTGATTGTTTCCGAAGGGGGAATGCACATGAAGGCAGAGACTAAGAAGCCTTATTGACATCATGAGATAGACGCGGACACCATCACTGGGGGTTGAACTTTGACACTATATTAGCTCATATCCGTCCGTTTACTTTTGTGATGATATGGCAAATTCAGTTATCTCCCAAGACAACCACCAACGAAGAATAGGGAACAGACATTTGGAACTAACTTCACTTGTTCTCACCCATGGGATTGATGACGGCCTTTGAGCGGTAGTGTTGTTGAGTTTCTGAGATTTTTTGAAGATGAAAGATGCCACCATTTCAATTGTAGGCAAAACTCAAGTTTCAGCATCAGCGAGATTGGACCGCTACATGGACAATAAGACCGTTCTTGGCAACACTGGGTGGCGATGATGGCATTCTTGAATAAAGCAGCAGCCCCTTCATTGAGATGGTGCCAAAAGTTTCAAGTGAAACTCAAGATGATAGTAGCTATATTGAAGGCGGATGACGATCATGGCCTTTACATGTTTGACGATGGTCGATGCTCCAGTAGTGATGACCCACCAGCTCTTGGTAATGACTGTCCGAAAGATCGATGTGTCAGCCGCTGTGAAAAGATTTGAGATGCTACCGCAACGACGAGCCACAAGCAAAGCAAACCATCAGCTGCAAAGGTGTTAGTGACTTGGTTGCGATTTGACTCAAAATCATCCAACCCAAGCATTATCAGTGGAAACTTCTTGTTTCATGAAAGAGAAGGCCACAAACTTTAATGTCCTTGTTCTTCTATGTACTTTGGGCCGCATGATTTTAGCAAAGCAATGATATAAATTTTTTTCACTACTTTACTTTCAACCCGATCCGTCACCAACGAGACTTTCTTTCTTACAAGATGGAATTCTGATTAGGATCCGTCATTTCAAATTGTAAGAATGTCTTTATTGTGCTAAATCAAACATCAAATGGCACCCAAAATAGTCTCTACAAATGGAAGATTTTTTTTTTGTTGGTATGACTGAACTCAGATGGACTTCCAAGCTGCCTACGTACCCTCACAGGATCAAGTCAAGCGTAGTTCAATTTAGCCTTTGCAGTTTATACTCGTGCAAGTTAGGATTAAAACAGTTTAAGCTCTTGTGTCGTAGAGCGTTGAAGCAGTTTATAAGCTCGTACTACAAGAGCGTTTGAAGTATTTTAGGCTCGTACTACAGGAGCGTTTGAAGCATTTTTGCCTCGTACTACAGGAGCGTTTGAAGCAATTTAGGCTCGTACTACGGGAGCGTTTGAAGCAGTTTAGGCTCGTACTACAGGAGCTTTTGAAGTAGTTTAGGCTCGTACCACAGGAGCGTTTGAAGCAGTTTAGGCTCGTACCACAGGAGCGTTGAAGCTGTTCTTCAGGGATAATATCGTTTCAAGAACTTGCCGTTAATGGGGCAATTCTCAATCCATCTTCGTCTACAATGAGGTATGCACCATTTGTGTATACTTCTTGTACTTTGTATGGTCCATCCCACTTGGAGGTGAACTTGTTCCCCGTTCGGTGGGTGGTTATGATGGGTCTCCTCACCGCAAGTACAAGATCTCCCACTTGAAATGACCTAATCCGTACTTTCTTGTTGAACGCCTTGGACATGCGAGCTTGGTAGCACTCCAGCCGTTGTTGAGCTTCGAGTCTCTTCTCATCCAATGCCTCTAGCTCTGCAAGTCTGAGGAGTGCATTATCCTCCTTCGTGAGACCTTCCTGAATAGCGAATCTAAGTGATGGTATTTGACACTCTAAAGGTAGGATTGCTTCAACTCCGTACACCAATGCATAAGGCGTAGCTTGCGTAGGCGTTCGATATGTGGTCCTGTAAGCCCATAGAGCTTCTCCAATCCTTTCATGCCAGTCTCATTTCGTCTTTGCAACCACCTTCTTCAACAAATTGCCAAGGGAACTTGTTGAATGCCTCCGCTAGACCATTTGCTGGGGCATTATACATCGATGACTTATATTGTTTGAAGCCGAATTTCTTGCAGAATGAGTCCATGAGCTTGTTATCAAAAGCTTTACCATTATCTGTGACAATGTAGCGAGGCACACCATATTGAAATATGATGTTATTCTTGATGAACTGAACCACTGTCTCTTTCTTGACTTCTTTCAACGGTGCAGCTTCAGCCCATTTCGAGAAGTAGTCAGTTACAGCAAGTATGTAGAGATGTCCAGCCGAAGACTTCGTAAGAGGCCCCACCACGTCTAGTCCCCAAGCATCAAACGGCCAGGAGTATACTGTTGGGTGAAGCAACTCGGGTGGTTGATGGATGAGGTTTGCGTGAAACTGACATACTTGGCACCTTTTGGCAAAGTTCATACAATCTTTTCCCATTGTAGGCCAGTAGTAACCCATCCTCTTAATCCTGAAATGCAGCTTTGGTCCCGACTGATGAGCCCCACATATGCCAGAGTGAGCTTCCTGAAGAACATGGACAATCTCGTCTTCTCCCAAGCAGCGGAGCAACAACCCTTCAAAAGAACGACGATAAAGCGTATCTTTGTAGAAGAAAAACCTTGAAGCACGTCTTCGGATGTCAGTCCTTTTGCGCACATCGTCAGGAAGCTTCCCATTTTGTAAGTAATTAATGAAAGCATCGCTCCAATCTTCTTTTGTGATCTCGTGGGCTGTAATTGCATTGGCGTCTTTTTCACATTCATCATGATCTTCGAAAACTGGCGGAACAACCCACCTTTCACAAATATGGACCGTGGCTTCGTACTCGGGCAACGTCAATGTCGATGCAAGCTTGGCGAGTGCATCAGCTTGTTTGTTCTCACCCCTCGGCACATGCTGCAAGGTGACGTTTCCGAGCCATTCCATCATTCGAACAGCGTAATTATGATAGGGAATCAATTCGGGTTTCTTTACATCATAAACGTTGAGGAGCTGATTGATCACAAGCTTTGAGTCACCATACACTTGAAGATTTAGATGCTTGGCGTCAACTGCCATCTCCAGTCCAAGTATGAGAGCTTGATATTCTGCTACATTGTTAGAGCAGTTCTCTTTAAGAGTGAACCCATATGGTAACACATCTCCTTCTGGCGAAATGAAAACTACACCAACTCCGGCTCCATCACGATGAGATGCTCCGTCAAAATACATCTTGTAAGGCCCGCGTTCTTCCACTATGAAGACTTCTTCATGAGGCAAACTTTCAGATAATTCCCAGTCTGCAGGCAAAGGATGATCTGCTAGGAAATCTGCTAAAGCCTGGCCTTTGACAGCTTTTTGAGGGACATAAATGACCTCGAATTCTTGGAGAAGAAGGGACCACCTGGCTAGCCGATCTGAAAGAACAGATTTTGACATAATGTACTTAACCGGATTGGCCTTCGAGATGAGATGGACGGTATGTGCTTGGAAGTAATGGCGTAACTTCTGTATGGAGAACACCAAAGCCAAACATATCTTCTCAATTGAAGAGTAATTTAACTCGTGAGACGTCATCCTCCTACTCAAGTAGTAAAGAGCATTCTCTTTCCCTTCATCAATTTTTTGTGCTAGCAATGCCCCAATGGAGTGCTCTTGTGCAGCAATATAGAGAATCAATGGTCGTCCAGGTATTGGAGCAGCCAAGACAGGGGGCTTCATCAAATAAGCCTTGACTTTCTCAAACGCATTCTTACAAGCATCATCCCATTGGAATGGAACCCCTTTCTTCATGAGCCGGCTGAATGGGTGACATCTTCCGGCAAGGTTTGAGATGAATCTTCGAAGATACGCCAACCGTCCTTGCAAACTTTTTAGCTCATGAAGGTTACGAGGCTCGGGGATCTTTTGAATAGCATCAATCTTGGACTGATCAATCTCTATGCCTCGATGACGCACAACAAATCCCAAAAACTTTCCCGATGTAACACCAAAAGCGCACTTCAACGGGTTCATCTTAAGTTGGTACCGACGAAGTCTATCAAACACACTTCTCAAGTCATGAAGATGTTTCTTTCTCTCTTTCGTCTTTACCACAAGATCATCTACATAACACTCAACATTCTTGTGAAGCATATCGTCAAAGATCTTCTTCATTGCCCTTTGATAGGTTGCCCCCGTATTTTTTAAACCGAATGGCATTACTTTGTAACAATAGATGCCCTTTGGTGTGCGAAATGCAGTCAACTCTTCATCTTGGGGAGCCATACGGATTTGGTTGTAACCTGACGATCCATCCATGAAATATAAGGCCTCATGCCCAGTAGTAGCATCCACCATCAACTCCGTTATAGGGAGGGGAAAGTCATCCTTCGGACATGCATTGTTGAGGTCTCGGAAATCAACACATATCCGAGTTTGACCATTCTTCTTCTTTACTGGGACGATACTCGAGATCCACGTCGGGTATTTTACTTCTCTAATGAACCCAGATTCTATCAACTTATTCACCTCAACTTCGATTTTGGGGATCAATTCAGGCCGGAATCGTCTTTGAGCCTGCTTGATTGGTTGAACACCATGTTTTACAGCCAAGTTATGAACGGCTACCCTTGGATCCAATCCTGGCATTTCCTTGTAACTCCAAGCAAAGACATCTTTATACTCCTTTAAAAGTTCAATGTGCATTTCCTCTTCTTCCAAAGTGAGGTTTGCGCTGACGTATGTTGGTCTCGGTTGTTCTTCCGTCCCCAAGTCGATTTCCTTCAAATCGTCGACCGTAGAATTAATGCCTTCTTCGAGCTCGGGAGGAGCATCTTCAGCATCCTCTTCAACTTGATTTGTATCATCTTGGATGGTGATGTGGTATGAGGATCCAACACGTTCATCGTCCGGAAAGTTGTCTACGACCTTTGTGTTCACCATAGTTTGTTGTTTCACAGTCAGTACGTCCTCTTTTGTTATCACAAGCTCCGTATGCTTCGTCATCCGTGATGGGAATTTACTTCTAAATTCTTTTCCATCTCCTACTATGATTGGATTCCTTCTATCTTCAAAACGAATCTCCTTCTCATGCATCTTACAGACTCTAAATCTTCCATGAGAGGGCATCCGTGGAGCCATGGTCTTTACATTTGGACTGCTCACACCTAGACGATCAAAAACGGATCTTCTGGGTTTAGGCTTTCCTAAACGATCAAAGACAGAAAGCCTTTTCGATGTGCTGGATGATTCATCTTTAGTCGTAATGTAGTGATTCGCAAATCTCTTGATGAAGATTCGAGCTGGAGCTGGAGGCTTGTATCCCAATCCTATTCGAGGAACTGGAACTGTATGCCCATTTTGCCTCAACATCTTCTGCGTTGGATTGAGGCCATGCACCTGTTCTCCTGTAACTTCAGAGGGTAACTCATTAATGGTAGTCGAATTTTGAAGATTATACCCCGCTTTTGCTAGAAGCTTGTAAGCATTGGGATCAAATCCTTCCACAGTCCTAGTAGAAGGCAAATCAGCATGCTCCACGGTTGGTGCTTGGGATGGTCTCACAAATCCTCGCAATGTTGGATGATTTTTCCTAAGACGGCGACTGGCATGGTCAACCCCTCCACGACTGCGTCTTCACTTTTCCTTTCTTTTGACTTGTAAAGCAAGACGGGAACACTTTTGCATGACACCTCCTTCTTCACGATTTCATCTCCCACCTTACTTGCCTGAATTGGATCCTTGCCCTTTTCTTTCTTTCCATTTTCTTGATCCTTGGGGAGTGAAGCACTTACGAAATCATCCTTAGATGTCGCATTTTCAACATAAAACTTTGCATCAGCAAAATGGGTATCAGCCTCTTCAAAAGGCTTCCCATCAGCTACCATGGTTTTCACCATATTATTTTTGCAGTATTTAAGACATTGATGAAGTGTGGATGGCACGACCCCATTCTCATGGATCCATGGTCGTCCCAACAACATCTTATATGATGTTCTGGCGTTTATCACATTGAATAACACACTTGCATTCAAGTCACCGGTGACCACATCAAGTCGAATTGCCCCCAAAGCTCTTTGGCCCTCTTGGTTGAAACCTTGAATCATAACGCGACTATACGATAACTCATCTGCATTGATGCCAAGTTCTTTCATTGTGGAAAGTGGTAGAAGATTTGCCGCAGATCCTCCATCAACAAATATTCGATTAACTTTCTGCTCCCTCGCGTAACCACTAATGAAAAGAGGTCGATTATGAGGATTTGATCCGAGGAGTAGGTCTTCGTCAGAAAACTTGATACAATCACCGGTACAATTTTGAACTTTCTCCTCGACATGTTCGTGTTTAGCATCATCCTTTCCAACTTCTTCCATCACGATGACATTGCAAGACACTTCATCATCCATGTCTTCGGGGCCGAGATCTTCGCTATAGTGAGAAATTAGATTACTCGCCATGGTTTCCCCTTCCTCTTCTAGAGAGATCTTTCCCTCTCTAACAAGTTGCAATATCTTTTCTTTCAAAATAAAGCATCGTTGCGTAGGGTGGCTCACCAGACGATGGTACTTGCAATAACGCGGGTCATTAACTTTTGTAGCCTCTTCGGGTCGCTTTGATTCGGGGAGCTCTAACAATTTTAGAGCTAAAAGCTGATCAAGCATGTCTGGGACTTCAGAGTCGGGAATGGATATACTTTGGCTTGTAATTCCTTCAACGAGGGTTTTGGTTTGTCTGCTGCATAAGAGGACAATTTATCACCTCCCTTCTGATTTGATTTGGCACTTAGCTTCACAGGAGCAGTTGTCACCGCCATTGATTCCTTATTTTCAGCTTTCATAGCATCTTTTCCCCCTTTGCGAGCGTTTGATTTGAACCCATATTGCTTGGAGTCTTGGACTGGAGGTCCCTGACTTCCGCTGGCCGCAATACTAAGTTCCATGTCATGAGCACGAGTTGCTAACTCCTCAAGGGTTCTAGGCTTGATCCCCTGAAGAATGTAGCGAAGCCCCCAATGCATACCTTGAATGCACATTTCAATGCCGGAGCTTTCGCTGAGTCTATCTTTGCAGTTGAGACTCAGATTCCTCCATCGATTGATGTAATCGATCACTGGCTCCTCCTTCCATTGGCGGGTGTTAGTGAGCTCGGTCATGCTCACTGTCCTTCGCGTGCTATAGAACCGATTCAAGAACTCGTTCTCCATCTGCTCCCAACTATCGATTGATCTGGGCTCAAGATCTCCATACCAATCAAAAGCGTAGCCATCAAGTGTTCGGACAAATTGCTTGACAAGCAGGTCTCCATACGAACCCGCGTTGTTGCATGTCTCCACGAAATGAGCGATATGCTGCCTGGGATTGCCTTTACCACTGAATAACTTGAACTTTGGAGGATTATATCCTGTAGGCAATTGTAGGAGCTCGATCCTTTCGGAGTAAGGCTTCTTATAACCTGTTAAAGGCTTGGGCGCCTCCTCCGCCTTTTCGTGCTTCTCCTTCATTGTTTCAAAAATAAAGTTCTTTAGTTGGCTAACAGGAATAGAACCTTCTGCCGAGACATTTAGATCTGGAGTATTTTCTTTGTTCTTTCCAGCTGCATCCCCAGTTCGTGGGAGGCTTTGGACAACATGGCTTGACTCCCCCATATTCTCCATCCTGTTCATCAATGCTGCAAACTGAAGATCACGTTTTTCCATGGCAATTTTCATTTCCTCCACGCTCTTAGATAAGAGTGAAACTTGCTCTTCTAGTGCGACTGCATTCGTGGTCATAACAGGCATGAAAGAGTAATCAGAAGCCGTAGGACCACCATCTTTGTGCGACTTTGATTCAGCAGCATCGAAGGAGTATTCTGAACTGTCACCATCGTCCTCCTCATCGTCGCGTTTTGCAACATCATCTCCATCAGGATCTCCTTCAGTTGATGAATGCGAGGGGGATTTCTCCATTGGTGAATTGGCTTGACTTTCTTCCCCAGGGGCATCATGACCATCTTTGTGAGCTTCAACTTGGATGGGCAGATCTGGAAGATCGGAAGGATTGGATCCAAACACCGGAGTTGATTTGGGGATCAGCACCATGGGAGGGCGGCCTAGGGCCATAGCTTTGCTTCGGGTCACCCGTCCCAAACTTTCTTCACTTGCTCCAGAGCCATCTTTGTCAGAACTTGTAGATCTGACTGTCTGCATCTTGTGCTCCGGAATTGATGAAACGCCTTTCTTTGAAGACATCCTGAAAGCTTCGTGATTCCTTAGAAAGAAGAGATGAAAGGCAGAGACGGTCCCACTGGGCGTGCCAGAAATTTGTACACCAAATTTCTTGTCCGGATTATGGAAACAAGGAAATCTGCGTAAAATTCAATTAGATGAAAAATAATAAAGCAGGATTACAATCTCTGGTATGTATTTCCTTAAATAAGAAAATAAACTCCTTTGATTCTTCTTTCCTTCTTCTTCGATCGAGGGTCTATGCGACTTGATCTCGAATCGAATGGCTTGATTTTCTCCAATCTGGGTGGAGGTGGTGATTTGGCAGCAATGAAGTCCTCCGGGCCTTGGCGGCGTGTTCAGTGGAGCTTCGGCTTATGATTTGATTTGGCGGAGTTGGGATCTCCGGCGGCTGGAATGAAGTCCTCCGGGCCTTGGCGGCGTTTTCGGCGGATCTGCGGCTTATGATCTTTGATTTGGCGGAGTTGGGATCTCCGGCGGCTGGATTGAAGTCCTCCGGCCTTGGCGGCGTGTTCGTCAGAGCTTCTGTAGCCTTTGGAAATTTCTTGTGTTGTGATGTGTTGTGTAGTGTAGTGTAGTGTTTTGTTGTAGTGTATTTTCCTCTTGGAATGTACCTCTATTTATAGGCAAACCGAGTGGGGGCATTTTGGTCATTGTACTTGAGATTTGAGATCCACAAGATTCTAACAACCCATTTGATACTATCTCTCTAATTTGTTGAGAGATAATAGTAAAATTTAATTACATAAAAATATAGTCACAATTTAATTAGTAACTATATAATATGTAAATATTGTTTCACTTTATTCTACCACATGTAGCGTGTCAAACGTGACATTTTTTTGCGCTACTAAGATAGTGGTAAAATTATTTTTTTTTTGTGTCAACAGTGACATTTGAAATTATCCCCATAACCCCATTAATTGTTAGCATACCACATTTATTTAATAAACTTGTGACATTAACACTTATATTTTTCTCATAAAAATATTACAACTTATATAAAATCGTAAAGTTATTGAGAAATAATTCCAGTAATAATTTCATACACTCTCTTTACTTAGTAAATAGTAATTTATTAGAAAACAAAATTATCTTTTAAATGACTATAAAATTTAATTCAAACTGATCCAATTATTTATTAATTAGAAAGTACATATACTATACAAAAATTAAATACTCAAATAAAATTCACAAAATGTATATTCTAATAAAAACAAGTCATATATATCTATAAATTTATGTTGGATAAATAATTTATACTTTCTAGAAAAATAATCATGTACTATCAAACAATAGTAATATGGATTTTTATTTAAAAGTCTACTTTATTAGTTATTTCACAAATTAACTTCCAACTTATTTATTTTTATCAATATTGACAAAATAATCTCTTTTACTCAAAACACTAGTTTACAAGCACTTTATACTATTTACTTAAACAAACCAAAATTAAGTGAATAAAACAAAGTATATTTTATCTTGCTTATTTTCAATAGAAACAACAATATTTCTTATAAACAAATTCTCATATAACTTTAATAACTAATTTACTTTTATATAGTCAAAATAATAGCTAGAAATATTAGCATATATCATTAATCCAAAAATCACATTTTAAAGTTTATATATTATAGGCAGTTTGATAATATACACAAATCACCCCCAACTTTTCAGAAATTACACATGCAGTTAAGATCTTACCCTCCAATTTTTAGAAACTACATAAACAACCCCCTTTTATGAACACAAGCATACAACTCAAACCCATCATACCCGATTCGTGCTAGAGCTAACAAGATGTGATTTTGATGATTAGAAATGGACCAGAGAGTGATTTAGGACTCACCTACACGAAAAATCGCGAGAAATTGTCAAGAAACGGAGCGGGTTTCGTCTCCGAATATGGTGGTCGGCGGTGATGAACACCGGCGATGAATACGATGTTATGGCCGCTGTTTGATGTTGCTAATTCACTCCTCGGACCTCCAGGAGTATTTTGGTACCAAGGGGAGAGAATGGGTCGCTCCGGTTAGCTCTGGAGCTTCTCGCTGGAAAGTATGGTGGCGGCGACGAAGGCGGCGGTTTTGGGTGTTATGCAGCTGGTTCTTGCTGCTGGTTTTGCTCTATGTGTCAAACAGAGAGGGAAAGCAAGCTTGGTGGTCGATTTAGAGAGAGAGAGAGAGAGAGAGAGAGAGAGAGAGAACCCAGAGGTGGTGGCGGTTGTTTCCGTCGGGTGGGTTCGCCGGCTGCCTCCTTGGCGGCTGGCGGCCTTCTCTTCGGGGCTTCTGCTGCTCCTGATGTCGAACAGAGAGGAGAAGAGGGTTAAAGTCCAAAACAGAGTGGGGAAGGGAGAAGGCAGAGGTGGCGGTGGTCTTCCCCGTCGGGTGGGTCGCCGGACGTAGCTGGTGCCGGCTCCTCGTCGGGGAGCTGCTGCTGCTGCTGGTAGGGCGTAGCAGAGAGGGAGAGGAGAGGGAGAGAAGAGGTGGCTGTGGTGGTGAGGGTGGTTCGGGTGGTGATGGTGAAGGTGCGGTGGTGGTGGTGTCGTGGGTTGATGAGAGAGAGAGATGAGTGTTTGTTGTTTCTGATGTGTGTTTTGGTGTGAGAAATAAAAGAGAGAGAGAGAGGTATTAAATAAAGAGTTTATTACTTGGAGAGGTTGGTTTCAATCACCGACTTGGTCATTTTTTTCTTTTTTATTTTTATTTTTTTGTCTTCTACCTAGTTATGGTAGGGTGTTTTGGGAGTACTAATTGGGTTGGTCATCTAGTGGGTTGGGTACACAGTTGGATATATATTTAAATAACTACGTAAATTACTAAATAAAATACACAATAAAAATACTGTTTCTATAAAATTGTTATATGAAAATCCCGAGTATATTTTCAACCCAAAATAACCCAACTCGTCTCTCGCAACAAAAATTAAATGTTTCTCTCGATTACCCAATTTACCCTTTAAAACTAAACGGGGTATTACATCATAAAAGTGGACAGATCGCTGGAGAGGAAAAAGGAGCTAGATTTCACATTTTTCACAACATACCCATTTGCAGGTTTTCACAGAAAACTTTAATTCACAAAACTTCATAGTGAAACACCCATATTACAGATTTCGCAGAAGAAAACTGAAGAGAAGAGAAGTACTGACAAAGGAATCGCAACTATAACCCTAGAGCGAGAGTTTCACCTCGTAGACGGAGAAGAAAATGGCCGCAAAGTAGCTAGTCATCGTTCATCTCTGGAGTGAGTCGAGGGAGAGAGATCTGAGATAGCGGACTGGAGTGTAAAAACCCTAGCACTACCCGATTCAGGCCCGAGTCCCCCACTTGCTAACTGGGACCGTTTTTAATTTAAGTGAAGGCCCAGCCCGCACCAGGATTAAAATAGTATGAGAGCGGTGTGTGGGGTGGGTTGATAATCGGGTCGGCCCAAAAATTGACCCGTTTTGCCATCCCAAAATATAAGAAATGGCTTCCCCAACTGAAAAGTCTATTTTCATAATATTACTTTGGTTTAGATAAATGAGTTTTTTTTTTTTGAATCAACTTAATTTATTTAATCTTCAAATTTATAGCAATAAAACACATGGCAGTGTAAGAACGCTTGAAGTTAAAACACATTTCCTAATATCATTTGCAGATCATGGTCTAACTCACCACACACACACATAGTCAATGGTTCTATTAATGTGTGCTAATAAATCCAATGAAGAGGTCATTATTATTAAAGGACAATTAATACTCTATGTAAATTATTTAAAGACAATTAATACTCTATGTAAATTATTTAAGGACAATTAATAGTCCATTTAAATTTGTATTATCTCAAACATTTATATCTTGACCTGGCCAATTTTCATGTACTATCGGTTAACAAAGAACTTCTAAAGTTTTCATAATCCAGGCTTGCTTGTGGTACCAAGGGATAGCTAGTAGCACTAGAGGGACCTTTGTCGATTGTCTGATCAAGAGAAAAGACTCGGGACGGTTGCGATATTCTAAAAAGTAAGTGAAGACAGATAACAGAGTATTCTGTTTAAGCTTGTGTAATTTCATGTTTTCGTTTCCCTACAAAATGTCTTTTGGATTGCATGATTCATTATTACTAAATATCATCCTTCTTGCTGTTTCACTGAGATCGTACTTGTAGATCCGTTGAAAAGACAAACAACCTTGAACAATTAGCCACAATATGGCTCTTGTTTCTTATCAGTAGCGAGTATTTAAAACAATGAGATATTGTTATTGTTGTATTCCAGATATTGCAGAAATATTGGAGATTTATTTAGGGAGCTGATTCTTACAGAGCAAAGATTGATCCTTACAGAGCCACTAGTCAATTTTAAGTTTAGAATGACAAATGTAGCCCTCTAACTATTTATTATGTTATCAACAACCTTTTATTAATTACTAGTAAAATTTTTAAACTTCCAATGTTCAACCACTTTCTCTTTCTTGTCATTTTTTATTTTTTATTATTTTTATTCTTAAACAATCTGAATTATCTACTAACTTTTTTTATGAGAGAGTATCAACTGGCATCTTGTTTTGTTTTGTTTTGTTTTGTTGAGCTCCTCTACTATCTTTTCGATGGCAGGGCTTCTCAATGTATGTACACTTATGTATACTTACATAATCTTTCAGAATACTCCGTTTTTTTTCATTCTTGATTAATTTTGAAATTTCTCCATTGCTTATCGGATGCTCTTTTTTACATTCTAAGAAAGATAGTTTCCTGTAAAGTTTAATAGAATGATCATAGTTTATCATTGTAACAAAGAAAAAAATAATTTAATTACCACTGTACAAAAAGAAATGTAAATAGTAGCATGGAAACTAGTTTCGCCAATTTGACATCAATTTGACTCATTTGAATTATATTTTGTTAATAAAAGTTGCACAATATTGAATCATGTATGTAAAAAAGACATAATACAAAAAGTGTAAATAGTAATAATATAAAATATAATTAATAATTTACTATTGAATATAAAAAAGAAATTATACAAAAAAAAATTGCGTAAATTTTAGGATATGTATGTAAGAGAATAAATTGGGAAGAGATTACAGGATGTCTAGTGACTGAAAAAGACATAATTTGTAAGCAATTGTTCATGATGTAAGCATCTTGCTACTCCAGTAGTTCGGTTTGATATTTATCACAATCTGAACACCATTTACTATTATTTGTAATTATTTTATTATGTGATTGTTTCTCGTATTATTTTACTGTAAATATGACCATTAAAAAAATGAAAAAAATGGACAATGTATTAGAGATAGTTATTCAGATTTCCATAGAAATATAAAAAGTCTTGGAACGATAAAGTTTTAAGAAAGATAAAAGTGGTTCATCATTGGAAGTTTAAAACTTTTAATTACCTAGTAAAAAATGGTTCATAACACAACAAATCATAAGAGGGCTAAATTTGTCATTCTAGACATATAATTTGTTAATGGCTCTGTAAAGATAATTTTCCGCTCTGTAAGAATCAGCTCCCTTTATTTATGTCATACTTTAAACTTGCCAGTCAGTAGTTTTGTTTTTGGAAATGTCAACAAAATCATTTGTTCTTAATGTTTCGAACGAGGTTGACTTGAATTTCAAGGCGAGTTAATAGTTAAGTTGCACCCCCTAGCAACTGTATGCTTCACTAATAGTCGCTTTTAGAATTACTTTTCAGTGAAACATGCATTGACTTTGATTGCCTAATTGCTTTAAGCTAGAAAACAGCTTCGTATAAATTTCCTCAACAATTTCCTTGTACTGGCTTTTTTGCATTCACATAAATGATTTATCTTTTTATCTCCGATCCTTTTAATAATTTCTACACTTCCTTTTTTACCAATTAATAATTTTCTTCAAATGGATTTAGTGAAAATTAATGGAAAAGACAGTCAATTAATTTCTTAATTTATCTAAACCAGCATTGTTACTGCATTTAATGCCCATCTATCTGTCTCTAACATCCCCTCTGTTTATGGACTTTCATGCTAGCCAGTAAGCAAACAATTTGTAAACAATGGAAAGTCTGGGTGACTATCGTCAAGTGTTGGGAAAAAAAGTTCATGTCTTGTTGGCAGCAGAGTCTGATACTGAGTCACTCCGTCACTGGAAGCAACTGTTGGAGATCCATTTGTATGAAGGTAAGCAGACATAAATATTAACTTTTTTTAGTTCGCTAATGAATATACTAAGACATGTTCTCAATAAACATTTTGTCAGAGTATATTGTTAAATGCCCTTTTGTTTTCGTTCACACGCTTATAATTTCTTCAGTGCAAGGATATACTTCTCATTTCTTATGTGTTTCTATACATTTTCAGAGACAACAGTTGGCTCGGGTTTGGCTGCTTTAGAAGTGCTTGCACACAACAAGAAAAAGGTCGACCTTCTTCTTGCAGATGTTGGTTTACGTGACCTTAACGGGTTTTCACTTCTGCAGGATGCCATAAAACTTGGCTTACCTACAATTTGTGAGTAATATAATGGTCTAAGTACAACTTCTATTTGTGTTGTACGTTTGTTAATGATCTTATGTAATTTAATATAACTTCTGTTCGATTTATATTGTAGTGATGACGCACAGAGAAGATTTTGCTACTCAAAAGAAAGCCCTAGAGGATGGGGCTTGCTTTTGCATTGCGAAGCCACTGGTGGGAAAGGATGTGAAAAGCCTGTGGCAATTTGTGTTGAAAGAAAAAATTTCACTAGAAAAACATGGGATCAAGGTCGGTTCTGGTAAAAGACTTAGAATTGAAAATGGAGAGAGTGTTTATGAGTCCGGTGAATCAAGCGAATCGAAGAAAAAATCTAGAAGACCTAGTATGAAATGGACAGAGGAGCTCCATTTAAAGTTCCTGGCTGCTATAGAAAAACTGGGTGCTGGATCGAGTAATTCTCTCACATTTATTAGAATTAGTTTTTCTTATCTTTATTTTTTCAATTGCGTATTCTTACATTTATTTCACGTTTGTTTTGGGTTTATAAATATGTCTCCTCATAACCAGAGTTGTCGGCAAAAAAGATACATGAACTCATGGGCGTGCCTGATCTCGAGCGACCTCAAGTCATCAGTCATCTTCAGGTTTGTTGTTTCCAAACATACTAAGATATAAGTATAGATTATGTTTGCATGGACTTCGATATTGTACTGTAGGATATCTTTTGGTTGACTGTTTTATTAATATGGATGTCTTGGTTTGACAAGGATGTGTCAATCACACTACGCAATTGACATATCACTCACACATGTCGATACTGACATATATGACATGTATAACAAGGTCTATGTATACTGCTGGCAATTACTCCTTATAAAGTCAGTTTAATGACAGAAAATATTTTCCTTATTGATTAGTTTAGATTCAAGTTGATGCGTCTTGATTGTGTTGCCAGTCAACGCATTGGGAAACTTAAAATTTTTTCCTTATTGAAGATTTTAATAGCTGTTTGCTCTCATTTCCTCAGACGTATCAGAACAAGTTGAGGAAATCGCTATTGGAGGATCGTAATGGAAGCCTTTCTAGAGATATTCAGCCTTCTCAGAACAACAAAACAGCCGATACAACCAGTCATGACGTATCACAAGGTAATTTTTAAACTGAAAACACGATATATCTTGAATTTCGGATAGCAGTTTTGTAAATTACGGCGACTGTTTTGTTAAAAAACTTTCTGCAGGTACTGAGGAGGCAAATATGATCAACTTCTCTAATACACCAAGTAATCCTCCTATCCCCATGCCTGGTATTGCAAACACCAGTTGCCAGTCGTCAACAGGAGTAAATGATCAGCAGATTAATACTGGTGTACTTGGTCTCGGGCATACACAAGTTGCCAGTCGTCATCAGGTTTGTCATTTTAAAGAAAACTAAACGAACTTATCATTTTTACTTTTAGTTCAGACCAATAATACGTTTCTATTATAAGTTTCATGTCAATTGTTCTGTAGAAAGATTTGTTTTTATATTCTCTTGTACCATCAGCTGTTATGTGGAATCTGTAGGAATGAAACACATAATTGGTCATTCAAATAGGCATGACAGACTTGCTTGTTCCAATGAACAACATGACTTGTAATTGACATACGCATTCAGCATTAACTGTTGGCATTAATGTGTCGACCATGTATCTCTTCAATTTAAGGCACACGGTTACATAAATCTCAGCATGTAAAATATGTGTAAACATGTCTTAACGGTCAGATGTGATAGTAAACATAAGCTCACGTGTACTTTGACATGTAAGGTAGGTCAAGTACACATTCACAGTTGGTTATTTTCCTCGATTTTGATCTACTAGTCAAATTCGTTCCTATGTACTTTTATGCATAGTCAAACCAAAGAAAATAGATTGAAACTCCCGTTCATTACATGAGATAGAAAGGATCTGAGTATACCTCTGAACGTATCTAATTCTTGTTTTGGATAAAAATCAACAGGCTACCGAGTTTAGAGATAGACATTTGTCAGTAGAGCATGCATTCGACTTGAATGTGACAATTGAAGAGGACGAGGAGGATGAGGATGCGCCTTTCGTTCAAGATCTTGAATAAGAGTTTAGGAAGATAGACTAGAGAATGTAACAGTCCAAACTTTTCTTTCTCTTTTTTGTTCCAAAATAAATAAGAGTTCCGGTCTTGCGTTGTTTTCTTTCTCCATCTTGTCAGTACAATTGGTTTTTGAAAGAACAGTATTTAAATCACTAAAAGAAAATTTTCATTGATGATAGGAGTAGTGATGTCGTAGGATAGTTTGGAAATCTATGGGTAAAAGGAGTCATATAAGGTGAGCGAGCCTTCTTGCACAGAACCTCCTAATGATTCATATCCTCATCTACCTTTTCTCTTTTTACATAGCCAAAATGGTTGAATCGTGGTGTATTACATAGAGGCAAATTTTCTCTGAATTCCTCAACATTCTCGCTCTATTTGTTCCGTTCAGAGTGTTCAGGCAAATTTCCTCCTTTTAATCTTGGCAGAAAGCAGTCAGTCTCTAAAACCTTTGATATTAGAGAGAATAATGAGCTTTCATTCCACCTTTGTATACTGATAGTCTTGTTGCTTCTTATCATTTCCAAGTTATCTCTTTTAATGAACTTTTTCAAATGTTTTTAACGCAAGAATGTTAGAAAATATATGAAATGTTAGAAAATTTATGACAACCAAAATATATGACAATTGGTTCAACTACGAAAATCAAATTGTTATAACTGTTTCTAATCCATATGACCCTTTTTGCCCACGAGGCATGAAGGATACCAAAACTGCAAAAACATGCATATTTTGAGCCAGTTGTTCATCACTCAGACTTCAAGGAATTGAAGATGTCTTATTTTTTTTTTCAATGAACTCATGATCTGAGAGATCACCTATTAAAACTTCAACCAATGAAATTGAGTGATCTTCTCTTGGCTTATTACAATTATCAAAGTAATAATTGTCATCAATCAAGAACACAATGGTTAATAAGTTACTTAATTATGAATGTTTTACTATGTTTCTTGTTAATAATGATCTTAACACTCTTTCTCTTTGGCCTCGTCAGATGTGTCACTATGGTGCATGGCGTTCTGTAGGAAAGGCACAAGTACCTCCTACTACAGTATATGCTGATGGTAGAACGAAATCCACATGGATGCCTCATTTGGTAAGCTCTACCAGTGTCCGTCAGCTGTCTGACAATCAAGAAAGAAGAGGAAGAAACAGCCATACAAGCGCCACAACTGTTTCCGCGCCATCATCGCTACATGTTGGCCGATATGATCTCATTCAGACTAATCCGGACTCAAATGCTTATAATGGAATGGTGGGAAACGTAGGTGAAGGAAACAATAATGTAACACGGGGTAATCGTGAAGGTAAAAATCATGGATTATCTAGAATTCTGCACACAATGTGTTCAAAATTGGTGATTGTTTCTTAAAATGTGTGTGTCTGCAGGTTCTTTTACTGCTACACCAAGCAGTCTAAACCTCACACATGTGCCTCTTCCAAGTGTACCTGGTACGTTTAACTCTGGGACAAATGATCAGCAGACTACTCATGTACTCGGTCTCGGGCATACGCAAGTTGCCAATGATTTTCAGGTTTGTCACTTTCAAACAAACTCAATGAGTTTATTTTCCACTCAGTACAAGTCAAGATACTGTTTCTAATATGAATTTCATTTCAATTGTCAGGTAAAAGGCTCAGTAAATTTCTTAGAATTTTCTCTGTTATATTCTCTTGTTTCGTTGGCTGTTTCATAGGTTCTAGAGGTTTGTTTCACATAAATGGTCGTTCTTATATCCAACATGTCTAAACTTAAATAAAATAGGCATGACAGAATTGATTGTTCCGGTGAACAACTTGGCTGTTTCAATTGACTCGCTGAGCATATGGCGTTAGCTATTTCCATTTAAATGTCGGACATGTATCTCTTTAGTTTTTGGGACACGAGTACATGAATCTCATCATGTTAATAGGTGTAAAAATGTCTTTACGAGAGGGATGGGTAATTTAAATTCTAAGGCGTGAGAACTCAGATCTATTCAGAGATGAGAACAACCGTAGCAAAAGGCGTTGGCTGGGAATCCACCGCTGAAATTGGCTGATGACGACAGGAGAAAAATCAGGAAAACAGGAGGACAGCTTACATTGGTTTCGCCTGTCAGGCAGTGGAAGCAATTGATTGATTAGGTCACCTGTAGCGAGATAGAGAATAGTGAGAGGAGTGTTGATTCATTGAAATGATTTAGAGCCACTTATAAGCTCGGGAAGTACTGGAAAAGATAAAACTAAAATCAGATTCTAAGAAGATGGATGTTTTTTTGTAGAATCAATAGCAAAACGGTAACAAGACAACCGAGGTATAGGGTTAAGATGCAGTAGAGATAAAATAATATATTATTTTATAGTCATTATATCTTCTAATATTTACATTATTGATTCTATGTCGCCCACACTAACAACCTTTAGTTAACCACAGCAGCGTTCATGAACCATCTACTTTGCTACTATATTTTGGGAGATTAACATTGCAAGGAGGGAACAAATTTTTCATTGAAATAGGCTTGTTTGGGCCTGAGAAATACGAAATGAAACCGATTTGGGATATACTATCGAAATGGGCTCATTTAGAAACCGATAATGCGTGCATAGGTTCTTATCTTTGAATTCTCGATTTTCATATGCTAGAAGCCCAATTAAAACCGATGGTCCAACTATCGGTTCTTTAAAAATTGATACTTGCACTATCGGTTGTAAGCCCTACCTCTCTTTTTCCCCTTTATTTCAGTCTGTCTCTCGGTCTCTGTTCTTCTGTCTAATCCGACGAAGGCCGTTGACACCAATCGTCCGTTCGGCGATGTGCCCATCCATAGTAAGGTCTCTCTCTCTCTCCTAACTTTCATCTGCAGACGAGGATCTGCTGAATATATAAGCCCTAAGATGAATTCTGTTTTGGAAACTTGCTTCTTTCTCACAAACTGTTGAATTTGGATTGCATCAGGTAATAGCCGATATTATGATTATCGGTTTTTAAGAACCGATTATGCTATTATCGGTTTTAAATAACAACCAATAGTCATAATATCGGTTTTTATTTTTTGTCGTGCAGAAGCTAAAACCGAGTCTTGGAGTCTCGGTTTCAAGCTTGAGAACCGATTCTTGGATGTCGGTTTCTAAACGAGCCTTTCCGGCATTATGGGGATCATTTCAGTGTTTTTCGGAGCGAACAACATAGCCTGATTTCGGACACCCACCTACTCAAAGTAGTAAATACCATATCACCCAACTCATAAAAGCTAGATAGAATTAATCCTTGTCGAAGCACTGCTTGATTTTGTTTCTCTTTCTAGTCCACTAGAGTTTGTTTAGGAATGTATTTCCCTATAATTTTCTAGGTTGACGGCACATTATCAGTCCCCTAATGTGACATATGCCTCTCTTAATTAATTATTGGTATCCCCTAGACTCCCATTTATTTGAATACCAACAAAAAGCTCACTATCTTTCTGGAATCTGAGGAAATAGTTTGAGCCGGATTGCAATTGAGTAGAAAGAAGAATACTTTATTTGTTTACTCGTAGAAAATATTGAGTACGTGGCAATTTGTCTCTGGTTAATTGTTTACTTCATCTCAAATTTCAATTATTTTCTTTGTTAATAATGACCTTAATAATTTTTCTCTTTGATTTCGTCAGAATTGTCACTATGGTGAATGGCGTTCTGTAGGAAAGCCACTAGCACCTCCTCTGGTAAGTGCTGAAAATGGAAAGAAGACCACTTCGATACCTCATTTTTCAAGCTCTGCCACTGACCATCAGCTGTCTGACAATCAAGAAACTAGACAAAGAAATACAGCTGTTGACGGCTGCCGAAATGTAATACCAGGTAATTGTGAAAGCCAAAATCGTGGAATATCTGGAATTCTACATGGCATTGTTTCCAAAAGTGGTGATTCCTCCTTAAAAATGTTTATGTCTGCAGTTACTTCTACTGCTACACCAAGCAGTCTACCTTTCTCGAGTGCTCCTCATCATGCTAGGTCTGGAGCTAATGGTCAGAGGCCTAGTTCCTCCTATCAAGTTCCTGTTGAAAATACTTCTTCCGATTACGCAATTGATGAAGATCTTCAGCTTTTATGGGACCCCAATTGTCAAGTAAACCTTGAAGAGATTTTTGCTGACCAGGTGCGTCTTTCAAGTAATATTAATAGTTTTAATGCCATTTGAACGCGGACATTTAGTTTAGTTGCTCGTTTTACATGTGTCTTATAGTTTATCTGGTGATTAGCTGCAGCCACATTTCGACAGTCACAAATAGGAAACCGTCACAGGAGATGAGGTGATTATTAATGCTCAACGTTATGTGTAAGGAAAGATGTACGATGACATGCGGTGCCTGGATTCTAGAGATATGAAGAGATATGGAGATGGTTTTTATGCTAGATATTTAAGTTTAGATGATAGATCTGGTTTAGACTTTCATACTCATAATGTGCTACAGATTATTAACGTTGTATATTACTTGCACTACTCAACTCTGAGGTGTATTTGCTTTTGTTATCATCATCATCCCTGTTGCTCACATCATACATTGTACCACTCCGTTTCTTCTCTTTCTTCCCCTTTTCTATTTTGGTACGTTTCCTTTCTTTCTCCCTCTTTTCTCTTTTGGCAAGTTTAATGATGATCAATTACCCATTTACCCTTGCAAATATTACCCCACATTTTATTAAACTCATTTCATAATTGGATTGGGCCACCAATCCACCCAGATCAGTGGCTCATTTTTCTAAACAAACCAAATCCTTCTAATGTAACCCAACACCATCATCCAACCCAAAAACACCAACTCAGTTTAAACCTACTCACTCTCTCAAACTATTCATCTCTTCTCTCTCACATATACAAACCAGGGGAGTGAAATAGAGAGAAATAGAGAGAGAGAGAGAGAGAGAGAGAATGTCGAGAGAGGAGACAGAGCCGGAGAGAGATGGAGACGCCGGCGGATGAGGCGACAAAGGCCTCTAACGGAGAGGCGACGGAGGCGAATGAACGATGGAGAGGCTATGGCGGCAACCAGGTATACGAATCCCCCCCCCCTCATCTCCTATTCTTCTTCTGTTTTGACCTCTACTGTGTGGATCTGCGATATTTGACTCAAGATCTGCATTTTTCTCAGATCTTTGCAGCGGGTGTCGGCTGCGTGGCGGTGGTGGTGAGAGAGAGAGAAATGTCGAGAGAGAAGGAAAACGCCGGCAAACCAGCGACGGAGAGGACAACGGTGGTCTTGGCGAGGACGACGGTGGTCTTTGATGAAGGTCGTCGACGAGGACGAGGACGGCGGTCTCAGTCTTGTCAGCATGGTGGTGGTGAACATCAACTAGTTCTTCTATTTCATCCCTTCTTCCTCTAATTTTTCCTTAGATTTGTAATTTTTTTTAATTGGGTATGTATATTATTGTTTGGAACTATTAGATCTACAAGCTTATTTTGTTGTTGGTAGTGGTGGTGGACTGGTGGTGGAGGGGTGGCGGTGGTTGTGGTGGTGGTCTGGTGGTTGTGGTGGTATGTTCTTGATGTTCTTCTTCACATAATCAAGCTAGAGATTCAACAAAAAAAAAAAAAAAAATCAAGCTAGAGAGAGTGTGTGGGCATAAGAGAGAATAAAGAGAAGGAAAGGGGCAATATAGTAAAAGGCGCTTTTTTCTTAATTTTTGTGCCCCCTCCAAGGGGGAGAAAGAGAAGAAAGGGAGTGGTATGTTGCATGTACGTATACCGGGTTGATCACGGTCCGGTTTGCCAAAATTCCTCCAAGGGGGAGAAAGAGAAGAAAGGGAGTGGTATGTTGCATGTACGTATACCGGGTTGATCACGGTCCGGTTTGCCAAAATTTATTGCCCAACCCCAAGAAAGTTCAAACCGAACCTGCACAATCATTCGTCGAGATCAAGTGGATTGACCTCTGCCCCCCTGTTCGACTTTAGTTAAATGGGCTAGTAAATTTGGCAAAATTGTTGTAAAGGTACCCATAGTTTAGTTTTTGGTAGATTTGATACCCGTACCTTAAAATAGTGCAGTCACGGTACCCACTAGTAACTTCTCTTACATTACGTTGATGGAAAATTTTAAACTGAGGGTCTTTTTTGTATTTTTCAATTACAATTTTAAATTATGTAATTCTAAATTTTTAGCAGGGAATTCTGGAGACGATTCAGTGTCATGTGAAGATTCAAGTTAAGTGTCATGATGATTTGTTACATTGTATTTCCTGACCTACAAAAAATACAATGACCTAGTTTGGATGTGATAAATAATGAGATGAACTATTTTCTCATAATCTGATAATTCCAATATTCTCACAATCTTTGCTATTCCCACAACACCTGGTTCCGAATTTAGTAACTGTGTTCCGGATTTTAACAAATGTGAATTTCATGTTTGTGCCCCTGTCGCATGTCAAATTGTGATTGGCCTTTTGACCGGTCCCTCAAAACTAGCTCAGGGTTCCGAATTTTTAACTCAGCCATATAATAACAACCGGACCCCGGAATCTTGAAATAGGATTCAAGTTTATTATTATCTCAATTAATAATATGTATCATCCAAACACCTCGCGTTAAAGAAGATACCAATCCTTTAATCTGCAATAATATATCTAATCCAAACAGCCTTAAATGATTTCACTATTTATTCATGTGCAGAGTCAAACTCGAGAATTTTGAACAATGCCGTGAGATAGACCAAAGCCAATGGTTCTGACTTCTAAACTTCTGTCATTTAGTTAATTCAAGGATCAAACGATTACTTGGTATGTTTCTTCTGGATCGACCTAGTTTGACTTTTTAACCCGTAACTGGGTTACATTGACTCGGTAATTTAGGTAGCAAAACGATATAATTTTTTGACAATTTTTGTATGGTATTGTAGAGGAAAGTTAACTTTACGAGACCATGCAAAGATTACAAAATTCTTACATTATTTTGCTGATCAAATCACTGGGTCAAAGTGACTCAGTGAATAGTGACAAAAAGTGAAGTAGGCTGAAAGAGAAGAAACAGAGGTAGTACAAGGTAACAAGCCTATTGTTCGGGTATCTTTTGGGGCTTGTTTGTTTTCTTGGCTTATAATTGAAGGATTGTGAGTTACAAGATTCAAACTAGACACGCTAGGAGGACTTTCGCTCTCTCCTCTCTCATAGAACTTTGTTTCTTTTCCTTTTTCCGTCCTTCGACCGGAAATTTCTCAGGTCATCCGGAATTTCGTCAACCTATTTCCTGTTATTAGTATATCACTCTCTCAAATAGTTTTCGAGCATATTTTGCAATTACTCCATTTACCTCAGTTTCTCGTGATAGTGGTGGTGTGGATCAAAGGCATAGGAAAATGTGTAAAGAACTCTGTTTGGATTTGGAGGATGATCCAAACCGTTTGACAGCTGCAACCTCGACTTTAGTCGCAAAATGTATTACAGTAAAGAAGTTGGAACAAATACGATGAAAATCATGGTTCAAAGTGCGTGGAATCTGCGAGGGACGGTGACGGTGCACAACTTCGGTCACAATCTATTTGTGTTATGTTTCTCGAAGGGTTAAGATTATGAAAGAATTTTGCAGAAATCTCCATGGCTGGTTGGAAACCTGGTGTTACAACTCAAAAGCTGGCATCGGGGAAATAATCTGAGCAGTGTGGATTTCTCTCGGTGCCCTTTATGGGTTTACGTGAAAGGGCTTGGGTCAATTTTGGGCCTTAATGGACATCCTTTGTTTCTCTTGGGTCTCGTGGGCTATTTTGGTGTGGTTGTCAGTTAGGTTTTCGCATAGGAGGCTCTTGCTATTCGTTAGGCCAGTTTGGTTGTTTGGGCTTGTTATGCGGGTGCCCTCAAGCATTACCCACTAGGATTCCAGTTTGTTTCTAAGTTTTATGCTTGTTTATGCATGTTTCTTTCTATTGTATTTCGAGGGGTATGCCCCTGTCATTTGTAATCGTTTTCTCTATATATAAAATCCTTTCGTTGCTAGTGAAAAAAACAATAATAATGGTAAAATACATTTTTCACCTTCAAAGTATGGAGAAAATATATTTTGCCCCTTGATTTATGGATAAATACATTTAGCACCCCTGTCAGAGTTAAAAAAACGGTGGACTACAGATGGGTGAAAAGACAAAAATACCCCTGAAATGCCTTTTCCTTCCTTTTCCTCCTCGTTTCCAAACCCCAACCTTATCTCCCCCCACCCCTCTCTCTTCTTCTCCATCCCTCTGTCTCTCTCTCTCCACGTCGGACCACTTTATGGACTACTCTTCATCTTCTCTCCAAACTCTCTCTCTCTCTCTCTCTAAAACTGTGGTGGTTCTGAGAGAGCATATAGTGTGGTTCTCACACAAAAGAAATGGGGAAGAGAATACACGGAATCCCTAAGTCGTACACTCTCCCTTCATCCCCAACCCACTCTTTCTCTTCATCTTCCTCATCTGATTTTGAATTCACAATCTCAATCTTACCTCGCAAATCCACCACCAACATCTGTCTGGACGACGAGCTCTTCTACAAAGGCCAGCTCCTCCAAGGTCCGAACCCTCCTGGCATCCTCCTCAACTACCTCCTCCTCCAACACCACCGCCGCCGCCTCCCGCGAATCCTCCAGCAGCTCCAATGATTCCCAATATTCCCTCCTCGCAGCCGAATGCGACTTCTCCCGGCCCAGCTTCGTTGCCGAGGACGATGAATTCAAACGTCTCAACAACCAATATCGCAATCCCCTCAAGCTACATCATCGCCAGGAAAAAGGCCAAATACTTTTCCCCCTCAAGATTCCACCACCACCACCACTACCGCTCTCTTCTCCCTCTGTGTCGCTCCTGCGAAATCGACGGTGACTGATGAAGAAGGAGGATGAGGAAGTCCCGTTGTCGCTGTCGTTATCCCCGTAGTCTCCAGCTCTCCTTATTCACTGTCGTATCTTTCCACCCTCCCTCTTTTCTTGTTTATGTTGCTGCGATTGTGGCTCCGTGGTGGTGCCGGAGGAAACGACGATGAAATTTTCAAGTTTACGATTTCGAGATTCAGCCGGTGAAATCAGAGGGAGTGAGGATTGTGAAGAGGTTAATTTGCAGAGGCTGGAATTGGGTGTTTATGGTGGAGTTCAGGTCTGAGGTATAGGTTTTGGGATTTGTGGTTGTTTTGTGCAGATTGTAGAAGGCAGAGGTGGTGATGATGTGGGTCTGTTTTATCTGCTACAGAGGTTCGGTTATGGTCTGGTGAGTTGAGGCTGAGGTCGAGGAGTTTTTGGGTTGTGTTCTTAATTTGGTGAAGAACACAGTGGTGGTGGTTGTTCTTGTCGTCGTCGTCGTAGTCGTCGTCGTCGTTGTTGTTGTTGTTGTTGTTGTTGTCGTCGTCGTCGTTGTTGTCGTTGTTGTTGTCGTCGTTGTTATCGTTGTTGTTTTTGTCTGCGTTTGGATTCGGTGGTGGTAGTGGTGGGGATTCGGTGGTGGTGTTGGTGGGGATTTAATGGAAGTCGAGGTGGTGTTCAAGCACACCAAGAACATCAAGAACATGATGAATCCTATAATAAACAAAAAAGTGTGGTATTTGTACATAATAAATAGGGTAAAATGGTCACAAAAAATCAGTTTGCACCCCTCCCCTGACGGATTGTTAACAGAAGGATGGTATATGTCCACCCTCCATCCGCTAACAGGGTTGCAAAATGTACTTATCCATAAATCAGGGGGCAACAAATATTTTCTCCATAATCGGGGGTGGAAAATGTCTTTTACCCTAATAATAATCGATAAAAAAATTACTAAGTGGATTAATTCATTTTTTTTAGAAACGTGGATTAATTCATTAAACTTTGAGGAGTGAAGCACTAGAGTTAAAAGCACCCCGAGTCCAGTGATCCGATTTGGGTGGGTTTGGTATGATATTTTGGACTTCCAAGTCGAATTTTTAGTTGTTGTGAAAAAGATTCGTGACAAAGAAATTGATTAAAAAAATTGCGACGACACTCCAAGTATGCAATAGTTACATATGAGAAATTTCCATAATTTCTCTTAAAACAATGTCTCCCGAGCAACCTTCTTAAAATATGAGGCTCCAAATATAAGTTTATTAGGCTTTAAACATAAATTTTAAAATCTGAATCAGGACTCCAATGCAACATTAAAAGTGTAACCTCATAATAAACCGGCTTAGACCTGTCATAGGGTGCGTCAGCATACTATAAGCAACTATCAATGAAATAACAATACTTCTTTCACAAATTTACTTACTATTTCTCCCAAGTGAATCCATATGAAAAATCCACATTTATTATTTAGTTGTAGCGGGGAACAAACCAATCCAATAATATAGAACCAACCATATCCCATGCATCCAAGACCTTAAGTGTCGGCACCCCTCTAAGACTTCTTGCGGCCAGAGAGGTGAGTACATGAAGCAGCCCGGGGCAATTGCAACCGAGCAAAATATCACAATAAATAATAATCCGCATATGGTTACACCGCAGAACTGTTTCCACTTTACGTTATTACGTTTTATTAATTCCATGTGATATTTCCCAAAAGAATCATTTAGACAAGTAATTTAAATCTCAAGTCAAGCACGTATATCACAAATCACATTTTGAGACGTAAAAATCATAAAAATAATTGGACACGGAAAAAGGACAGGCACACTAGGTTAGGCATATTTACTCACCTCAAGTAGCAAAAAAAATAGCGCGATAAAGCTTCTACGGATATTCGTAACCCTTGCTTATGATCTTGTCACCTACAATTTATAATTCCTAAAATTATTTACAAGCTCAATTGTGCAAGTATGATATGCCAAATGCTTTAACTCTTAATGTGACTGTACACCAAATTTCTTGTCCGGATTATGGAAACAAGGAAATCTGCGTAAAATTCAATTAGATGAAAAATAATAAAGCAGGATTACAATCTCTGGTATGTATTTCTTTAAATAAGAAAATAAACTCCTTTGATTCTTCTTTCCTTCTTCTTCGATCGAGGGTCTATGCGACTTGATCTCGAATCGAATGGCTTGATTTTCTCCAATCTGGGTGGAGGTGGTGATTTGGCAGCAATGAAGTCCTCCGGGCCTTGGCGGTGTGTTCAGTGGAGCTTCGGCTTAAGATTTGATTTGGCGGAGTTGGGATCTCCGGCGGCTGGATTGAAGTCCTCCGGGCCTTGGCGGCGTTTTCGGCGGATCTGCGGCTTATGATCTTTGATTTGGCGGAGTTGGGATCTCCGGCGGCTGGATTGAAGTCCTCCGGCCTTGGCGGCGTGTTCGTCAGAGCTTCTGTAGCCTTTGGAAATTTCTTGTGTTGTGATGTGTTGTGTAGTGTAGTGTAGTGTTTTGTTGTAGTGTATTTTCCTCTTGGAATGTACCTCTATTTATAGGCAAACCGAGTGGGGGCATTTTGGTCATTGTACTTGAGATTTGAGATCCACAAGATTCTAACAACCCATTTGATACTATCTCTCTAATTTGTTGAGAGATAATAGTAAAATTTAATTACATAAAAATATAGTCACAATTTAATTAGTAACTATATAATATGTAAATATTGTTTCACTTTATTCTACCACATGTAGCGTGTCAAACGTGACATTTTTTTGCGCTACTAAGAGAGTGGTAAAATTTTTTTTTTTTTTTTGTGTCAACAAATGTCCCCTCGAGACTTGTTCGCCGGCTCCCGTAGCTTGTTGGTGGACATGTCTCGAAATTTTGAAGTCATCTGTAGTTGACATTCTCACAACTTGCGATGGTTTTTTTTATTTGCTGATCCATGAGGATTTTAATTTTGCTTTTGTGGCATGTGCTGAGTTGACTGACATTCTTTGAACATGGATTTCCATTTGAGTCTTCGAGAGTCACCTCATGGGACTCGTCAATCATCAAATTTCAATTCAGTCTTCCGGAAGTTTGTATGATCTTGTGATTAAATTTCCTCCAATGTGTCAGAAGATGGACCCTGTGCCATTGTACTTTCATCTTGCTTGGACTTGCTGACCTATTTTAATAGGCTCGCATCAAATTTACAACTTTTATGAGCTCGGCTTGTACACGTATTACGGACTTGTGCCTTCCTTGGGTCATGCACCATCTTTTATTTGGTGCAATTAATGGTCTAGAGTTAAATTCCGCAAAATGAGCCCAAAACGAGTTTATATTTACCAGCCACCAGATTTTCCTCTTGATGCACACATTATTTGGTTATTCATTGGATGAGAGCAGGATATTCCATCAGCATCGGCAACTTGAATTATCTGATAATATTTGATTTCCGTGAAAACCAACCAAATAATTGTAAAACAACTCAAATGATTTGGCGTCATCCTCTTTAGCCTTAATCTCTCTCGTGAAGAACAAATCCCATAAAATATTACCTGAAAATCAGATCATATCTGAATATAGAATCCTTTTCAAATTGTGGAGCTTGATCAATTTGGTGCTATATAAGGGGTGTTGTGTATCACTTAGAAAGTCATTCATTGCCGTGGATATCATTTCATAACAGAGAATTTATTTTTCTTTGCCAAGTTGGCTTCCCAAGCACCTGGACATCTATTCTTATTCTCATTTAAAATTCTTCTCTGATGTGCTTAAAGCCTTGAACAACCCTGAAGCAAGCCTCATGGCCTTTTTGCTTATTTTCTCCCCTCAAATCCCCTGGTTTATTCTCTTCTTTTCTTCTCATCAAATCTTCAAACAAATCCATTTTGAGCCTTTAACACTCATGCCACTGCTGCGAGGAACTTTAGACTTTTTAACTCTTTGGGTGTCGTCTTGCTTTGTTTCAGGTTCTCGCCACGATGAACAAGTAATGCATTTTTCTTGCACTGGAATTAACCAGCGGTGAACAAGGACCATCACAATTCACAAGATTGTCATGGACACTCCAGCACGTAGACCGTGGTAAGCGGCATCAGCAGAAGGTACCGATGATAACTGATCGCCCCAGTAGTAGTAGTGATGGTGAATTCGATTCCCAGCTATGATGGCCGAAAGAGAAAGAGCAAGCAAGCAAGAAATGCGAGCTCCCAGTTTGTGACTAATACAAATGGCGTGGTGCACTTGCTCTTTTTTTTTTAATTTGTTACAGGTCAAGTAAACTGCATCCTTCAACTACTAGCAATGAAGCGAAACTTGATCTGAGCTAATCGGGGTTGTATTCGCGACATCAACGAGCTTGGCCAGTGGTGAAGACGGCGATCACGAAGTTGGGAAGGATTACAACATGACAATCCAGCATGTGGATCATATTGAAATAAAGGGCACCAACGACATGTATTACTGATCCATGATGGGATAAGCGGTGACGATGGTGGATTTGATTTGCAACACCGATGACCCGGAACATCTGATTAACATGCTTTCATCAACATCAATGACGTGATGCACGTGAGTACGGAGCTTATGGCGAGTGGCTGAGTACAGTTTAAGCGATGGCCATAGCTACACAAGTGCCAAGATGCAAGGAAGACAGCAACAATGGGTCCATGAAAATAATGAAAACGTCGTTGATTTGGCGTTGTGGTCGCGGCGTCAATGTTTTTTTTTTCTTTTTTTTTTCTTTCTTTATTTTTTATGGTTGCAGGAGCAGTGGTTATAATGGCGAGACGGACCGTGGTAGACTGCAATGCCATCTAAGAGGTGAAGATGATCAACCTGAAGTTCAGAAGTGGCATCTTCCTCAACATCACTTGGATTGGGAGCAATCTGACCGAGAAGCGACAACAAGCCTAGGCTGAGTTTCATTTGCAACATGATGGCCCAAAAGAGCAGCAGAAGAAGCAAGATACAGTGATTGCGCAAGTTGTGATTGTTTCCGAAGGGGGAATGCACATGAAGGCAGAGACTAAGAAGCCTTATTGACATCATGAGATAGACGCGGACACCATCACTGGGGGTTGAACTTTGACACTATATTAGCTCATATCCGTCCGTTTACTTTTGTGATGATATGGAAAATTCAGTTATCTCCCAAGACAACCACCAACGAAGAATAGGGAACAGACATTTGGAACTAACTTCACTTGTTCTCACCCATGGGATTGATGACGGCCTTTGAGCGGTAGTGTTGTTGAGTTTCTGAGATTTTTTGAAGATGAAAGATGCCACCATTTCAATTGTAGGCAAAACTCAAGTTTCAGCATCAGCGAGATTGGACCGCTACATGGACAATAAGACCGTTCTTGGCAACACTGGGTGGCGATGATGGCATTCTTGAATAAAGCAGCAGCCCCTTCATTGAGATGGTGCCAAAAGTTTCAAGTGAAACTCAAGATGATAGTAGCTATATTGAAGGCGGATGACGATCATGGCCTTTACATGTTTGACGATGGTCGATGCTCCAGTAGTGATGACCCACCAGCTCTTGGTAATGACTGTCCGAAAGATCGATGTGTTAGCCGCTGTGAAAAGATTTGAGATGCTACCGCAACGACGAGCCACAAGCAAAGCAAACCATCAGCTGCAAAGGTGTTAGTGACTTGGTTGCGATTTGACTCAAAATCATCCAACCCAAGCATTATCAGTGGAAACTTCTTGTTTCATGAAAGAGAAGGCCACAAACTTTAATGTCCTTGTTCTTCTATGTACTTTGGGCCGCATGATTTTAGCAAAGCAATGATATAAATTTTTTTCACTACTTTACTTTCAACCCGATCCGTCACCAACGAGACTTTCTTTCTTACAAGATGGAATTCTGATTAGGATCCGTCATTTCAAATTGTAAGAATGTCTTTATTGTGCTAAATCAAACATCAAATGGCACCCAAAATAGTCTCTACAAATGGAAGATTTTTTTTTTGTTGGTATGACTGAACTCAGATGGACTTCCAAGCTGCCTACGTACCCTCACAGGATCAAGTCAAGCGTAGTTCAATTTAGCCTTTGCAGTTTATACTCGTGCAAGTTAGGATTAAAACAGTTTAAGCTCTTGTGTCGTAGAGCGTTGAAGCAGTTTATAAGCTCGTACTACAAGAGCGTTTGAAGTATTTTAGGCTCGTACTACAGGAGCGTTTGAAGCATTTTTGCCTCGTACTACAGGAGCGTTTGAAGCAATTTAGGCTCGTACTACGGGAGCGTTTGAAGCAGTTTAGGCTCGTACTACAGGAGCTTTTGAAGTAGTTTTGGCTCGTACCACAGGAGTGTTTGAAGCAGTTTAGGCTCGTACCACAGGAGCGTTGAAGCTGTTCTTCAGGGATAATATTGTTTCAAGAACTTGCCGTTAATGGGGCCAATTCTCAATCCATCTTCGTCTACAATGAGGTATGCACCATTTGTGTATACTTCTTGTACTTTGTATGGTCCATCCCACTTGGAGGTGAACTTGTTCCCCGTTCGGTGGGTGGTTATGATGGGTCTCCTCACCGCAAGTACAAGATCTCCCACTTGAAATGACCTAATCCGTACTTTCTTGTTGAACGCCTTGGACATGCGAGCTTGGTAGCACTCTAGCCGTTGTTGAGCTTCGAGTCTCTTCTCATCCAATGCCTCTAGCTCTGCAAGTCTGAGGAGTGCATTATCCTCCTTCGTGAGACCTTCCTGAATAGCGAATCTAAGTGATGGGATTTGACACTCTAAAGGTAGGATTGCTTCAACTCCGTACACCAATGCATAAGGCGTAGCTTGCGTAGGCGTTCGATATGTGGTCCTGTAAGCCCATAGAGCTTCTCCAATCCTTTCATGCCAGTCTCATTTCGTCTTTGCAACCACCTTCTTCAAAAATTGCCAAGGGTCTTGTTGAATGCCTCCGCTAGACCATTTGCTGGGGCATTATACATCGATGACTTATATTGTTTGAAGCCGAATTTCTTGCAGAATGAGTCCATGAGCTTGTTATCAAAAGCTTTACCATTATCTGTGACAATGTAGCGAGGCACACCATATTGAAATATGATGTTATTCTTGATGAACTAAACCACTGTCTCTTTCTTGACTTCTTTCAACGGTGCAGCTTCAGCCCATTTCGAGAAGTAGTCAGTTACAGCAAGTATGTAGAGATGTCCAGCCGAAGACTTCGTAAGAGGCCCCACCACGTCTAGTCCCCAAGCATCAAACGGCCAGGAGTATACTGTTGGGTGAAGCAACTCGGGTGGTTGATGGATGAGGTTTGCGTGAAACTGACATACTTGGCACCTTTTGGCAAAGTTCATACAATCTTTTCCCATTGTAGGCCAGTAGTAACCCATCCTCTTAATCCTGAAATGCAGCTTTGGTCCCGACTGATGAGCCCCACATATGCCAGAGTGAGCTTCCTGAAGAACATGGACAATCTCGTCTTCTCCCAAGCAGCGGAGCAACAACCCTTCAAAAGAACGACGATAAAGCGTATCTTTGTAGAAGAAAAACCTTGAAGCACGTCTTCGGATGTCAGTCCTTTTGCGCACATCGTCAGGAAGCTTCCCATTTTGTAAGTAATTAATGAAAGCATCGCTCCAATCTTCTTTTGTGATCTCGTGGGCTGTAATTGCATTGGCGTCTTTTTCACATTCATCATGATCTTCGAAAACTGGCGGAACAACCCACCTTTTCACAAATATGGACCGTGGCTTCGTACTCGGGCAACGTCAATGTCGATGCAAGCTTGGCGAGTGCATCAGCTTGTTTGTTCTCACCCCTCGGCACATGCTACAAGGTGACGTTTCCGAGCCATTCCATCATTCGAACAGCGTAATTATGATAGGGAATCAATTCGGGTTTCTTTACATCATAAACGTTGAGGAGCTGATTGATCACAAGCTTTGAGTCACCATACACTTGAAGATTTAGATGCTTGGCGTCAACTGCCATCTCCAGTCCAAGTATGAGAGCTTAATATTCTGCTACATTGTTAGAGCAGTTCTCTTTAAGAGTGAACCCATATGGTAACACATCTCCTTCTGGCGAAATGAAAACTACACCAACTCCGGCTCCATCACGATGAGATGCTCCGTCAAAATACATCTTGTAAGGCCCGCGTTCTTCCACTATGAAGACTTCTTCATCAGGAAAACTTTCAGATAATTCCCAGTCTGCAGGCAAAGGATGATCTGCTAGGAAATCTGCTAAAGCCTGGCCTTTGACAGCTTTTTGAGGGACATAAATGATCTCGAATTCTTGGAGAAGAAGGGACCACCTGGCTAGCCGATCTGAAAGAACAGATTTTGACATAATGTACTTAACCGGATTGGCCTTCGAGATGAGATGGACGGTATGCGCTTGGAAGTAATGGCGTAACTTCTGTATGGAGAACACCAAAGCCAAACATATCTTCTCAATTGAAGAGTAATTTTACTCGTGAGGCGTCATCCTCCTACTCAAGTAGTAAAGAGCATTCTCTTTCCCTTCATCGTTTTTTTGTGCTAGCAATGCCCTAATGGAGTGCTCTTGTGCAGCAATATAGAGAATCAATGGTCGTCCAGGTATTGGAGCAGCCAAGACAGGGGGCTTCATCAAATAAGCCTTGACTTTCTCAAACGCATTCTTACAAGCATCATCCCATTGGAATGGAACCCCTTTCTTCATGAGCCGGCTGAATGGGTGACATCTTCCGGCAAGGTTTGAGATGAATCTTCGAAGATACGCCAACCGTCCGTGCAAACTTTTTAGCTCATGAAGGTTACGAGGCTCGGGGATCTTTTGAATAGCATCAATCTTGGACTGATCAATCTCTATGCCTCGATGACGCACAACAAATCCCAAAAACTTTCCCGATGTAACACCAAAAGCGCACTTCAACGGGTTCATCTTAAGTTGGTACCGACGAAGTCTATCAAACACACTTCTCAAGTCATGAAGATGTTTCTTTCTCTCTTTCGTCTTTACCACAAGATCATCTACATAACACTCAACATTCTTGTGAAGCATATCGTCAAAGATCTTCTGCATTGCCCTTTGATAGGTTGCCCCCGTATTTTTTAAACCGAATGGCATTACTTTGTAACAATAGATGCCCTTTGGTGTGCGAAATGCAGTCAACTCTTCATCTTGGGGAGCCATACGGATTTGGTTGTAACCTGACGATCCATCCATGAAATATAAGGCCTCATGCCCAGTAGTAGCATCCACCATCAACTCCGTTATAGGGAGGGGAAAGTCATCCTTCGGACATGCATTGTTGAGGTCTCGGAAATCAACACATATCCGAGTTTGACCATTCTTCTTCTTTACTGGGACGATACTCGAGATCCACGTCGGGTATTTTACTTCTCTAATGAACCCAGCTTCTATCAACTTATTCACCTCAACTTCGATTTCGGGGATCAATTCAGGCCGGAATCGTCTTTGAGCCTGCTTGATTGGTTGAACACCATGTTTTACAGCCAAGTTATGAACGGCTACCCTTGGATCCAATCCTGGCATTTCCTTGTAACTCCAAGCAAAGACATCTTTATACTCCTTTAAAAGTTCAATGTGCATTTCCTCTTCTTCCAAAGTGAGGTTTGCGCTGACGTATGTTGGTCTCGGTTGTTCTTCCGTCCCCAAGTCGATTTCCTTCAAATCGTCGACCGTAGAATTAATGCCTTCTTCGAGCTCGGGAGGAGCATATTCAGCATCCTCTTCAACTTGATTTGTATCATCTTGGATGGTGATGTGGTATGAGGATCCAACACTTTCATCGTCCGGAAAGTTGTCTACGATCTTTGTGTTCACCATAGTTTGTTGTTTCACAGTCAGTACGTCCTCTTTTGTTATCACAAGCTCCGTATGCTTCGTCATCCGTGATGGGAATTTACTTCTAAATTCTTTTCCATATCCTACTATGATTGGATTCCTTCTATCGTCAAAACGAATCTCCTTCTCATGCATCTTACAGACTCTAAATCTTCCATGAGAGGGCATCCGTGGAGCCATGGTCTTTACATTTGGACTGCTCACACCTAGACGATCAAAAACGGATCTTCTGGGTTTAGGCTTTCCTAAACGATCAAAGACAGAAAGCCTTTTCGATGTGCTGGATGATTCATCTTTAGTCGTAATGTAGTGATTCGCAAATATCTTGATGAAGATTCGAGCTGGAGCTGGAGGCTTGTATCCCAATCCTATTCGAGGAACTGGAACTGTATGCCCATTTTGCCTCAACATCTTCTGCGTTGGATTGAGGCCATGCACCTGTTTTCCTGTAACTTCAGAGGGTAACTCATTAATGGTAGTCGAATTTTGAAGATTATACCCCGCTTTTGCTAGAAGCTTGTAAGCATTGGGATCAAATCCTTCCACAGTCCTAGTAGAAGGCAAATCAGCATGCTCCACGGTTGGTGCTTGGGATGGTCTCACAAATCCTCGCAATGTTGGATGATTTTTCCTAAGACGGCGACTGGCATGGTCAACCCCTCCACGACTGCGTCTTCACTTTTCCTTTCTTTTGACTTGTAAAGCAAGACGGGAACACTTTTGCATGACACCTCCTTCTTCACGATTGCATCTCCCACCTTACTTGCCTGAATTGGATCCTTGCCCTTTTCTTTCTTTCCATTTTCTTGATCCTTGGGGAGTGAAGCACTTACGAAATCATCCTTAGATGTCGCATTTTCAACATAAAACTTTGCATCAGCAAAATGGGTATCAGCCTCTTCAAAAGGCTTCCCATCAGCTACAATGGTTTTCACCATATTATTTTTGCAGTATTTAAGACATTGATGAAGTGTGGATGGCACGACCCCATTCTCATGGATCCATGGTCGTCCCAACAACATCTTATATGATGTTCTGGCGTTTATCACATTGAATAACACACTTGCATTCAAGTCACCGGTGACCACATCAAGTCGAATTGCCCCCAAAGCTCTTTGGCCCTCTTGGTTGAAACCTTGAATCATCACGCGACTATACGATAACTCATCTGCATTGATGCCAAGTTCTTTCATTGTGGAAAGTGGTAGAAGATTTGCCGCAGATCCTCCATCAACAAATATTCGATTAACTTTCTGCTCCCTCGCGTAACCACTAATGAAAAGAGGTCGATTATGAGGATTTGATCCGAGGAGTAGGTCTTCGTCAGAAAACTTGATACAATCACCGGTACAATTTTGAACTTTCTCCTCGACATGTTCGTGTTTAGCATCATCCTTTCCAACTTCTTCCATCACGATGACATTGCAAGACACTTCATCATCCATGTCTTCGGGGCCGAGATCTTCGCTATAGTGAGAAATTAGATTACTCGCCATGGTTTCCCCTTCCTCTTCTAGAGAGATCTTTCCCTCTCTAACAAGTTGCAATATCTTTTCTTTCAAAATAAAGCATCGTTGCGTAGGGTGGCTCACCAGACGATGGTACTTGCAATAACGCGGGTCATTAACTTTTGTAGCCTCTTCGGGTCGCTTTGATTCGGGGAGCTCTAACAATTTTAGAGCTAAAAGCTGATCAAGCATGTCTGGGACTTCAGAGTCGGGAATGGATATACTTTGGCTTGTAATTCCTTCAACGAGGGTTTTGGTTTGTCTGCTGCATAAGAGGACAATTTATCACCTCCCTTCTGATTTGATTTGGCACTTAGCTTCACAGGAGCAGTTGTCACCGCCATTGATTCCTTATTTTCAGCTTTCATAGCATCTTTTCCCCCTTTGCGAGCGTTTGATTTGAACCCATATTGCTTGGAGTCTTGGACTGGAGGTCCCTGACTTCCGCTGGCCGCAATACTAAGTTCCATGTCATGAGCACGAGTTGCTAACTCCTCAAGGGTTCTAGGCTTGATCCCCTGAAGAATGTAGCGAAGCCCCCAATGCATACCTTGAATGCACATTTCAATGCCGGAGCTTTCGCTGAGTCTATCTTTGCAGTTGAGACTCAGATTCCTCCATCGATTGATGTAATCGATCACTGGCTCCTCCTTCCATTGGCGGGTGTTAGTGAGCTCGGTCATGCTCACTGTCCTTCGCGTGCTATAGAACCGATTCAAGAACTCGTTCTCCATCTGCTCCCAACTATCGATTGATCTGGGCTCAAGATCTCCATACCAATCAAAAGCGTAGCCATCAAGTGTTCGGAAAAATTGCTTGACAAGCAGGTCTCCATACGAACCCGCGTTGTTGCATGTCTCCACGAAATGAGCGATATGCTGCCTGGGATTGCCTTTACCACTGAATAACTTGAACTTTGGAGGATTATATCCTGTAGGCAATTGTAGGAGCTCGATCCTTTCGGAGTAAGGCTTCTTATAACCTGTTAAAGGCTTGGGCGCCTCCTCCGCCTTTTCGTGCTTCTCCTTCATTGTTTCAACAATAAAGTTCTTTAGTTGGCTAACAGGAATAGAACCTTCTGCCGAGACATTTAGATCTGGAATATTTTCTTTGTTCTTTCCAGCTGCATCCCCAGTTCGTGGGAGGCTTTGGACAACATGGCTTGACTCCCCCATATTCTCCATCCTGTTCATCAATGCTGCAAACTGAAGATCACGTTTTTCCATGGCAATTTTCATTTCCTCCACGCTCTTAGATAGGAGTGAAACTTGCACTTCTAGTGCGACTGCATTCGTGGTCATAACAGGCATGAAAGAGTAATCAGAAGCCGTAGGACCACCATCTTTGTGCGACTTTGATTCAGCAGCATCGAAGGAGTATTCTGAACTGTCACCATCGTCCTCCTCATCGTCGCGTTTTGCAACATCATCTCCATCAGGATCTCCTTCAGTTGATGAATGCGAGGGGGATTTCTCCATTGGTGAATTGGCTTGACTTTCTTCCCCAGGGGCATCATGACCATCTTTGTGAGCTTCAACTTGGATGGGCAGATCTGGAAGATCGGAAGGATTGGATCCAAACACCGGAGTTGATTTGGGGATCAGCACCATGGGAGGGCGGCCTAGGGCCATAGCTTTGCTTCGGGTCACCCGTCCCAAACTTTCTTCACTTGCTCCAGAGCTATCTTTGTCAGAACTTGTAGATCTGACTGTCTGCATCTTGTGCTCCGGAATTGATGAAACGCCTTTCTTTGAAGACATCCTGAAAGCTTCGTGATTCCTTAGAAAGAAGAGATGAAAGGCAGAGACGGTCCCACTGGGCGTGCCAGAAATTTGTACACCAAATTTCTTGTCCGGATTATGGAAACAAGGAAATCTGCGTAAAATTCAATTAGATGAAAAATAATAAAGCAGGATTACAATCTCTGGTATGTATTTCCTTAAATAAGAAAATAAACTCCTTTGATTCTGCTTTCCTTCTTCTTCGATCGAGGGTCTATGCGACTTGATCTCGAATCGAATGGCTTGATTTTCTCCAATCTGGGTGGAGGTGGTGATTTGGCAGCAATGAAGTCCTCCGGGCCTTGGCGGCGTGTTCAGTGGAGCTTCGGCTTATGATTTGATTTGGCGGAGTTGGGATCTCCGGCGGCTGGATTGAAGTCCTCCGGGCCTTGGCGGCGTTTTCGGCGGATCTGCGGCTTATGATCTTTGATTTGGCGGAGTTGGGATCTCCGGCGGCTGGATTGAAGTCCTCCGGCCTTGGCGGCGTGTTCGTCAGAGCTTCTGTAGCCTTTGGAAATTTCTTGTGTTGCGATGTGTTGTGTAGTGTAGTGTAGTGTTTTGTTGTAGTGTATTTTCCTCTTGGAATGTACCTCTATTTATAGGCAAACCGAGTGGGGGCATTTTGGTCATTGTACTTGAGATTTGAGATCCACAAGATTCTAACAACCCATTTGATACTATCTCTCTAATTTTTTGAGAGATAATAGTAAAATTTAATTACATAAAAATATAGTCACAATTTAATTAGTAACTATATAATATGTAAATATTGTTTCACTTTATTCTACCACATGTAGCGTGTCACACGTGACATTTTTTTGCGCTACTAAGAGAGTGGTAAAATTATTTTTTTTTTGTGTCAACAGTGACATTTGAAATTATCCCCATAACCCCATTAATTGTTAGCATACCACATTTATTTAATAAACTTGTGACATTAACACTTATATTTTTCTCATAAAAATATTACAACTTATATAAAATCGTAAAGTTATTGAGAAATAATTCCAGTAATAATTTCATACGCTCTCTTTACTTAGTAAATAGTAATTTATTAGAAAACAAAATTATCTTTTAAATGACTATAAAATTTAATTCAAACTGATCCAATTATTTATTAATTAGAAAGTACATATACTATACAAAAATTAAATACTCAAATAAAATTCACAAAATGTATATTCTAATAAAAACAAGTCATATATATCTATAAATTTATGTTGGATAAATAATTTATACTTTCTAGAAAAATAATCATGTACTATCAAACAATAGTAATATGGATTTTTATTTAAAAGTCTACTTTATTAGTTATTTCACAAATTAACTTCCAACTTATTTATTTTTATCAATATTGACAAAATAATCTCTTTTACTCAAAACACTAGTTTACAAGCACTTTATACTATTTACTTAAACAAACCAAAATTAAGTGAATAAAACAAAGTATATTTTATCTTGCTTATTTTCAATAGAAACAACAATATTTCTTATAAACAAATTCTCATATAACTTTAATAACTAATTTACTTTTATATAGTCAAAATAATAGCTAGAAATATTAGCATATATCATTAATCCAAAAATCACATTTTAAAGTTTATATATTATAGGCAGTTTGATAATATACACAAATCACCCCCAACTTTTCAGAAATTACACATGCAGTTAACATCTTACCCTCCAATTTTCAGAAACTACATAAACAACCCCCTTTTATGAACACAAGCATACAACTCAAACCCATCATACCCGATTCGTGCTAGAGCTAACAAGATGTGATTTTGATGATTAGAAATGGACCAGAGAGTGATTTAGGACTCACCTACACGAAAAATCGCGAGAAACGGTCAAGAAACGGAGCGGGTTTCGTCTCCGAATATGGTGGTCGGCGGTGATGAACACCGGCGATGAATCCGATGTTATGGCCGCTGTTTGATGTTGCTAATTCACTCCTCGGACCTCCAGGAGTATTTTGGTACCAAGGGGAGAGAATGGGTCGCTCCGGTTAGCTCTGGAGCTTCTCGCTGGAAAGTATGGTGGCGGCGACGAAGGCGGCGGTTTTGGGTGTTATGCAGCTGGTTCTTGCTGCTGGTTTGCTCTATGTGTCAAACAGAGAGGGAAAGCAAGCTTGGTGGTCGATTTAGAGAGAGAGAGAGAGAACCCAGAGGTGGTGGCGGTTGTTTCCGTCGGGTGGGTTCGCCGGCTGCCTCCTTGGCGGCTGGCGGCCTTCTCTTCGGGGCTTCTGCTGCTCCTGATGTCGAACAGAGAGGAGAAGAGGGTTAAAGTCCAAAACAGAGTGGGGAAGGGAGAAGGCAGAGGTGGCGGTGGTCTTCCCCGTCGGGTGGGTCGCCGGACGTAGCTGGTGCCGGCTCCTCGTCGGGGAGCTGCTGCTGCTGCTGGTAGGGCGTAGCAGAGAGGGAGAGGAGAGGGAGAGAAGAGGTGGCTGTGGTGGTGAGGGTGGTTCGGGTGGTGATGGTGAAGGTGCGGTGGTGGTGGTGTCGTGGGTTGATGAGAGAGAGAGATGAGTGTTTGTTGTTTCTGATGTGTGTTTTGGTGTGAGAAATAAAAGAGAGAGAGAGGTATTAAATAAAGAGTTTGTTACTTGGAGAGGTTGGTTTCAATCACCGACTTGGTCATTTTTTTCTTTTTTATTTTTATTTTTTTGTCTTCTACCTAGTTATGGTAGGGTGTTTTGGGAGTACTAATTGGGTTGGTCATCTAGTGGGTTGGGTACACAGTTGGATATATATTTAAATAACTACGTAAATTACTAAATAAAATACACAATAAAAATACTGTTTCTATAAAATTGTTATATGAAAATCCCGAGTATATTTTCAACCCAAAATAACCCAACTCGTCTCTCGCAACAAAAATTAAATGTTTCTCTCGATTACCCAATTTACCCTTTAAAACTAAACGGGGTATTACATCATAAAAGTGGACAGATCGCTGGAGAGGAAAAAGGAGCTAGATTTCACATTTTTCACAACATACCCATTTGCAGGTTTTCACAGAAAACTTTAATTCACAAAACTTCATAGTGAAACACCCATATTACAGATTTCGCAGAAGAAAACTGAAGAGAAGAGAAGTACTGACAAAGGAATCGCAACTATAACCCTAGAGCGAGAGATTCACCTCGTAGACGGAGAAGAAAATGGCCGCAAAGTAGCTAGTCATCGTTCATCTCTGGAGTGAGTCGAGGGAGAGAGATCTGAGATAGCGGACTGGAGTGTAAAAACCCTAGCACTACCCGATTCAGGCCCGAGTCCCCCACTTGCTAACTGGGACCGTTTTAATTTAAGTGAAGGCCCAGCCCGCACCAGGATTAAAATAGAGCGGTGTGTGGGGTGGGTTGATAATCGGGTCGGCCCAAAAATTGACCCGTTTTGCCATCCCAAAATATAAGAAATGGCTTCCCCAACTGAAAAGTCTATTTTCATAATATTACTTTGGTTTAGATAAATGAGTTTTTTTTTTTTTGAATCAACTTAATTTATTTAATTTTCAAATTTATAGCAATAAAACACATGGCAGTGTAAGAACGCTTGAAGTTAAAACACATTTCCTAATATCATTTGCAGATCATGGTCTAACTCACCACACACACACATAGTCAATGGTTCTATTAATGTGTGCTAATAAATCCAATGAAGAGGTCATTATTATTAAAGGACAATTAATACTCTATGTAAATTATTTAAAGACAATTAATACTCTATGTAAATTATTTAAGGACAATTAATAGTCCATTTAAATTTGTATTATCTCAAACATTTATATCTTGACCTGGCCAATTTTCATGTACTATCGGTTAACAAAGAACTTCTAAAGTTTTCATAATCCAGGCTTGCTTGTGGTACCAAGGGATAGCTAGTAGCACTAGAGGGACCTTTGTCGATTGTCTGATCAAGAGAAAAGACTCGGGACGGTTGCGATATTCTAAAAAGTAAGTGAAGACAGATAACAGAGTATTCTGTTTAAGCTTGTGTAATTTCATGTTTTCGTTTCCCTACAAAATGTCTTTTGGATTGCATGATTCATTATTACTAAATATCATCCTTCTTGCTGTTTCACTGAGATCGTACTTGTAGATCCGTTGAAAAGACAAACAACCTTGAACAATTAGCCACAATATGGCTCTTGTTTCTTATCAGTAGCGAGTATTTAAAACAATGAGATATTGTTATTGTTGTATTCCAGATATTGCAGAAATATTGGAGATTTATTTAGGGAGCTGATTCTTACAGAGCAAAGATTGATCCTTACAGAGTCACTAGTCAATTTTAAGTTTAGAATGACAAATGTAGCCCTCTAACTATTTATTATGTTATCAACAACCTTTTATTAATTACTAGTAAAATTTTTAAACTTCCAATGTTCAACCACTTTCTCTTTCTTGTCATTTTTTATTTTTTATTATTTTTATTCTTAAACAATCTGAATTATCTACTAACTTTTTTTATGAGAGAGTATCAACTGGCATCTTGTTTTGTTTTGTTTTGTTTTGTTGAGCTCCTCTACTATCTTTTCGATGGCAGGGCTTCTCAATGTATGTACACTTATGTATACTTACATAATCTTTCAGAATACTCCGTTTTTTTTCATTCTTGATTAATTTTGAAATTTCTCCATTGCTTATCGGATGCTCTTTTTTACATTCTAAGAAAGATAGTTTCCTGTAAAGTTTAATAGAATGATCATAGTTTATCATTGTAACAAAGAAAAAAATAATTTAATTACCACTGTACAAAAAGAAATGTAAATAGTAGCATGGAAACTAATTTCGCCAATTTGACATCAATTTGACTCATTTGAATTATATTTTGTTAATAAAAGTTTCACAATATTGAATCATGTATGTAAAAAAGACATAATACAAAAAGTGTAAATAGTAATAATATAAAATATAATTAATAATTTACTATTGAATATAAAAGAGAAATTATACAAAAAAAAATTGCGTAAATTTTAGGATATGTATGTAAGAGAATAAATTGGGAAGAGATTACAGGATGTCTAGTGACTGAAAAAGACATAATTTGTAAGCAATTGTTCATGATGTAAGCATCTTGCTACTCCAGTAGTTCGGTTTGATATTTATCACAATCTGAACACCATTTACTATTATTTGTAATTATTTTATTATGTGATTGTTTCTCGTATTATTTTACTGTAAATATGACCATTAAAAAAATGAAAAAAATGGACAATGTATTAGAGATAGTTATTCAGATTTCCATAGAAATATAAAAAGTCTTGGAACGATAAAGTTTTAAGAAAGATAAAAGTGGTTCATCATTGGAAGTTTAAAACTGTTAATTACCTAGTAAAAAATGGTTCATAACACAACAAATCATAAGAGGGCTAAATTTGTCATTCTAGACATATAATTTGTTAATGGCTCTGTAAAGATAATTTTCCGCTCTGTAAGAATCAGCTCCCTTTATTTATGTCATACTTTAAACTTGCCAGTCAGTAGTTTTGTTTTTGGAAATGTCAACAAAATCATTTGTTCTTAATGTTTCGAACGAGGTTGACTTGAATTTCAAGGCGAGTTAATAGTTAAGTTGCACCCCCTAGCAACTGTATGCTTCACTAATAGTCGCTTTTAGAATTACTTTTCAGTGAAACATGCATTGACTTTGATTGCCTAATTGCTTTAAGCTAGAAAACAGCTTCGTATAAATTTCCTCAACAATTTCCTTGTACTGGCTTTTTTGCATTCACATAAATGATTTATCTTTTTATCTCCGATCCTTTTAATAATTTCTACACTTCCTTTTTTACCAATTAATAATTTTCTTCAAATGGATTTAGTGAAAATTAATGGAAAAGACAGTCAATTAATTTCTTAATTTATCTAAACCAGCATTGTTACTGCATTTAATGCCCATCTATCTGTCTCTAACACCCCCTCTGTTTATGGACTTTCATGCTAGCCAGTAAGCAAACAATTTGTAAACAATGGAAAGTCTGGGTGACTATCGTCAAGTGTTGGGAAAAAAAGTTCATGTCTTGTTGGCAGCAGAGTCTGATACTGAGTCACTCCGTCACTGGAAGCAACTGTTGGAGATCCATTTGTATGAAGGTAAGCAGACATAAATATTAACTTTTTTTAGTTCGCTAATGAATATACTAAGACATGTTCTCAATAAACATTTTGTCAGAGTATATTGTTAAATGCCCTTTTGTTTTCGTTCACACGCTTATAATTTCTTCAGTGCAAGGATATACTTCTCATTTCTTATGTGTTTCTATACATTTTCAGTGACGACAGTTGGCTCGGGTTTGGCTGCTTTAGAAGTGCTTGCACACAACAAGAAAAAGGTCGACCTTCTTCTTGCAGATGTTGGTTTACGTGACCTTAACGGGTTTTCACTTCTGCAGGATGCCATAAAACTTGGCTTACCTACAATTTGTGAGTAATATAATGGTCTAAGTACAACTTCTATTTGTGTTGTACGTTTGTTAATGATCTTATGTAATTTAATATAACTTCTGTTCGATTTATATTGTAGTGATGACGCACAGAGAAGATTTTGCTACTCAAAAGAAAGCCCTAGAGGATGGGGCTTGCTTTTGCATTGCGAAGCCACTGGTGGGAAAGGATGTGAAAAGCCTGTGGCAATTTGTGTTGAAAGAAAAAATTTCACTAGAAAAACATGGGATCAAGGTCGGTTCTGGTAAAAGACTTAGAACTGAAAATGGAGGGAGTGTTTATGAGTCCGGTGAATCAAGCGAATCGAAGAAAAAATCTAGAAGACCTAGTATGAAATGGACAGAGGAGCTCCATTTAAAGTTCCTGGCTGCTATAGAAAAACTGGGTGCTGGATCGAGTATTCTCTCACATTTATTAGAATTAGTTTTTCTTATCTTTATTTTTTCAATTGCGTATTCTTACATTTATTTCACGTTTGTTTTGGGTTTATAAATATGTCTCCTCATAACCAGAGTTGTCGGCAAAAAAGATACATGAACTCATGGGCGTGCCTGATCTCGAGCGACCTCAAGTCATCAGTCATCTTCAGGTTTGTTGTTTCCAAACATACTAAGATATAAGTATAGATTATGTTTGCATGGACTTCGATATTGTACTGTAGGATATCTTTTGGTTGACTGTTTTATTAATATGGATGTCTTGGTTTGACAAGGATGTGTCAATCACACTACGCAATTGACATATCACTCACACATGTCGATACTGACATATATGACATGTATAACAAGGTCTATGTATACTGCTGGCAATTACTCCTTATAAAGTCAGTTTAATGACAGAAAATATTTTCCTTATTGATTAGTTTAGATTCAAGTTGATGCGTCTTGATTGTGTTGCCAGTCAACGCATTGGGAAACTTAAAATTTTTTCCTTATTGAAGATTTTAATAGTTGTTTGCTCTCATTTCCTCAGACGTATCAGAACAAGTTGAGGAAATCGCTATTGGGGGATCGTAATGGAAGCCTTTCTAGAGATATTCAGCCTTCTCAGAACAACAAAACAGCCGATACAACCAGTCATGACGTATCACAAGGTAATTTTTAAACTGAAAACACGATATATCTTGAATTTCGGATAGCAGTTTTGTAAATTACGGCGACTGTTTTGTTAAAAAACTTTCTGCAGGTACTGAGGAGGCAAATATGATCAACTTCTCTAATACACCAAGTAATCCTCCTATCCCCATGCCTGGTATTGCAAACACCAGTTGCCAGTCGTCAACAGGAGTAAATGATCAGCAGATTAATACTGGTGTACTTGGTCTCGGGCATACACAAGTTGCCAGTCGTCATCAGGTTTGTCATTTTAAAGAAAACTAAACGAACTTATCATTTTTACTTTTAGTTCAGACCAATAATACGTTTCTATTATAAGTTTCATGTCAATTGTTCTGTAGAAAGATTTGTTTTTATATTCTCTTGTACCATCAGCTGTTATGTGGAATCTGTAGGAATGAAACACATAATTGGTCATTCAAATAGGCATGACAGACTTGCTTGTTCCAATGAACAACATGACTTGTAATTGACATACGCATTCAGCATTAACTGTTGGCATTAATGTGTCGACCATGTATCTCTTCAATTTAAGGCACACGGTTACATAAATCTCAGCATGTAAAATATGTGTAAACATGTCTTAACGGTCAGATGTGATAGTAAACATAAGCTCACGTGTACTTTGACATGTAAGGTAGGTCAAGTACACATTCACAGCTGGTTACTTTCCTCGATTTTGATCTACTAGTCAAATTCGTTCCTATGTACTTTTATGCATAGTCAAACCAAAGAAAATAGATTGAAACTCCCGTTCATTACATGAGATGGAAAGGATCTGAGTATACCTCTGAACGTATCTAATTCTTGTTTTGGATAAAAATCAACAGGCTACCGAGTTTAGAGATAGACATTTGTCAGTAGAGCATGCATTCGACTTGAATGTGACAATTGAAGAGGACGAGGAGGATGAGGATGCGCCTTTCGTTCAAGATCTTGAATAAGAGTTTAGGAAGATAGACTAGAGAATGTAACAGTCCAAACTTTTCTTTCTCTTTTTTGTTCCAAAATAAATAAGAGTTCCGGTCTTGCGTTGTTTTCTTTCTCCATCTTGTCAGTACAATTGGTTTTTGAAAGAACAGTATTTAAATCACTAAAAGAAAATTTTCATTGATGATAGGAGTAGTGATGTCGTAGGATAGTTTGGAAATCTATGGGTAAAAGGAGTCATATAAGGTGAGCGAGCCTTCTTGCACAGAACCTCCTAATGATTCATATCCTCATCTACCTTTTCTCTTTTTACATAGCCAAAATGGTTGAATCGTGGTGTATTACATAGAGGCAAATTTTCTCTGAATTCCTCAACATTCTCGCTCTATTTGTTCCGTTCAGAGTGTTCAGGCAAATTTCCTCCTTTTAATCTTGGCAGAAAGCAGTCAGTCTCTAAAACCTTTGATATTAGAGAGAATAATGAGCTTTCATTCCACCTTTGTATACTGATAGTCTTGTTGCTTCTTATCATTTCCAAGTTATCTCTTTTAATGAACTTTTTCAAATGTTTTTAACGCAAGAATGTTAGAAAATATATGAAATGTTAGAAAATTTATGACAACCAAAATATATGACAATTGGTTCAACTACGAAAATCAAATTGTTATAACTGTTTCTAATCCATATGACCCTTTTTGCCCACGAGGCATGAAGGATACCAAAACTGCAAAAACATGCATATTTTGAGCCAGTTGTTCATCACTCAGACTTCAAGGAATTGAAGATGTCTTATTTTTTTTTTTCAATGAACTCATGATCTGAGAGATCACCTATTAAAACTTCAACCAATGAAATTGAGTGATCTTCTCTTGGCTTATTACAATTATCAAAGTAATAATTGTCATCAATCAAGAACACAATGGTTAATAAGTTACTTAATTATGAATGTTTTACTATGTTTCTTGTTAATAATGATCTTAACACTCTTTCTCTTTGGCCTCGTCAGATGTGTCACTATGGTGCATGGCGTTCTGTAGGAAAGGCACAAGTACCTCCTACTACAGTATATGCTGATGGTAGAACGAAATCCACATGGATGCCTCATTTGGTAAGCTCTACCAGTGTCCGTCAGCTGTCTGACAATCAAGAAAGAAGAGGAAGAAACAGCCATACAAGCGCCACAACTGTTTCCGCGCCATCATCGCTACATGTTGGCCGATATGATCTCATTCAGACTAATCCGGACTCAAATGCTTATAATGGAATGGTGGGAAACGTAGGTGAAGGAAACAATAATGTAACACGGGGTAATCGTGAAGGTAAAAATCATGGATTATCTAGAATTCTGCACACAATGTGTTCAAAATTGGTGATTGTTTCTTAAAATGTGTGTGTCTGCAGGTTCTTCTACTGCTACACCAAGCAGTCTAAACCTCACACATGTGCCTCTTCCAAGTGTACCTGGTACGTTTAACTCTGGGACAAATGATCAGCAGACTACTCATGTACTCGGTCTCGGGCATACGCAAGTTGCCAGTGATTTTCAGGTTTGTCACTTTCAAACAAACTCAATGAGTTTATTTTCCACTCAGTACAAGTCAAGATACTGTTTCTAATATGAATTTCTGTTCAATTGTCAGGTAAAAGGCTCAGTAAATTTCTTAGAATTTTCTCTGTTATATTCTCTTGTTTCGTTGGCTGTTTCATAGGTTCTAGTCTTCTAGAGGTTTGTTTCACATAAATTATCAGAAACCAGAAACCTCACAAATTGGAGGGAAAAATTCGCGAAAATCTTCATTCATGAACTAATACCAAATACAGAAGAAGAAGAAGACTTATATGGTCAACAAGTCTAAGACTTGTTTATTTACATTATGACCCCTCAACTGTAGAGTAAAAAGCATATAAGTACTAATCATAATATTTCCAATACGCCCCCTTAAGTTGGAGAGTACAAATCATGTACACCCAACTTACTAAGCAAGAACTGAAACTGTGCTACACCCAGAGGCTTGGTTAGGAGATCAGCAAGTTGTTGTTTGGAGGACACATGCAGCAATCTGAGATCTCCATTCTGCAACTGATCCCTGATGAGGTGACAATCCAGCTCTATATGCTTTGTACGCTCATGAAATACTGGATTGTTGGCAATGTGTATAGCAGATTGGGAATCACAGTAAATAACTGGAGCAGCAAGAAGAGTACTTGCAGGTCATTCAAAATGAAAGTTAGCCATTTCAACTCACAGCTGGTAGCAGCTAGACCTCTGTATTCTGCTTCTGCAGAACTTCTTGACACTATGTCTTGCTTTTTAGACTTCCATGAAATCAGAGAATCACCCAAAAACACCATATACCCTGTAGTTGACCTTCTTGTATCTTGGCAGCCAGCCCAGTCACTGTCAGAAAAAGCTTTCAGCTCAATAACAGAGTGAACTGGGAAGAGAAGTCCCTGTCCAGGAGTGCCTTTTATATATCTCAAAACCTTATAAACAGCATCCAAATGAGGCTTTTTGGGAGAAGCTACATACTGGCTGAGCTTATGAACAGAGTAGCAAATGTCAGGTCTTGTATGACATAGATAAAGAAGTCTACCCACCAATCTTCTGTATGTTGATGCCTCATCAGCTGTCAAAGACTCACCATCTTCAGCTCTGAGTTTGATATTGACTTCCATAGGAGTGGAAGAAGGTTTAGCTCCCATAAAACCTGTGTCTTTGAGGATGTCAAGAGCAAATTTTCTTTGACATAAGTGAATGCCCTCCTGTGATCTTGACACCTCAAAACCCAGAAAGAAATGCAAGTCTCCTAAATCTTTGAGCTGAAAGTGAGCTTGTAGAGATGTCTTGATGTGGTCAAGAGTAGGTATATGATCTCCTGTGAGTATGATGTCATCCACATAAACCAGGAGAGCAGCAAAATGGGAGTCTTGAGTTATGGTGAATAAAGTGTAATCAGCCTTGGATTGTGTGAAACCCAGAGAAAGCAAGGTCTGAGAAAATTTGGTGAACCACTGCCTTGAGGCTTGTTTAAGGCCATAGAGGGACTTCTTGAGTTTACAAACAAGAGTATGAGGTGAAGCAGGGACAGAAGCACCCTGAGGAACATCCATGAATACATCTTCCTCTAAATCACCATGGAGAAAAGCATTGGTGATATCTAGCTGCATTATATGCCAGTGCTTGATTGCAGCTACAGCTAGAACACACTTGACTGTAGGAAGCTTAGCAACTGGAGAAAAAGTGTCAAAGAAATCCAGACCTTCTGTTTGGGTGTAACCTTTGGCTACAAGCCTGGCTTTGTATCTTTCTATGGTGCCATCAGAGTGATGTTTGATTTTAAAAATCCATCTGCAACCCACAGTGGCTTTACCAGGTGGCAAAGGGACATAATCCCAAGTTTGATTGGCTTCTAGGGCTGCTAGTTCAGTGTGCATGGCTTGGACCCAGTTAGGATTTGTAAGAGCCTCATGGTAAGACTTAGGCTCAGTGGGAGTGTTGACAGTAGCCAAAAAAGGAGAGTGGCAATAAGCACCAATGTCATAAGGAGTGACAACACTATTGACTTTGGTAGTAAGAACAAAGTCTTTAAAATGAGAAGGAAGTTTCTGGGTTCTTGTGGAATGTCTGGGAGGTGGAGGTGGTGATGGTGGTGGTGGTGGTGATGGTGGTGGTGGTGGAGAAGATGGTGTGGGTGGTGGTGATGATGGTGGTGTTGGTGGTGATGGGGTGGGTGGTGGTGGAGAAGATGATGATGGTGATGGAGGGGAAAAGAAATCTGGAATAGAAAGAGGAATTGGTAAGATGGAAGAAGGGGGAGAAGAGGCATGAAAAGGAAAGTGTGCTCATAAAACACAACATGCCTGGAGATAAGAAATGTGTGTGTTTCAAGAGAATACAGTTTGTACCCCTTATAACCAAATGGATATCCTACAAAGATACATTTGATAGCTTTAGCATCAAACTTAGTTCTCCCTTGAGTGAGAGAGGAAGCAAAACAAAGGCAGCCAAAGACTCTCATGTGAGTGTATGTAGGAGAAGAATGATATAAAATTTCATAAGGGGTTTTGTGTGCTAGAGTCTTGTGTGGAATTCTATTGATGATGTATGCAGCTTTGAGAATGAATTCACCCCACAAAGAGAGTGGTAGGTTTGATTGAAATCTTAAGGCTCTAGCAATGTTGAGAAGATGTTGGTGTTTTCTTTCAACAATGGAGTTTTGTTGTGGAGTTTCAACACAGGAGTGTTGATGAATGATGCCCTGAGATTGAAAGAATTGTGAGAGAGAGAGATCTGGGGCATTGTCTGTTCTAATAGCATGAATAGAACTCTGAAATTGAGTTTTGACAAAGGTGAAGAAAGTGGGCAATATTGTGGAAGCATCAGACTTATGCTTCATCAAATAAACCCATGTAGTTCTAGTGAAATCATCAACAATGGTAAGGAAAAATCTGAAACCACCATGAGATTCAACTTTGTAAGGACCCCAGGTGTCACAATGAATTAATTCAAATGGCTTTGTGGTTTTAATAGAAGAGGAAGAAAATGGCAGTTTTCGTTGCTTAGAATAATGACAAGTATCACAACAAGAGAGTGTATCTAGCTTACAAGATGAAACATGAAGCTCAGAAAGTAAATGTTGAAGTTTCTTGTGTGATAAATGTCCTAATCTGTGATGCCACAAAGTAAGAGATGACATGGCAGCTGCAGCATGGACAGGGACAGAAGGAAGAGAGCAAGATGCAGCTGAATGAGCCATAGAAGAAGCAGGAAGTAAGTAGAGACCACCATTCTTTATGCCTTGAGCAAGAATGTGTCCATTAGTAGGGTCCTGAATAAAACAAGTGTCATTATGACAGAGAAAGACACAAGATAAAGAACTAAGCAATTTGGAAATGGAAATAAGGTTGAATTGAAAAGATGGTATGTGGAGAACATCATGGAGAGTGAGTTGATCAGTCAACTTAATGGAACCAATATGGTGAACTGGTATAGCAACACCATTAGGTAAATGAACAAAAACATTTATGACAGGGGTATATGTGGTAAAGAGATCCAAAGAGGAGCACATATGATCTGTGGCCCCACTGTCAAGTATCCATGAAGTAGGTGGAATGGTATGAGCTAGAGAAGTAAAAGAAGTGAAAGAAGCACCTGAAAAAGAAGGAGGACCAAGAAGAGACTCCAGAAAAGGAGTAGTGGTTGAGGTTGATGCAGGTGAAACACTTCCAGAAACATGTCCCATATTAGCCATTCTTGAAGAGAGTAAATCCATCAGTTGAGCACATTGAGTGGGTGTGAAGGGGAAAGCAGCATTGTCAGGTGGAGGAGGTTGAGTATTGTGAGTGTCTGAGGAGACTGTATTGGCTGTATGTCCAAATTGAGAAGATGGCTTTGAGGTTGGTTTGAAACCAGGTGGATAGCCATGGAGTTTGTAGCCTTTGTCTTTAACATGACCAGGCCAGCCACAGTAAGTACACATAGGTCTATTTCTCCTAATTGCAGGATTGGTGGAAGGTTTATTGTAGTTACTGTAACAAGCCAGAGGTGGTGAAGGAGTGTCTTCAATGAATGGTGGTGTACACATGGCCATAGGAGAGACATCATAAGTGATCTGAGACTGTCTCTCTTGTTGTGTGATCTTAGCAAAAACTTTGGACAGAGAAGGAAGTGGATCCTGAAGTAGGATTTGATCTCTAGCAGCAGTGAAATTGTCATTGAGACCCATGAGAAATTGAATAACACAATCCTCTTCATAAGTTTGATCCAAAGTCTTGAGAATGTCACAAGTGCAGGTTTTCATAATACCACAAGAACACACTGGTATAGACTTGTAGTTAGATAGCTCATCCCAAAGAGCTTTGAGTTTGGTAAAGTAAGCAGTGACTGAGTGATCATTTTTTCTTTGAGTGGAGATGGCCTTCTTTAGCTGATAAATCCGGGGTATATTTCTTTGGGAGAATCTGTCCTTAAGATCACACCAAATTTCAAGAGAAGATTGTTTGTAAACAATGCTAGCAGCTATGTCTTTGGAGACAGCATTGAGAAGCCAGGACATGACCATATTATCACACCGAATCCATAGATCAAATATAGGATCAGTATCAGGAGGCATAGGTAAGAAGCCATTAACAAAACCTATTTTTTTGTTAGCTTTCAAAGCTACTAGAATAGATCTGCTCCAGGTATTGTAATTATCCCCAACAAGAAGCTGTGTGACGAGAACAGTGCCTGGATTATCTCCATTACTCAGATAATAAGGTGAGAAAACATCAATGGAGGAGGAAGATTTAGAATGCAGAGGTGAATCAGCCATAATGTGCTCTAAACTCGGTCAAACTCGTGCCAAAATACAGTGACTCAGTGCAGTACTCGGTAACTCAGTGCAGAAACAGCACAAAAACCGTGAACTCGGCAAAACTCGGCACAAATAAGACCTAACTCGGCAAAACTCGGTCAACAAACTCGAATCCAACTCAGAAATCAGAATCGAGAAGAAGTAAATGCAGAACATCCAGCAAAGAGCAGACAAAGCTTCGAAGAAAGCAATTCATACAGCAGACAAAGATACGGCCACAGGAATCGAAGCGACGAAGTCGAACGGGGTAAAATTAATGAAGAAATCAGAAGAAAATACCGGAAATGGAACACCGGAGAACACAGGGACAAGCTGGAGGAGGTCGAGACTAGCCGGAGACGACGGCGGCGTCGACGGCGACTGCGGCGGAGCTAAAAACGGCGACGAGCCATGGATGGCTCTGATACCATATCAGAAACCAGAAACCTCACAAATTGGAGGGAAAAATTAGAGAAAATCTTCATTCATGAACTAATACCAAATACAGAAGAAGAAGAAGACTTATATGGTCAACAAGTCTAAGACTTGTTTATTTACATTATGACCCCTCAACTGTAGAGTAAAAAGCATATAAGTACTAATCATAATATTTCCAATATAAATGGTCGTTCTTATATCCAACATGTCTAAACTTAAATAAAATAGGCATGACAGAATTGATTGTTCCGGTGAACAACTTGGCTGTTTCAATTGACTCGCTGAGCATATGGCGTTAGCTATTTCCATTTAAATGTCGGACATGTATCTCTTTAGTTTTTGGGACACCGAGTACATGAATCTCATCATGTTAATAGGTGTAAAAATGTCTTTACGAGAGGGATGGGTAATTTAAATTCTAAGGCATGAGAAGTCAGATCTATTAAGAGATGAGAACAACCGTAGCAAAAGGCGTTGGCTGGGAATCCACCGCTGAAATTGGCTGATGACGACAGGAGAAAAATCAGGAAAACAGGAGGACAGCTTACATTGGTTTCGCCTGTCAGGCAGTGGAAGCAATTGATTGATTAGGTCACCTGTAGCGAGATAGAGAATAGTGAGAGGAGTGTTGATTCATTGAAATGATTTAGAGCCACTTATAAGCTCGGGAAGTACTGGAAAAGATAAAACTAAAATCAGATTCTAAGAAGATGGATGTTTTTTTGTAGAATCAATAGCAAAACGGTAACAAGACAACCGAGGTATAGGGTTAAGATGCAGTAGAGATAAAATAATATATTATTTTATAGTGATTATATCTTCTAATATTTACATTATTGATTCTATGTCGCCCACACTAACAACCTTTAGTTAACCACAGCAGCGTTCATGAACCATCTACTTTGCTACTATATTTTGGGAGATTAACATTGCAAGGAGGGAACAAATTTTTCATTGAAATAGGCTTGTTTGGGCCTGAGAAATACGAAATGAAACCGATTTGGGATATACTATCGAAATGGGCTCATTTAGAAACCGATAATGCGTGCATAGGTTCTTATCTTTGAATTCTCGATTTTCATATGCTAGAAGCCCAATTAAAACCGATGGTCCAACTATCGGTTCTTTAAAAATTGATACTTGCACTATCGGTTGTAAGCCCTACCTCTCTTTTTCCCCTTTATTTCAGTATGTCTCTCGGTCTCTGTTCTTCTGTCTAATCCGACGAAGGCCGTTGACACCAATCGTCCGTTCGGCGATGTGCCCATCCATAGTAAGGTCTCTCTCTCTCTCCTAACTTTCATCTGCAGACGAGGATCTGCTGATTATATAAGCCCTAAGATGAATTCTGTTTTGGAAACTTGCTTCTTTCTCACAAACTGTTGAATTTGGATTGCATCAGGTAATAGCCGATATTATGATTATCGGTTTTTAAGAGCCGATTATGCTATTATCGGTTTTAAATAACAACCAATAGTCATAATATCGGTTTTTATTTTTTGTCGTGCAGAAGCTAAAACCGAGTCTTGGAGTCTCGGTTTCAAGCTTGAGAACCGATTCTTGGATGTCGGTTTCTAAACGAGCCTTTCCGGCATTATGGGGATCATTTCAGTGTTTTTCGGAGCGAACAACATAGCCTGATTTCGGACACCCACCTACTCAAAGTAGTAAATACCATATCACCCAACTCGTAAAAGCTAGATAGAATTAATCCTTGTCGAAGCACTGCTTGATTTTGTTTCTCTTTCTAGTCCACTAGAGTTTGTTTAGGAATGTATTTCCCTATAATTTTCTAGGTTGACGGCACATTATCAGTCCCCTAATGTGACATATGCCTCTCTTAATTAATTATTGGTATCCCCTAGACTCCCATTTATTTGAATACCAACAAAAAGCTCACTATTTTTCTGGAATCTGAGGAAATAGTTTGAGCCCGATTGCAAATGAGTAGAAAGAAGAATACTTTATTTGTTTACTCGTAGAAAATATTGAGTACGTGGCAATTTGTCTCTGGTTAATTGTTTACTTCATCTCAAATTTCAATTATTTTCTTTGTTAATAATGACCTTAATAATTTTTCTCTTTGATTTCGTCAGAATTGTCACTATGGTGAATGGCGTTCTGTAGGAAAGCCACTAGCACCTCCTCTGGTAAGTGCTGAAAATGGAAAAAAGACCACTTCGATACCTCATTTTTCAAGCTCTGCCACTGACCATCAGCTGTCTGACAATCAAGAAACTAGACAAAGAAATACAGCTGTTCACGGCTGCCGAAATGTAATACCAGGTAATTGTGAAAGCCAAAATCGTGGAATATCTGGAATTCTACATGGCATTGTTTCCAAAAGTGGTGATTCCACCTTAAAAATGTTTATGTCTGCAGTTACTTCTACTGCTACACCAAGCAGTCTACCTTTCTCGAGCGCTCCTCATCATGCTAGGTCTGGAGCTAATGGTCAGAGGCCTAGTTCCTCCTATCAAGTTCCTGTTGAAAATACTTCTTCCGATTACGCAATTGATGAAGATCTTCAGCTTTTATGGGACCCCAATTGTCAAGTAAACCTTGAAGAGATTTTTGCTGACCAGGTGCGTCTTTCAAGTAATATTAATAGTTTTAATGCCATTTGAACGCGGACATTTAGTTTAGTTGCTCGTTTTACATGTGTCTTATAGTTTATCTGATGATTAGCTGCAGCCACATTTCGGCAGTCACAAATAGGAAACCGTCACAGGAGATGAGGTGATTATTAATGCTCAACGTTATGTGTAAGGAAAGATGTACGATGACATGCGGTGCCTGGATTCTAGAGATATGAAGAGATATGGAGATGGTTTTTATGCTAGATATTTAAGTTTAGATGATAGATCTGGTTTAGACTTTCATACTCATAATGTGCTACAGATTAGTAACGTTGTATATTACTTGCACTACTCAACTCTGAGGTGTATTTGCTTTTGTTATCATCATCCTCCCTGTTGCTCACATCATACATTGTACCACTCCGTTTCTTCTCTTTCTTCCCCTTTTCTATTTTGGTACGTTTTCTTTCTTTCTCCCTCTTTTCTCTTTTGGCAAGTTTAATGATGATCAATTACCCATTTACCCTTGCAAATATTACCCCACATTTTATTAAACTCATTTCATAATTGGATTGGGCCACCAATCCACCCAGATCAGTGGCTCATTTTTCTAAACAAACCAAATCCTTCTAATGTAACCCAACACCATCATCCAACCCAAAAACTGTTGGAATAGATGCCCTAGAGGCAATCTAGTTTAGTATGAATTTGTATATGGCTAGAAAAATTCATTTATTATTTATTGGATATTTAATATAATGAAGTCCTTAGATTTACAATTGTGTTGTTTATCTTAAATATCCCTAGTCAAGTATAATGATTAAATGGGACAATCATCTATAGACTAGTATGGGGTTGGATTGATATGGAGATATCACGATCCAACACATAGGTGTGCATTACGGAATGTTGCACTAGATTGACCCATCTCCGAGAAGGCTACATACATGTTATGTTGATTCACAAGCGCTTCTCGCGGTGCAATGGTATTGTCATCCTTAGACTTGAAGTCACTAGATATTCTAGTTGTGGATCATTGTGATCTTGGTAGCGTTAAACGCTACACCGTAACTGGGTAGTTATAAAGGCGTGTACTGGATACAATGAGAAGCAAGCTTAGAGATCGTAGTGGACGTAGAGAGGATTTGCCCCTCCCACATAACGGGAGCAAATATCCTAGGCCACTCGAGGGATAGTGCTTATAGAATGTCTGGCCAGACTCAAATAAATCAATATGGGATATTGATGTTATTTGCACGAATAAGGCTATTCCCATGGATCGAGAAACTATGGATTGGATATACGAGTGTGACTTGTATGTCTCGTGTCTAATCCGGATATGGAGGCAAAGGGATGAGACAATTACTTGTACAAAGGTTGTCAAGATGACTATTCTATTAGTTGGCTAGAATGGATGTTTTGCTAGAAACCGCTCCATATTAGCAAATAGTTGCTACCAACTAGATAGAACCTATGGGGTCACACGCTATATAGAGTTGAACTAGATGTGGGAATTAATTAATTGGATTAATTAATTAGAAGGATCACTTTGCAAAACCTTGCAAACTTAGTAGGGACTAATTTGCAAGGAAGGGACTAAATTGAATTCTAGTTGGACTAGAATAAGTCCTTTAGGTAGTTAACAAGGAGTTGTTGGACTATATAAAGGACCTTCCTTCCTTCCTTCCTCAGAACTTATGCTCATTAGTGAACATAACAAGAGTGGGAGAGAACAAAAGGAGAGAGAGCAAGCAACAAGGAGGCTGAACCGACCCCCTTGCCGCCGCCCTCACCCCGTCGGCCAAAAAGGGGCCGAAACCCCCTTTTTGTCTCGTTTTGCGTGATTCCTTCATCCTCTTCCTATTCCGGGCTAGCACCAAGGAGTTTGGGAGATCTAGGATCAACTCTAAACGTGGATCAACTATAGAGAACGTGACATTATTCGCGTTTGAAGTCATCAAGGAGAACCCAAAGGTGTGTTTATGATTTCTTACCTTTACCATCGTTATGCATCTATACTTGTGATGCTTGGAGGGATTTTCATGGTTTATGTTTGATTATGCTTCCGTTGCGCGATCCATGAATCAAAACCCTACAGTGGTATCAGAGCCACAGGTCATAGATCATAAACGTGGTTTATGTGTTACGTTTTGTTGTTTTCCACCTTAATTTGATTGTTTATCGCGTAAAACAAGACAAATCAAGCATGGGATGCAATTTGTCAACAATTAATCATAACAAGATCCAATTTTTGCATTAGATGCATGAATTGGTGAGTTTGAGAAATTTTAGGATCTTAGATCTAGGGTTTGGGCATCCTTGGGGAAGAAGGAGTTCTCCCAAAACAAGGAAACAACCAAACTTGGGCTCCAAGCAAGGGAGTTGTTTTGGAAACAACTCCCAAGAGGAGGTTCGGCCCCCCTAGGGACCGCCCCCTTGCTTGCCGCCCAAGCTTGGCCGCCCTAAGGGGCCGGGCGGCCCTAACCCGCGGGCCTAGCTTGCGGGTTTTGGGCCGGGCCGGCCCTAGGGCCTTGTGGTTCACTTTGATGGGCCCGGGCAATTGGATTGTTGGGCCCATGGACCGTTTTAACCCTAAAAATCCTAAAATCAATTAAAATTGACCAAGCGCGTTAAAATTGGATTTTAACTGTTTATGTGCAAATCGCATGGTGATTGGATATGGCCTTAGGATGTGGTTTGATGTGGATGTTAAATTTTGTGGTTTGGTTTTACGGCCTGCGAGCTGATCAATTAATTGTAATAATTAATTAGGGTTTTATGGCCTGCGTGCCATTTTTTTTCTCAACTTGTGAGATTTATTTTATTTAGTATAGATATTAGTTAGTACTAGATAAAGTAGATTGTTAGCCAAGATTGGAGAAAAGAAGCCCAAAGCCAAAGAAGCCACAAAAGATGGAGCATGGAGCATGGAGCAATCCACAAGACTATGAAGGATGGACCAAGAGATCAAGACGCATGGAGATGTGTTTGCTTAGGGTTCATTGATAATTCCATTGGCTTGGAATTATCTTAGTCTAGAAAACGCCATATCCACATCACGTCTAATTTCTGTTTTGTGGTTGTTTATTTATTGTCTTATTATTTGTGTGGTTGGTGTATGGATGATGCATGCAATTAGAATAATAAGATAATTAGACAACCCGGATCTATTATTTGGAGTTGTGCCCAAACTCAAATAGATAGATTGGTTGATATTGATCAACGAAACAATTAAAATTGAATTTAAGATCCCTCAAATTTTAAAATATTGTGTTCTTGCCTTCTCGTCATTTAAACACTCATTATCATCATTATTTATCAAGTTCGTGCGTGCCAAAGCATGGCGACTTGGTTCATAATGATGGAATGCGATGGCACGTAACAATGTGCAATTGTTTAGATAAGAGGTTGAACACAACTAGGTTATTAATATGATTAAGAAACCTAGAGGCAATCAATTGGGATTATCCATATGGATTGATAAATAAGGAGTTATTTGCCCGATTGAACCAAGAGTTGCATATGGGATGCAATTGGAATTGTTCCTATCTAAAGTAGTCAAATTATGGGTGACTTGACAAAGCAAGCTCATAAGGAGATGAAAGATGGATCTTGGCCCACTAGAAAATATAAGGATATTTTCCGCATTAATATCTTGAGGGTTATTAATCCGTAGAAAAATAGTGGGAGCTATATTTAATAAACTAGCCATTATTAAATATAGTCAAAAATTCACAAATACTAAAACTTGCGTATTTTCCTTTTTGTAGAATTCCAAATGGCAAACAACTCATCGAGTTCACAACATTCCCTACGATCTGTCCTTGAGAAGGACAAGCTCTCTGGAACCAACTTTCTTGATTGGTACAGAAACTTGAGAATTGTTCTCAAGCAAGAGAAGAAACTGTACGCAATAGAGGAGCATGTTCCAGAAGGTCCAGAGAACCAGACACCTGCTGCCTTAAAGGCGTATCAAAAGCGTGTTGACGACGCTAATGATGCGGCCTGCCTTATGCTTTGCACCATGACTTCTGAGCTTCAGAAGTAACACGAAAACATGAATGTTGTCGATATGATCGAACATCTAAAGCAGCTCTTCCAAGAGCTGGCGAGGGTAGAGAGGTATGAGGTCTCAAAGGCACTGTTCAAATGTCATCTGGCAGAAGGGAACCCGGTGGGACCCCATGTACTCCGAATGATCGGGTACTTGGAGAATCTCGCCCGGCTTGGGTTCCCGGTCGGCCAAGAGTTGGCAACCGATCTCGTGTTGCAATCGTTGCCCGAGAGTTATGGACAGTTCATTATGAACTATAACATGAACGAGATCGTTAAACCACTGCCAGATTTGCTCAACATGTTGAGGACGGCTGAACAGAGCATCAACAAGGGTAAGGGCAAGGCCATAATGATGGTGCAGAAAGGAAAGGGCAAAAGGTTTGCCTCTTCCTCCAAGGGCAAAGGCAAGTCAGTTGCCAAGTCCAAGGAACCAGCCCTTAAGCCTGTTGGTGGCATTGCCAAGGTCGTGACTAAGGGTGAATGTCACTACTGCAGTCAGCATGGACACTAGAGGAGGAACTGCCCAAAATATCTGGAGGACAAGAGGCTTGGAATAGTGATTCCACCACCACCAGGTATTTTTGTTGTAGATGTCAATTTAACTGTCTCTACATCATGGGTATTAGATACCGGATGTGGATCTCATATTTGTCGAAATATGCAGGATCTAAAGAGAAGTAAAAGATTGGCTAAAGGGGAGGTAGATCTGCGCGTTGGGAATGGAGCAAAGGTTGCTGCGTTGGCCATAGGCGTGTGCGAGCTATCTCTGCCTTCAGGATTAGTTTTAGAATTAAATAATTGCTATTTTGTGCCTGCTATGAGCAGAAACATTATTTCTATTTCTTGTTTGGACAAGGATGGTTTTATTAAAGAACAATTGTTGTTCCTTTTATTTGAATAATATTTACTATTTTAGTGCGCATTTATTTAATGGACTTTATGTCCTTGATCTAAGCAATCCTGTCTACAACATTAATACCAAGCGGATTAAAATAAATGATTTAAATCCTGCTTATTTATGGCATTGTCGTTTAGGCCATATAAATGAGAAACGTGTATCTAGACTCCATAAGGATGGATTACTAGACTCATTTGATTTTGAATCATATGAGACATGTGAGGCTTGTTTATTGGGAAAAATGACAAAGTCCCCTTTCAATAAGAAAGGTGAGAGGACTAGTGAGCAATTGGCGCTCATACATACCGATGTGTGTGGGCCATTTGCCACGCCTGCCAGGGGTGGTTATGTCTACTTCATTACATTTACTGATGATTACAGTAGATATGGATTTGTGTACCTTATGAGGGCAAAATCCGAGTCCTTTGAAGTGTTCAAAGAATTCAAGAATGAAGTAGAGAAGCAACTTGGCAAAAGTATCAAGGCTCTACGACGGATCGTGGAGGAGAATACTTGAGCCAAGAGTTTGACGACTATCTTAGAGAGTGTGGGATCGTGTCCCAACTCACTCCACCCGGAACGCCACAATGGAATGGCGTGTCCGAGAGGAGGAATCGAACTTTATTGGATATGGTTCGGTCTATGATGTGTCAAACCGATCTTCCATTATCATTTTGGGGCTACGCTCTATTAAGTGCAGCTTTCACCATTAACCGTGTTCCATCTAAATCAGTCATGAAGACACCATATGAGATGTGGAGTGGGAGGCGTCCCACACTGTCGTTCATGAGGATTTGGGGCTGCGATGTCTATGTAAAACGTTTACAATCAGACAAGCTAGGGCCTAAATCGGATAAGTGTAAGTTTGTGGGGTACCCTAAGGAAACTAAGGGATACTACTTCTACAATCCAACCGAGAACAAAGTGTTTGTTGCTCGGACCGGCGTGTTTATAGAAAGAGAATTTGTCTCTAAAGAAGCAAGTGGGAGGAATGTAGAACTTGAAGAAATTCAAGAACCACAAATCACTGAACCGATTATGGAACATGAACAGGAATCACAAGAAGTTGTGGAGCCACCTGTTCAGATAACACAAGAGCTTCGTAGATCTAGTAGAGTGCGCCAGGAACCCGAGAGGTATGGACTTCTCGTAACCGATTACGGTGACACGATGCTCATAGATGATGAGCCTACTACCTATGAGGAGGCCATGAGTGGCCCAGACTCTCAGAAGTGGCTGGAAGCCATGAGATCCGAGATGGAATCCATGTATGCCAACAAAGTATGGACTTTGGTGGAACCACCCCATGGGGCGCGGCCCATAGGGTGCAAATGGGTCTTCAAGAAGAAGATCGACATGGATGGTAATGTGATTACCTATAAGGGCCGATTGGTGGCTAAAGGATTCAGACAGATTCATGGTATTGACTATGATGAAACCTTTTCACCAGTCGCTATGACCAAATCCATACGAATCCTACTTGCAATTGCAGCATACTACGACTATGAGATTTGGCAGATGGATGTCAAAACAGCATTCCTTTATGGGAATCTCCTCGAGGACGTGTATATGATACAGCCGGAGGGTTTTGAGGATCCAAAGCAAGCCGACAAAGTCTGTAAGCTGCAACGATCCATTTATGGATTGAAGCAAGCTTCTAGGAGTTGGAATCGACGTTTTGATAAAGTGGTCAAAGAGTTTGGCTTCATCAGAAACGAAGATGAGTCTTGTGTCTACAAGAAGGTTAGTGGGAGCTCTGTAGCTTTTCTGGTCTTGTATGTGGATTACATACTACTCATTGGAAACGACATTCCCATGCTGCAATCTGTGAAAGATTGGCTCGGAAAGTGTTTCTCAATGAAGGACTTAGGGGAAGCAGCCTACATACTCGGTATAAAGATCTATAGAGATAGATCTAAGAGGTTGCTAGGCCTAAGTCAAAGTACATATATTGACAAGGTGTTGAAACGGTTCAACATGCAAGATTCCAAGAAGGGATTCTTGCCCATGTCACATGGAATCAATCTTTCGAAGAGTGGTTGTCCTTCCAATGAGATTGAGAAGGAACGCATGAGTAGTATTCCCTATGCCTCGGCCATAGGATCTATCATGTACGCCATGCTATGTACTATACCAGATGTGTCATATGCCTTGAGTATGACAAGCAGATACCAATCCAATCCAGGTGAGAGTCACTGGATTGCTGTCAAGAACATCCTAAAGTACTTGAGAAGAACTAAGGATGCTTTCTTGATATTTGGCAGTGAGGAAGAGTTGCGTGTAAGGGGTTACACTGATGCAAGCTTCCAAACTGACAGAGATGACTTTAGATCACAATCGGGATATGTGTTTTGCCTGAATGGAGCAGCGGTGAGCTGGAAGAGTTCCAAGCAAGAGACGGTAGCTAATTCTACAACAGAGGCTGAGTACATTGCTGCAAATGGCGCAGCAAAGGAGGCTGTTTGGATCAGAAAGTTTGTTTCTGAACTTGGTGTGGTCCCTAGCATTGCGGATCCAGTGGAGTTGTTCTGTGACAACACTGGGGCGATCGCGCAATCAAAGGAACCCAGATCGCACCAGAAGTCCAAGCACGTGCTCAGGAAGTTTCATCTGATTCGAGATATTATCGATAGAGGAGACGTTCGGATATGCAAGATTCCTACAGATGATAATCTGTCAGACCCGCTTACAAAGCCTCTCACGCAGTGGAAGCATGAAGGGCACACTAGGAGTATGGGCATACGAGATGCGCCAGATTGGCTCTAGTGCAAGTGGGAGACTGTTGGAATATATGCCCTAGAGGCAATCTAGTTTAGTATGAATTTGTATATGGCTAGAAAAATTCATTTTTTATTTATTGGATATTTAATATAATGAAGTCCTTAGATTTACAATTGTGTTGTTTATCTTAAATATCCCTAGTCAAGTATAATGATTAAATGGGACAATCATCTATAGACTAGTATGGGGTTGGATTGATATGGAGATATCACGATCCAACACATAGGAGTACATTACGGAATGTTGCACTGGATTGACCCATCTCCGAGAAGGCTACATACATGTTATGTTGAGTCACAAGCGCTTCTCGCGGTGCAATGGTATTGTCATCCTTAGACTTGAATTCACTAGATATTCTAGTTGTGGATCATTGTGATCTTGGTAGCGTTAAACGCTACACCGTAACTGGGTAGTTATAAAGGCGTGTACTGGATACAATGAGAAGCAAGCTTAGAGATCGTAGTGGACGTAGAGAGGATTTGCCCCTCCCACATAACGGGAGCAAATGTCCTAGGCCGCTCGAGGGATAGTGCTTATAGAATGTCTGGCCAGACTCAAATAAATCAATATATGGGATATTGATGTTATTTGCACGAATAAGACTATTCCATAGATCGAGAAACTATGGATTGGATATACGAGTGTGACTTGTATGTCTCGTGTCCAATCCGGATATAGAGGCAAAGGGATGAGACAATTACTTGTACAAAGGTTGTCAAGATGACTATTCTATTGGTTGGCTAGAATGGATGTTTTGCTAGAAACCGCTCCATATTAGCAAATAGTTGCTACCAACTAGATAGAACCTATGGGGTCACACGCTATATAGAGTTGTACTAGATTTGGGAATTAATTAATTGAATTAATTAATTAGAAGGATCACTTTGCAAACCCATGCAAACTTAGTAGGGACTAATTTGCAAGGAAGGGACTAAATTGAATTCTAGTTGGACTAGAATAAGTCCTTTAGGTAGTTAACAAGGAGTTGTTGGACTATATAAAGGACCCTCCTTCCTTCCTTCCTCATAACTTATGCTCATTAGTGAACATAACAAGAGTGGGAGAGAACAAAGGAGAGAGAGCAAGCAACAAGGAGGCCGAACCCGACCCCCTTGTCGCCGCCCTCACCCCGTCGGCCAAAAAGAGGGCCGAAGCCCCTTTTTGTCTCGTTTTGCGTGATTCCTTCACCCTCCTCTTATTCCGGGCTAGCACCAAGGAGTTTGGGAGATCTATGATCAACTCTAGGCGTGGATCAACTATAGAGAACGTGACACTATTCGCGTTTGAAGTCATCAAGGAGAACCCAAAGGTGTGTTTATGTTTTCTTACCTTTACCATCGTTATGCATCTATACTTGTGATCCTTGGAGGGTTTTGCATGGTTTATGTTTGATTATGCTTCCGTTGCGCGATCCATGAATCAAAACCCTACAAAAACACCAACTCAGTTTAAACCTACTCACTCTCTCAAACTATTCATCTCTTCTCTCTCACATATACAAACCAGGGGAGTGAAATAGAGAGAAATAGAGAGAGAGAGAGAGAATGTCGAGAGAGGAGACAGAGCCGGAGAGAGATGGAGACGTCGGCGGATGAGGCGACAAAGGCCTCTAACGGAGAGGCGACGGAGGCGAATGAACGATGGAGAGGCTATGGCGGCAACCAGGTATACGAGTCCCCCCCCCCCCCCTCATCTCCTATTCTTCTTCTGTTTTGACCTCTACTGTGTGGATCTGCAATATTTGACTCAAGATCTGCATTTTTCTCAGATCTTTGCAGCGGGTGTCGGCTGCGTGGCGGTGGTGGTGAGAGAGAGAGAAATGTCGAGAGAGAAGGAAAACGCCGGCAAACCAGCGACGGAGAGGACAACGGTGGTCTTGGCGAGGACGACGGTGGTCTTTGACGAAGGTCATCGACGAGGACGAGGACGGCAGTATCAGTCTTGTCAGCGTGGTGGTGGTGAACATCAACTAGTTCTTCTATTTCATCTCTTCTTCCTCTAATTTTTCCTTAGATTTGTAATTTTTTTTAATTGGGTATGTATATTATTGTTTGGAACTATTAGATCTACAAGCTTATTTTGTTGTTGGTAGTGGTGGTGGACTGGTGGTGGAGGGGTGGCGGTGGTTGTGGTGGTGGGCTGGTGGTTGTGGTGGTATGTTCTTGATGTTCTTCTTCACATAATCAAGCTAGAGAGAGAGTGTGGGCATAAGAGAGAATAAAGAGAAGGAAAGGGGCAATATAGTAAAAGGCGCTTTTTTCTTAATTTTTTGCCCCCTCCAAGGGGGAGAAAGAGAAGAAAGGGAGTGGTATGTTGCATGTACGTATACCGGGTTGATCACGGTACGGTTTGCCAAAATTTATTGCCCAACTCCAAGAAAGTTCAAACCGAACCTGCACAATCATTCGTCGAGATCAAGTGGATTGACCTCTTCCCCCCTGTTCGACTTGACTTAAATGGGCTAGTAAATTTGGCAAAATTGTTGTAGAGGTACCCATAGTTTAGTTTTTCGGTAGATTTGATACCCATACCTTAAAATAGTGCAGTCACGGTACCCACTAGTAACTTCTCTTACATTACGTTGATGGAAAATTTTAAACTGAGGGTCTTTTTTGTATTTTCCACTTACAATTTTAAATTATGTAATTCTAAATTTTTAGCAGGGAATTCTGGAGGCGATTCAGTGTCATGTGAAGATTCAAGTTAAGTGTCATGATGATTTGTTACATTGTATTTCCTGACCTACAAAAAATACAATGACCTAGTTTGGATGCGATAAATAATGAGATGAACTATTTTCTCATAATCTGATAATTCCAATATTCTCACAATCTTTGCTATTCCCACAACACCTGGTTCCGAATTTAGTAACTGTGTTCCGGATTTTAACAAATGTGAATTTCATGTTTGTGCCCCTGTCGCATGTCAAATTGTGATTGGCCTTTTGACCGGTCCCTCAAAACTAGCTCAGGGTTCCGAATTTTTAACTCAGCCATATAATAACAACCGGACCCCGGAATCTTGAAATAGGATTCAAGTTTATTATTATCACAATTAATAATATGTATCATCCAAACACCTCGCGTTAAAGAAGATACCAATCCTTTAATCTGCAATAATATATCTAATCCAAACAGCCTTAAATGATTTCACTATTTATTCATGTGCAGAGTCAAACTCGAGAATTTTGAACAACGCCGCGAGATAGACCAAAGCCAATGGTTCTGACTTCTAAACTTCTGTCATTTAGTTAACGATTACTTGGTATGTTTCTTCTGGATCGACCTAGTTTGACTTTTTAACCCGTAACTGGGTTACATTGACTCGGTAATTTAGGTAGCAAAACGATATAATTTGTTGACAATTTTTGTATGGTATTGTAGAGGAAAGTTAACTTTACGAGACCATGCAAAGATTACAAAATTCTTACATTATTTTTCTGATCAAATCACTGGGTCAAAGTGACTCAGTGAATAGTGACAAAAAGTGAAGTAGGCTGAAAGAGAAGAAACAGAGGTAGTACAAGGTAACAAGCCTATCGTTCGGGTATCTTTTGGGGCTTGTTTGTTTTCTTGGCTTATAATTGAAGGATTGTGAGTTACAAGATTCAAACTACACACGCTAGGAGGAATTTCGCTCTCTCCTCTCTCATAGAACTTCGTTTCTTTTCCTTTTTCCGTCCTTCGACCGGAAATTTCTCAGGTCATCCGGAATTTCGTCAACCTATTTCCTGTTATTAGTATATCACTCTCTCAAATAGTTTTCGAGCATATTTTGCAATTACTCCATTTACCTCAGTTTCTCGTGATAGTGGTGGTGTGGATCAAAGGCAAAGGAAAATGTGTAAAGAACTCCGTTTGGAGTTGGAGGATGATCCAAACCGTTTGACAGCTGCAAGCCTCGACTTTAGTCGCAAAATGTATTACAGTAAAGAAGTTGGAACAAATACGATGACAATCATGGTTCAAAGTGCGTGGAATCTGCGAGGAACGGTGACGGTGCACAACTTCGGCCACAATCTATTTGTGTTATGTTTCTCGAAGGGTTAATATTATGAAAGAATTTTGCAGAAATCTCCATGGCTGGTTGGAAACCTGGTGTTACAACTCAAAAGCTGGCATCGGGGAAATAATTTGAGCAGTGTGGATTTCTCTCGGTGCCCTTTATGGGTTTACGTGAAAGGGCTTGGGTCAGTTTTGGGCCTTAATGGACATCCTTTGTTGGGCTTGGGACTCGTGGGCTATTTTGGTGTGGTTGTCAGTTAGGTTTTGGCATAGGAGGCTCTTGCTATTCGTTGGGCCAGTTTGGTTGTTTGGGCTTGTTATGCGGGTGCCCTCAAGCATTACCCACTAGGATTCCAGTTTGTTTCTAAGTTTTACGCTTGTTTATGCATGTTTCTTTCCATTGTATTTCGAGGGGTATACCCCTGTCATTTGTAATCGTTTTCTCTATATATAAAATCTTTTTGTTGCTAGTGAAAAAACAATAATAATGGTAAAACACATTTTTTCACCTTCAAAGTATGGAGAAAATACATTTTGCCCCTTGATTTATGGATAAATACATTTAGCACCCCTGTCAGAGTTAAAAAAACGGTGGACTACAGATGGGTGAAAAGACAAAAATACCCCTGAAATGCCCTTTCCTTACTTCTCCTCCTCGTTTCCAAACCCCTAACCTTATCTCCCCCCCTCTCTCTTCTTCTCCATCCCTCTGTCTCTCTCTCCACGTCGGACCACTTTATGGACTACTCTTCATCTTCTCTCCAAACTCTCTCTCTCTCTCTCTCTAAAACAGTGGTGGTTCTGAGAGAGCATATAGTGTGGTTCTCACACAAAAGAAATGGGGAAGAGAATACACGGAATCCCTAAGTCGTACACTCTCCCTTCATCCCCAACCCACTCTTTTTCTTCATCTTCCTCATCAGATTTTGAATTCACAATCTCAATCTTACCTCGCAAATCCACCACCAACATCTGTCTGGACGACGAGCTCTTCTACAAAGGCCAGCTCCTCCAAGGTCCGAACCCTCCTGGCATCCTCCTCAACTACCTACTCCTCCAACACCACCGCCGCCGCCTCCCGCGAATCCTCCGGCAGCTCCAATGATTCCCAATATTCCTTCCTCGCAGCCGAATGCGACTTCTCCCGGCCCAGCTTCGTTGCCGAGGACGATGAATTCAAACGTCTCAACGCCAATTTCTCAATCCCCTCAAGCTACATCATCGCCAGGAAAAAGGCCAAATAATTTTCCCCCTCAAAATTCCACCACCACCACCACTACCGCTCTCTTCTCCCTCTGTGTCGCTCCTGCGAAATCGACGGTGACTGATGAAGAAGGAGGATGAGGAAGTCCCGTTGTCGCTGCCGTTGTCCCCGTAGTCTCCAGCTCTCCTTCTTCGCTGTCGTATCTTTCCACCCTCCCTCTTTTCTTGTTTATGTTGCTGCGATTGTGGCTCCGTGGTGGTGCCGGAGGAAACGACGATGAAATTTTCAAGTTTACGATTTCGAGATTCAGCCGGTGAAATCAGAGGGAATGAGGATTGTGAAGAGGTTAATTTGCAGAGGCTGGAATAGGGTGTTTATGGTGGAGTTCAGGTCTGAGGTATAGGTTTTGGGATTTGTGGTTGTTTGGTGCAGATTGTAGAAGGCAGAGGTGGTGATGATGTGGGTCTGCTTTATCTGCTACAGACGTTCGGTTATGGTCTGGTGAGTTGAGGCTGAGGTCGAGGAGTTTTTGGGTTGTGTTCTTAATTTGGTGAAGAACACAGTGGTGGTGGTTGTTCTTGTCGTCTTCTTCGTTGTCGTCGTCGTCGTCGTCGTTGTTGTTGTTGTCGTCGTCGTCGTAGTTTTCGTTGTTGTCGTCGTTGTTGTCGTCGTTGTTGTCGTCGTCGTTTGGATTCGGTGGTGGTAGTGGTGGGGATTCGGTGGTGGTGTTGGTGGGGATTTAATGGAAGTCGAGGTGGTGTTCAAGCACACCAAGAACATCAAGAACATGATGAATCCTATAATAAACAAAAAAGTGTGGTATTTGTACATAATAAATAAGGGTAAAATGGTCACAAAAAATCAGTTTGCACCCCTCCGCTGACGGATTGTAACAGAAGGATGGTATATGTCCACCCTCCATCCACTAACAGGGTTGCAAAATGTACTTATCCATAAATCAGGGGGCAACAAGTATTTTCTCCATAATCGGGGGTGGAAAATGTCTTTTACCCTAATAATAATCGATAAAAAAATTACTAAGTGGATTAATTCATTTTCTTTTGAGAAACGTGGATTAATTCATTAAACTTTGAGGAGTGAAGCACTAGAGTTAAAAGCACCCCGAGTCCAGTGATCCGATTTGGTTGGGTTTGGTATGATATTTTGGACTTCCAAGTCGAATTTTTAGTTGTTGTGAAAAAGATTCGTGACAAAGAAATTTATGAAGAAAAATGAATGTTTTTGCTGAAAAAAGTTAGGATGTTAAAAGGTTAGTGATGCAACACTTTTGTTTGTTGGTGAAAATTACAATTTTCTATTTCTTTTCTTTTTTTACTAATAAAATTGTGATAGTTCAAATTAATTGTCGTTGTATTTTAATACAAAAAATGTACAGATAAATTGATCAATTGTTGTTTCAAAAGAAAAAAAGTTCAAAAAAAAGCTCATGAAACCCAACTTTTTTGAGAAGTCAGTTTTACACTACAAAGCCAGAAGCTAAAATCCAAAAACTAGCACAGAAAAAGTCATACCAAATCTATCAAAAAAGTTCAACACAGATTAAGTGCAAGTTTCGTATCGCCGATTTTAATCCAAATCGGCTTCTTTTCAACAATCCTGTTTGTTATTTTAGTCTGATAATCTGTAGATTCAAATAATCTCTGTGCAATTGTAGAATCTCCAAAACTGAGGACTATGCAGCTTAAAATCTCTAAAAAAAAATAATTTTGATTTTTTTTTACATTAACATAATCACAGTTCAGTTATAAACATGTATATTCAATTGCTTTAAATTTTGTCAAATATATCAAATTTGTGATTTATAATTTCAACTCATACCAAACAGATTATGATTATCAATTAAGTTGAATTTTCTTTTCAGATTATTTTCAGCTGATTATTGAGATTTACGGATGGTACCAAACAGGCTCTAAAATCTAAAGTGGATTAAAGTAATATCAAACCCACCCTTTGTCTAGGGCTTGGGGCCTCGTCACTTCGGCAGCAGCCTTGCGCCCGACCCCGACGTCTGTCTCTTTCTGGTAACTCTCTCTCCCTCGCGCTCTCGTTTCATTGTGCGAAATTCGTCGTCATCGTCGATCGCGTATGTGCTTATTCAGAGATCATCAACGGTTGTACAATTCAGTCATGTTGCTTTGTTTACTCGTCTAATTTGAAATTGCTTGTTTAAATGCCTGGATTCTGAAATGTAGAAAGATTGCATTTCTGCAAGATAAGCCCTAGCGTTCTATTACAAGGATGACCAAATTTGTGATGCAGACGCTCGATGTCTGAGAGAACAACTATGTTGATGACAGGAGGACTGGGCGAGGTGCATAGTAGACTCCATCACGATTTTTTCACCGCGTAGAAGAGGGGTGCCGGTCAAGCGATCCTTCACAACAAAATGAGAAGGGAAGAATTCAACAGAAGCATGGTTAGTATGGTAAAGTTGAGAGAGTGAGATAAGGTTGCGGCGTAGTTGGGAACACAAAGAACATTAGATAGATAAAGGGGACGCTAGAGATGGGAAGAGTAGTGCTACCAATGTGAAAGATAGAGAGACTCTTACCATTTCCAAGACAAATCTCATCATGGCCATCATAGGTTGCAAAGTCTTCAAATGAAGCTGTTCCGGGTGTGACATGATGGGAAACTCCACTGTCAAACATCCACGCATCAGCAGATCCAGATGCTTGACTGATTGTGATGTTGATCGCAGGTGTGTTGGTCGCTGCTGAGTGGTTGTTGTTGGAATAGATGCCCTAGAGGAAATCTAGTTTAGTATGAATTTGTACATGGCTAGAAAATTCATTTATTATTTATTGGATATTTAATATAATGAAGTCCTTAGATTTACAATTGTGTTGTTTATCTTAAATATCCCTAGTCAAGTATAATGATTAAATGGGACAATCATCTATAGACTAGTATGGGGTTGGATTGATGTGGAGATATCACGATCCAACACATAGGTGTGCATTACGGAATGTTGCACTGGATTGACCCATCACCGAGAAGGCTACATACATGTTATGTTGAGTCACAAGTGCTTCTCACGGTGCAATGGTATTGTCATCCTTAGACTTGAAGTCACTAGATATTCTAGTTGTGGATCATTGTGATCTTGGTAGCGTTAAACGCTACACCGTAACTGGGTAGTTATAAAGGCGTGTACTGGATACAATGAGAAGCAAGCTTAGAGATCGTAGTGGACGTAGAGAGGATTTGCCCCTCCCACATAACGGGAGCAAATGTCCTAGGCCGCTCGAGGGATAGTGCTTATAGAATGTCTGGCCAGACTCAAATAAATCAATATATGGGATATTGATGTTATTTGCACGAATAAGACTATTCCATAGATCGAGAAACTATGGATTGGATATACGAGTGTGACTTGTATGTCTCGTGTCCAATCCGGATATAGAGGCAAAGGGATGAGACAATTACTTGTACAAAGGTTGTCAAGATGACTATTCTATTAGTTGGCTAGAATGGATGTTTTGCTAGAAACCGCTCCATATTAGCAAATAGTTGCTACCAACTAGATAGAACCTATGGGGTCACACGCTATATAGAGTTGTACTAGATTTGGGAATTAATTAATTGAATTAATTAATTAGAAGGATCACTTTGCAAACCCTTGCAAACTTAGTAGGGACTAATTTGCAAGGAAGGGACTAAATTGAATTCTAGTTGGACTAGAATAAGTCCTTTAGGTAGTTAACAAGGAGTTGTTGGACTATATAAAGGACCCTCCTTCCTTCCTTCCTCATAACTTATGCTCATTAGTGAACATAACAAGAGTGGGAGAGAACAAAGGAGAGAGAGCAAGCAACAAGGAGGCCGAACCCGACCCCCTTGCCGCCGCCCTCACCCGGTCGGCCAAAAAGAGGGCCGAAGCCCCTTTTTGTCTCGTTTTGCGTGATTCCTTCACCCTCCTCTTATTCCGGGCTAGCACCAAGGAGTTTGGGAGATCTATGATCAACTCTAGGCGTGGATCAACTATAGAGAACGTGACACTATTCGCGTTTGAAGTCATCAAGGAGAACCCAAAGGTGTGTTTATGATTTCTTACCTTTACTATCGTTATGCATCTAGACTTGTGATCCTTGGAGGGTTTTGCATGGCTATTTGTTTGATTATGCTTCCGTTGCGCGTTCCATGAATCAAAACCCTACAGTGGTATCAGAGCCACAGGTCATAGAGCATAAACGTCGTTTATGTGTTACATTCTTGTTGTTTTACACCTTAATTTGATTGTTTATCGCGTAAAACAAAGACAAATCAAGCATGGGATGCAATTTGTCAAGAATTACTCATAACAAGATCAAATTTTTGCATTGGATGCATGAATTGGTGAGTTTGAGAAATTTTAGGATCATAGATCTAGGGTTTGGGCATCCTTGGGGAAGAAGGAGTTCTCCCAAAACAAGGAAACAACCAAACTTGGGCTCCAAGCAAGGGAGTTGTTTTGGAAACAACTCCCAAGAGGAGGTTCGGCCCCCCTAGGGACCGCCCCCTTGCTTGCCGCCCAAGCTTGGCCGCCCTAAGGGGCCGGGCGGCCCTAAACCGCGGGCCTAGCTTGCGGGTTTTGGGCCGGGCCGGCCCTAGGGCCTTGTGGTTCACTTTGATGGGCCCGGGCAATTGGATTGTTGGGCCCATGGACCGTTTTAACCCTAGAAATCCTAAAATCAATTAAAATTGACCAAGCGCGTTAAAATTGGATTTTAACTGTTTATGTGCAAATCGCATGGTGATTGGATATGGCCTTAGGATGTGGTTTGATGTGGATGTTTAATTTTGTGGTTTGGTTTTACGGCCTGCGAGCTGATCAATTAATTGTAATAATTAATTAGGGTTTTATGGCCTGCGTGCCATTTTTTTTCTCAACTTGTGAGATTTATTTTATTTAGTATAGATGTTAGTTAGTGCTAGATAAAGTAGATTGTTAGCCAAGATTGGAGAAAAGAAGCCCAAAGCCAAAGAAGCCACAAAAGATGGAGCATGGAGCATGGAGCATTCCACATGCTATGAAGGATGGACCAAAAGATCAAGACGCATGGAGATGTGTTTGCTTAGGGTTCATAGATAATTCCATTGGCTTGGAATTATCTTAGTCTAGAAAAGGCCATATCCACATCACGTTTATTTTCTGTTTTTGTAGTTGTTTATTTATTGTCTTATTATTTGTGTGGTTGGTGTATGGATGATGCATGCGATTAGGATAATAAGATAATTAGACAATCCGGATCTATTATTTGGAGTTGTGCCCAAACTCAAAATAGATAGATTAGTTGATATTGATCAACAAAACAATTAAAAGAATTAAAAATCCCTCAAATTCTAAATATTGTGTTCTTGCCTTCTCGTTATTTAAACACTCATTATCATCGTTATTTATCAAGTTCGTGCGTGCCAAAGCATGGCGACTTGGTTCATAATGATGGAATGTGATGGCACGTAACAATGTGCAATTGTTTAGATAAGAGGTTGAACACAACTAGGCTATTAATTTGATTAAGAAACCTAGAGGTAATCAATTGGGATTATCCATATGGATGGATAAATAAGGAGTTATTTGCCCAATTGAACCAAGAGTTGCATATGGGATGCAATTGGAATTGTTCCTACCTAAAAGTAGTCAAATTATGGGTGACTTGCCAAAGCAAGCTCATAAGGAGATGAAAAGATGGATCTTGGCCCACTAGAAAATATAAAGATATTTTCCGCATTAATATCTTGAGGGTTATTAATCCGTAGAAAAATAGTGGGAGCTATATTTAATAAACCAGCCATTATTAAATATAGTCAAAAATTCACAAATACTAAAACTTGCGTATTTTCCTTTTTGTAGAATTCCAAATGGCAAACAACTCATCGAGTTCACAACATTCCCTACGATCTGTCCTTGAGAAGGACAAGCTCTCTGGAACCAACTTTCTTGATTGGTACAGAAACTTGAGAATTGTTCTCAAGCAAGAGAAGAAACTGTACGCAATAGAGGAGCATGTTCCAGAAGGTCCAGGGAATCAGACACCTGCTGCCTTAAAGGCGTATCAGAAGCGTGTTGATGACGCTAATGATGCGGCCTGCCTAATGCTTGCACCATGACCTCTGAGCTTCAGAAGCAACATGAGAACATGAATGCTGTCGATATGATCGAACATCTAAAGCAGCTCTTCCAAGAGCAGGCGAGGGTAGAGAGGTATGAGGTCTCAAAGGCACTGTTCAAATGTCATCTGGCAGAAGGGAACCCGGTGGGACCCCATGTACTCCGAATGATCGGGTACTTGGAGAATCTCGCCCGACTTGGGTTCCCGGTCGGCCAAGAGTTGGCAATCGTTCTCGTGTTGCAATCGTTGCCCGAGAGTTATGGACAGTTCATTATGAACTATAACATGAACGAGATCGTTAAACCACTGCCAGATTTGCTCAACATGTTGAGGACGGCTGAACAGAGCATCAACAAGGGTAAGGGCAAGGCCATAATGATGGTGCATAAAGGAAAGGGCAAAAAGTTTGCCTCTTCCTCCAAGGGTAAAGGCAAGTCAGTTGCCAAGACCAAGGAACAAGCCCTTAAGCCTGTTGGTGGCATTGCCAAGGTCGTGACTAAGGGTGAATGTCACTACTGCAGTCAGCCTGGACACTGGAGGAGGAACTGCCCAAAATATCTGGAGGACAAGAGGCTTGGAATAGTGATTCCACCACCACCAGGTATTTTTGTTGTAGATGTCAATTTAACTGTCTCTACATCATGGGTATTAGATACTGGATGTAGATCTCATATTTGTCGAAATATGCAGGATCTAAAGAGAAGTAAAAGATTGGCTAAAGGGGAGGTAGATCTGCGCGTTGGGAATGGAGCAAAGGTTGCTGCGTCGGCCATAGGCGTGTGCGAGCTATCTCTGCCTTCAGGATTAGTTTTAGAATTAAATAATTGCTATTTTGTGCCTGCTATGAGCAGAAACATTATTTCTATTTCTTGTTTGGACAAGGAAGGTTTTATTATTTCAATAAAGAACAATTGTTGTTCCTTTTATTTGAATAATATTCACTATTTTAGTGCGCAATTATTTAATGGACTTTATGTCCTTGATCTAAGCAATCCTGTCTACAACATTAATACCAAGCGAATTAAAATAAATGATTTAAATCCTGCTTATTTATGGCATTGTCGTTTAGGCCACATAAACGAGAAACGTGTATCTAGACTCCATAAGGATGGATTACTAGACTCATTTGATTTTGAATCATATGAGACATGTGAGGCTTGTTTATTGGGAAAAATGACAAAGTCCCCTTTCAATAAGAAAGGTGAGAGGACTAGTGAGCAATTGGCGCTCATACATACCGATGTGTGTGGGCCATTTGCCACGCCAGCCAGGGGTGGTTATGTCTACTTCATTACATTTACTGATGATTACAGTAGATATGGATTAGTGTAACTTATGAGGGCAAAATACGAATCCTTTGAAGTGTTCAAAGAATTCAAGAATGAAGTAGAAAAGCAACTTGGCAAAAGTATCAAGGCTCTACGATCGGATCGTGGAGGAGAGTACTTGAGCCAAGAGTTTGAAGACTATCTTAGAGAGTGTGGGATCGTGTCCCAACTCACTCCACCTGGAACACCACAATGGAATGGCGTGTCCGAGAGGAGAAATCGAACCCTATTGGATATGGTTCGGTCTATGATGTGTCAAACCGATCTTCCATTATCATTTTGGGGCTACGCTCTATTAAGTGCAGCTTTCACCATTAACCGTGTTCCATCTAAATCAGTCATGAAGACACCATATGAGATGTGGAGTGGGAGGCGTCCCACACTGTCGTTCATGAGGATTTGGGGCTGCGATGTCTATGTAAAACGTTTACAATCAGACAAGCTAGGGCCTAAATCGGATAAGTGTAAATTTGTGGGGTACCCTAAGGAAACTAAGGGATACTACTTCTACAATCCAACCGAGAACAAAGTGTTTGTTGCTCGGACCGGCGTGTTACTAGAAAGAGAGTTTGTCTCTAAATAAGCAAGTGGGAGGAATGTAGAGCTTGAAGAAGTTCAAGAACCACAAATCACTGAACCGATTATGGAACATGAACAGGAATCACAAGCGGTTGTGGAGCCACCTGTTCAGGTAACACAAGAGCTTCGTAGATCTAGTAGAGTGCGCCAGGAACCCGAGAGGTACGGACTTCTCGTAACTGATTCCGGTGACACGATGCTCATAGATGATGAGCGTACTACCTATGAGGAGGCCATGAATGGCCCAGACTCACAGAAGTGGCTTGAGGCCATGAGATCCGAGATGGAATCCATGTATACCAACAAAGTATGGACTTTGGTGGAACCACCTGACGGGGCGCGACCCATAGGGTGCAAGTGGGTCTTCAAGAAGAAGATCGACATGGATGGTAATGTGATTACCTATAAGGGCCGATTGGTGGCTAAAGGATTCAGACAGATTCATGGTATTGACTATGATGAAATCTTTTCATCAGTCGCTATGACCAAATCCATCCGAATCCTACTTGCAATTGCAGCATACTACGACTATGAGATTTGGCAGATGGATGTCAAAACAGCATTCCTTTATGGGAATCTCCTCGAGGACGTGTATATGATGCAGCCGGAGGGTTTTGAGGATCCAAAGCAAGCCAACAAAGTCTGTAAGCTGCAACG